>OY288258.1:41453222-42015722 GCA_958450325.1 Agrostemma githago
TCGGGGTTGACCTATGTCATGTTCACAAACTTCCTGCAAGTTAGTACTCATAGAAAAATGCAATTCATCACAAACCAAGCTATTATCAAGAGCAACTTGCAACTCATCTTCACCATCCAAGTTGAAAACATCCTGCACTA
The DNA here is from genome assembly GCA_958450325.1 of Agrostemma githago. Taxonomy (NCBI): domain Eukaryota; kingdom Viridiplantae; phylum Streptophyta; class Magnoliopsida; order Caryophyllales; family Caryophyllaceae; genus Agrostemma; species Agrostemma githago. Next base: position 41,453,363 of record OY288258.1, read on the forward strand.
TAGGTTCAAACACATCAATAGAAAAACAAGAGTGATCATTACGTGGATACTTCACGGAATCATAAATGTTGAACTTAACCACTTGACCATCCGTCTCCATGGTAAGAGAACCATTTGAAACATCAATTTTAGTACTTGCAGTTTTCAAGAAAGGACGACTTAATAAAATAGGGGCCGCATGTGAATCATGATCCATATCAAGTACGTAAAAATCTGCAGGAAAAATCAACTTATGTACCATCACAAGAACATCCTCAACCATCCATTTAGGGTATGTAACAATCCGGATTTTCAAAATTTTTTGAATAATATAAATAGTATAAATAATAGTGTCAAAGGTGGCGGAAACACCCGACCAAATCCGAATCGCCACTATCTCGACATTCAACTAATACATTATTCAAAAGTGTTCAAACTGAAAATTAAAGACTTAAATAAAGGGTCTCTCTCCACAGGTCTTCCCTCAACATTAAAGCATTCAACAACATCCTGAGAGACCTGAAAGGATGAAAGCAACTAATAATCAGTGGGGAGTAACTAGATGCTCTCCCAGTCGTCTTTACAATAGGATGAAAGCAACTAATAATCAGTAATAATGAATAATACAGATAAAGGAATACATGAAAGCATTATCATATATACTCGACCAATTAGGATCATACAATTACTAAATAATTCAAACATCCAAACCGGACTGATCACTCACAATTAACCTTCTTACACTACGTCTAAGGTATAGAGCGAACACCGGCTCGAGTGTATAACTGACACTCTCACCTGTTAGAGCATATAACTGATACTCTGACAGACGGATCGTATAACAGACTTCCCATCGGTGTGGAGCATATAACTGATACTTCACGGTACTATGTATAGTCGTATAACTGACAACTATATGTCTAAGCCTAGCTAGGGCTCTCGATGCAATAACTGTACACCGAACGACACACGGGACCCAGAGCGTATAACTGACGTCTCAAGGCACGCCCGAACATAGACCAACTGCATTTGGCGCTTTTTCCTTCCGATTGGTATATAACTGACCAGGTTTTTGTGAATAACGTCACGATTCCAATCCTAGTACAGTATAACTGACTGTACTAAAATGGCAACCCACCCTAGTATAGTATAACTGACTATACGAGGTAGTAATCCCATCCAATATAGTATAACCGACTATACTAGATACCAATCATGTCTCAAACACAGGACAATATAACTGACTGAACTATGAAGAACATACATAGAAGTAACCTTTCAACAATACGTGAATGATAGATAGTAGAACTAACTACAAACATAAAGTTACTCTTACATATCTAATGCCTAATAGTACCCAAGGTTAAGGTTCACTGACTGTAACCTTGTCTACTAAGTTGAGGTTGACCTAACCTCAACCATAACCTCGTGGAGTTACATTAATTGCAACAAGATTATGATGTTACGATGATGTTACATTAACCTCAAGTGAAGTGGTGTAGTAACTTCTCAATGAAGGTACATTAACTTCAATCAAGGTTACATTAACCTCGACTAAAACATCAACTTCTTGCTAAGGTTACATTAACATTGGCTATAACCTTTACTCTTGTTAAGGTTACATTAACCTTAGTTATAACCTTAGCTTCTTGCTAAGGTTACATTAACCTCGGATATAACCTTAACTCTAAGTTAAGATTACATTAACCTTAGTTATAACCTTAAACTCCATGTTAAGGTTACCTTAACCTTCGCCCTAACCTTAACTCTAAGTTAAGGTTACATTAACCTTGACTCTAACCTTGCGAAGTTCGGGAACCTCGACAAGATTATAACCCCGTGTTGAAGTTATCTTAACCTCAAGTGAAGTTGCATAGTACTTCTCAAAGAAGTTACATTAACTTCAAATAAGGTTATATTAACCTTAACCCTAACCTCAACCACCGGGTGATGGTAGGTTGAGTCATCATTGAATCTAGGGTTTGAAACCCTAAAAGCATCGATGAAACACCCTAGCATCTCCACCAAGGGAGGCCACGGTCGGTTCATGCGCGTCCTAGCGTTCTCTTACGAAACGACTCACAACTTTCTAATTCGCACAAAAGGTAATTAACGTCTTACGATAAAATTAACGATATAATTAAATCGTTCAAGTATCAACGAAATAATAAACGTGCATAATAATACCACATAACATCCGATATCATATTATACATTCATTCATCATATTAATGGCATTCACATATCATAAACGCGATTAAAAGACACATCTAGTTACCTTTTTGGCAATTAATGATAAACATTAATAAGAAACACCATGTAGAACGCGACAAACAAAACCTTGTCTCTAACACGTGTCTCGATCCTCATAGATTGACTTTGAAAAATTTACAAACCAAAACCCATTTGGTAGATCGTACTACACAAATCCTCTTTCAAAAATGTATAAAGGATGACATCTTCTTCTTTAATAAGAACCCCTAAAGGTAGGTCCAAAGGTTCATGAAAATGAATCTCATAAAATTATTTGGAGATGAATGTATTGTAGAGGAAGGAGCCAAGATTATGACAATATAATTTATGTATGAGATTGGAGAAAGGATAAATGTATAACAACGGAGTTAAATGGAGAAAATAAGATGAAGGAAGAAGAAAGAGAGCAAAGGGCGTGCGGCGGAGAGGGGAAAAGAAAGAAAATGATTGACCTACTTGCTTGCTAGGTTAAATCCTTTTATAAGTGGATTAACAAATGGGCTTTGAATCCATTATCTCATACGATGGATCATCCAATTAAAAATTGGATTGGACCATGATAAAACGCTTGGAGAAGCAATATAGGTGGAGTACATATTATAGTAAAATAGTCAATTCGTGTACGGACATTTAAACCCATTAAAAGTAAGTCAAAACGAGACATTTATTTAAAACGGATAATGGAGGTAATAAAATACAGAATGCATATTATTATAAAACTCAAAAATAATTATTTTAAATAAATAAATTTCGAATAAAATTAATATAAAATACGGGGTGTTACAGGGTAGGCATTAGAACGATCGGCCAATTGTATCACCACCCCCGTTTTATGTAATGGACCTAGTTTCAAAGATTGATACAAAGAGTATGGCATCACATTAATTGAGGCTCCTAGGTCTAACATAGCATTTGGGAATGTAGTGCCTCCTACGGTACAAGGTACGGTGAACATACCTGGATCACTACATTTGGGAGGTAATTTACGTTGGAACACTGCCGACATATGCTCACTAACCTTTACCTTTTGGACACCCTTCAACTTTTGGTTCCTTTTGATGGTGCATAACTCCTTAAGAAATTTAGCATACCTAGGAACATTTTTCAACAAATCTAACAAAGGAATGTTTACCTCACACTTCCGAAAAGTTTCATAGACATCCTTATCGTCTTGCATGGGACGACTCTTCCACTTTAAAGCTTCGGGAAATGGTGGGACATCCTCGTAGACGGGTGTTGAAATGGGTGTTGTTTCCTCCTTTTGAACTATTGATGGGGTGACACTAGGCTCAACCACCAACTCTTCTTCCTCTTGCTCAATAATATCCTTAAGCTTTGATTCCGGCCCGGGTAACTCCTTACCACTTCTCAAGTAATAGCACTTGCATTTGGATTAGGATTAGGAATGGTTTGAGAAGGTAACTTCCCATAATCCCGTGCTTCAAATCTCCCAAGAGTGCTAGACATTTGCCTAAATTGATTCTCCAAGTTTTGAATGCTTGATTTTGTCTCTTGTTGAAATTGAACTTGATTAGCTTGCATAGTAGCAACATTAGAAGTGAGAGCCCGAATCATGTCCTTCGTGGCCATAGATGGAGTAGAAAAAGATTGTCCTTGTGTAGGAGTGGGAGTAGGAGTAGGAACTTGTTGACCAAAGGAAGAAGGAACTTGTTGACCAAATTGTTGTGGAGTAGGAACTTGTTGACCAAATTGCGGTCTAGGGATAAAATGAGGTCGGACTTGACCAAATTATTGAGATGAAGCTTGTTGACCAAAGGAAGATGACCCTTAAAATTGTTGACCCGGAGGTTGTAAACCCCCATGTGGATTCCCATATTGGAAACCGGGATGATCTCTTCTCATAGAGTTATAATAAGAATCAAACCTCTTTTGAGATTGGCCGAAGACTCCCGCCGCATTAACTTCTTCCATTGTATCTTCTTGCGTGAGTGGGCATCTATCAGCAATGTGCCCATTAGAAGAGCAAATGCTACAAGCTTTCACTTGTCTATTTGCCATCATCATTTCTTTCATCAAAGTGGTCAAATCCTCCACCTTATTTTCCAATGAAGTGCTAGAGCTTGTGTTAGCCATACTCACTCTTTTTGTATTGGATCTCACATTAAAGTGACGTGAACTTTCGGCAAGCTCACTAATCAAGGCAATTGCATCACCCGGACTTTTGTTAATAATACCGCCTCCACTAGAGGAATGTACCATGCGAGCATCCTTCGAGGTCAACCCTCCAACAAAATAGAGGATAAGATCTTGTTCACTATACCCATGGTAAGGACAACTTGCACAAAGTTTCTTAAAACGCTCCCAATAGTCATAGAGTGTCTCATCATCTTTTTGTTCAACATTAGATATCTCCTTCTTGATATGTGAAGACTTGGAACCGGGGAAATATTTCTCTAGAAAAGCTTTTTTCATATGTCCCCATGTTGTGATACTACGGGGTGGAAGGTAGTATAACCAATTCCGAGCAGAATCCTTTAGTGAAAATGGAAAAGCTCGTAGCTTTATTTGCTCCTCAGTTACCCAATTCGGCTTCATACTTGTGCAGACAACATGAAATTCCGATAAAGACTTGTTTGGATCTTCTCCACTTAACCCATGGAATGAGGGTAATAAATGGATCAAACCCGACTTCAACTCAAATGTTGCATTTTTCGCCAAAGCCGGAAAGGTAATACAAAGAGGTTGCTGAGTAAGGTCGATCGGGAGCGGTGAGCTCCCTCAAAGTTTTAGTCTATCGTGCCATTTTGATCTCTTGTTTCTCTTCTTTCTTATCATGTTTGTCAAATTGAAGCTTCCTCCTAATTTCTCTTCTTATCTGAAATAGAGTTTTCTCCAATTCTGGATCAAAATCTAACAATTTCTTGTTAGTAGAACAAGTGTCCGGCATATACCGAACACCGAAACAAAGAAATATTTACACAACACACAAACAATCAACAAATAAAAATTGTCTTCCCCGGCAACGGCGCCAAAATTTGGCTAGACTTGTCGCGAGTCTCCAAATTAGTAATTTTATCCACTACAAAATCAAACTAATAGTAAGTGAATGTGGGGTTGAACCCACGATGAAGGTGTAACGTCTATCAAATGTGTGTAGAGATTGTAACTCAAGTAACCAATTGGGGGGGGGGTGTGTTTTGATTTTTGATTCTAAGTCTACTAAAAGTAAAATGCAATATTATGATGATAAAAATATTATAAAATGAATCTTGGAACAATCGATTTCCACCAACAAACTAAGGATTGATCATTGACTCAATTACTCTAAATTGTCTTTGAATACTTTGTCATGTAAAATCACAATTTACCATTCCAATTAATCATAGCTATTTACTACGGAAGCGTACACAAATAGCCCTTATGAAAATTTTAACCTAGTCCAAGCGTCTAAGTTCAATCACAACGTAGAATAAATCATAGGAAATGACAAAGATAAACGATTTCATACACAAGCGGTCATACAATTCGATTCACACAAGTATTGTTTATTTATAAATCATCAACGATGAATCGGCATACAAATTGATGAAATATATTTGCTACAAATATCTAGGTAACATGAACAATCAGATTCTATTACCCAACTAGCAATTGATTATCAAAATAATTCTAGGTGATCAAACTAGAAATAAATTAACAATCAAACAATTATATAAAACAATACTTGATATTCAAAAGACAAAATATTGATTAAAGTCTTACAATCAACTTAGTTTGAAGGTTTCAATCTCCTATTCCAAGAATATGGAGATTAGCCCTCCATGAATAATTCGAGCATACCAAGACGATTCTTGAAAATTGAAAACTAAAAAGATGAAGATTATTTTTTTGTTATTTTTCTAAAGAACTAAGAAGATGTATCTAGCCTAAGATTCTCTCCTAAAATCTGATTTTTTGTCTCTAATAAAATGTAGTACTAAAGGAGGAATTTCAAGAGTCGGGAATATTGCAATCAGCTTCATAGTGCGGCCATAGCTGCGTGATGCGGCCGTTGAATCGGCGGACTGATCTGTCCTCATTATGCGGCTCCTGCCGCATAGTGCGGCTATCTTCTACTTCATGCATGACTCCACTATTTGACTCCGTTGCTTTGGGCCTTGATTTTTCTCTATAACCAACTCCTCATGAACTCCTTAGCCCATCATAAACATCAATAAAACTCCTCCACAATTCACTAACCCAACACAAAATACATATCTTATCCGAATAACACATAATTCAAACTAAATAACATCAAGACAAGATATGCAATAAAACTCGCAAACAACTCTTCCAAACGACTAAATTAGCACACAAATATATCGCATTACACCATGGCAACCACGTCTCATCAACTAGGATCAATAACATTGTCTTCGGTCGGGCACTTAATGATGTTAACCCGCATAGCTTCCTTATTCTATAGCTCCGCAACCTCCACAGTTCTAAATCTTTCCCGCTCCGTCGGATCTTCACAAACTGTCCAGCGAGCATAGGAGGGGGATGTCCACCGAGTGTTTGAGTCGGGAATGGGATGAATAGTCCTCTATATCCAAGTCATTTCGAATTCCCTAAGAGCATCTTTTCCCCACGGATGGGAATCGCTAACAATAGTGTCAACCTTGGGAATGGTTTGTGCCCCGACCATTTGACGCACCAACCTATCCAGATAAACATAGACACATGCACTCAAGGACAAAATCCGGATAGTACGGGCCGACGATAGAACCACTACTGCACAAATGACTTATTGCAACATTTTGCTTGCAACATTTTTAATTGGTGTTGCAATATGAAGCCGAAATAAATGTTTGCAACACTTTGGGTAACAATGTTGCTTATTTGAACCTAAAGCAACATTTTTAAAGAAGTATTGCATGTTAGAACTAGTAATGCAACTATATTTATAAAGTGTTGCATTAGACAAAAACAATTGCAACACTTTAGAAGTATTAAGAACAAGGTAATTACAATTTACAATTGACATTCAACTTTCAATAAAAAAAATTATGCGGGATTAGAAATTTAAAATATCGCTCGTCAAAATTTGAGTTTACGTGGTCATGAGTTAGACTTAACAAACGGGTCAACCGGGTTGGATCGAATCGAGTCCAGGTCAGCTCGCTTTCGGGTTTGGTAATTTGGGTTAGCTTCGGGTCAAGCTAGGTTCAGGTCATTTTCGGATTTGTTGTTTTCAACGTTTTTAAGGGGTCGACTTGTTTGCTATCATGACGTCAGGATTAGCTCCGGATTAGGTCGAGTCAATTCGAATTACGGATCAAACTCATGCATTCAATTCGGATAGGTTGGGTTATTCAGGTTTGGCCACTTTTAGTCATGACCCAAATCAATTACAGAGTAAATTTGAATCTCTCAAAAATTGACCCTTTAGTAAGATGTACCTGTGGACGTCTGTCCGCACCGCCCGGCGCCGGGCGCTCGGGACTGACCCGGTTTTTCAATGTGTGGCGGCGGCCACCCACTAGCCCCCTCCCTGCCGGGGGCCGGTCCGATCTCGCGTACGAGGCGATGTTTCGGACCTCGATTTGGATGACGATCCGGACTTGTACTAGACGGGTGCGGGCACCGTGTTTCCGTTTGGGAATCGATCAAGTCGTGGTTGTAAATGTCTAAAGGCCGTTTTGTTTGGTAAGTCGACCTTTTTAGTGAACTGAAGTTGTTGCTGATTTGTGGAGTCGCCATCGAGTCAATTATGGGGACTCGGAAACCGTTCAAGTTAACTTTGATCCCTTGCCGGCTCAAAGTTGAGTGACATGGGACCTAAAGATAAAGACTTGTACCCTTAAGCACTCCATGCCTGGAATGACTCTCATTGCCAATGGTTTCGGACATCCGGAAACCGTCGATTCTGAGTAAGGGTGAGGGTACGTATTGGGAAGCCAACATCCGATAGATGTCAACACCCAATCCCGCCCGCACTATAGCGGCCTCTACTAATCCATCGGTGGGTTGATATCCTAGTTCTTTTTTTGTGGTGGAAATGCTGTAACATCTGTTGTTTTAACCCTATTCCTTTTGCTACGTCGGCTGTTTAAGAGACAAGTAATTTTTGTCGTCAAAGTAGTTGCATTTACATTCTTTGCATGCGATTTCACGTGACAAGCAGACCATAAAAAGGTGCACGTAGGAGAGTAGAGAGTACTAGTATTATACGTATTAGCAAATCAGTTTTAAGATGATAATACGGATATTAGTCGTTCTCGTGGTATACCTTACTTGGTATTCTGCTTAAGATGCGTCGGTCCGGCATTAATAAAGATGCGTCGAGCCTAGTAAGGCGAGCATCGGGACTGATACGGAACCCGACCATCACTTGGTTCAATTTTAGTTGTTTTACATTTTGAATTCCGTGTTAGGTGATTTAGCATGCGATTATAAGGTCATAGAAGCAATAAATCATACAGAAAACTGTAAATGCGAATGTAAGTAAATCACATTGTGAGGAGTTGCACCCTCGGAGTATACACTAAACGGGACACGATGCATAGATAGTTTGAGAATGGATATCGGAATTACTCGGGTCTATTTAGTGTGTTCTAGTGTTTGTGGTTGAGGTTGGGACGTTACGTATTTTAGTAGATGTTTGTTGGCCTAGTGCCCACTTCTAGTGTTATCGTAGTGCATAATAAAAGAAAGTGCGAGTATGGAAAGTTTTGTTGAGATGGCAACCTAGTGACGACTCGATCAACAGGCGGATCCTCCTAGCTTGACCAGTGACTCCGGCAGAACTCCGTTACCGTCTACTCCTTCCTGCGGCTACTCCGGCAGAGTTTTGTTACTATAGGTCGGTTCTGCGGCTAATCCGGCAGAGCTTTGATAATAGTTTTGAGCTAGTCGAACACAGGCACCTCGGTATCGAGTGGGGTGCTCGAAGGTGAGGAGTAGCGTGGATGTCACTTTTTTTATCGGAACTATGATCGAGTGGATCGTTTGCCTTGGGTGTCAGAGTGTGAGCCCTTAGCGAGAGTTTAGAGGGGGAAGAGAAGAATGAGATGTGTGTCGAAATGAGGGCGTGAAGGGGGGTATTTATAGGTGTTTTCGGCCCTCGTCGACCATATGGGCGCCTGAGCTGGGGCGCACCAAATATCAGGCGCCTGGGCTTAGGCGCGGGGAGACCCAGGCGCGTCGGGTGGAGCGGTTGGGATTTTGAGGATACGGTTTTGATACTTTCCAAAACCGAGAGGGAGGAGTGTGATACTTAGCTTAAGTGTTAAGGTTTCTGCGGCTTGACCTAGCGTCGTGAACATTAGTGGGCCTCGGGTGTGCATCCCGAGGTTCGCTTGGCGCGGTGCTGACTTGTTTCGGGTTTCGGGACCGACTCGGGATCCCGGTGTCAGAATTGACACTACTACAAATCTCTTATTATTTTGACGCTTTGCTGTTGACGCCTTTGTGAAGCGTCAGGCCCATAACTCTCCATTCCTGTTATTTTGACCTAATTGATAAATGTCGCTTGCGTTAATGAGTGCGTATAAAAAAATTAAAATTTCTAAACCGTGAGATCCTTGTTTCACCCAAATCAAACCCCACGTTCAAACCTCTTCAACAAAAAACCTAATCAACCACTGCACTCGTACCAAAAATAAATAGCAATTCGATTCTCAATCACACATCTTAGATTTCTTTTTATTTACAAGTATTTCAAATTTCAAGTATCCAGTTGTGAATTCTCAATCACACATCGGCTTTTAAGAGGTTGATCAATCGGGATGTGAGAAACTGGAATTCATTCATGTCAATGCATTTGAGAAGCTAAATGTCTGACGAAGTTGTCGAATTGTTTAGGTCGATGCAAATTTAGGGTTGACAAAAATTACATTGCCGCAATTGTATATAATTTCCTTCACTATTGTTTTATTTTATTTCTAGGGTTTTAATTTTCATATACCAACTATGTAAAGCTGTTTATTCCACTTAGAACGCCCTGGGTGGATTTTGTATACCCATTCTGTTGTAAGCTAATTTACAATGAAGCAGGCTCATTGTTTCATATGGAATGATTTTGCAGAGAGAATCGTCCTAATCTGATTCGTTATCCACTTTATATAGCTATGGTGCTTTGTGGGTGTGCTTTACTGTTTTCCCTCATTTTCTTTGTGAAAGGAAACTCATCATCATTATTGGCAGCAATCGCAAAAAATGGTTTCTTATGCATCATTCATGTTAATTTTTATCTTTGAAATTGGTGACAAAGTGCGCACTTACTTGATACTAATTGAATCTCAACTTGTCTCCTCCTTATTTTAGTATTTTTCATGTAAGAATACACACCCATACGTCATGCAGGTTTTAATTTGCTTAATGGTTTTGTTTTGATTTTGATAAGGATATTTATTTTATTTATTATCTAGCTATTTGTGATATACGGAGTATGGATAATGAGTCTATATTAAGCAGCTCCCAGCTCATCAAGTTTTTTATTCTTTTCATTTCTCTATTCGAAAAGGTTTGTCACATACGGAATCTATTTTACCCCTGTTGTATCATGCTCCTATTTTCTTCTTCACTAGCACAGGGTTAAGATTTTATCTATGCGAAAAATCTATCATCTTACAGATATATGAATATGTAGGTAACATGTTATTCTTTGATCCGGTTTTACAGGTGACACAACCATTAAGACAAGCCAAGGGTTTCATCTTTTCTATGTAAATGTTGGGGCTATTACCTAGGAAGCTATCAACCGTGTTATCAAGTAAGCACCTCACTATCTGTTTCATTTGACAGTTTTGTTAGCTTACATATTATTATTGCATAATAGGATCTCTTTGTTCTGTTCTCATTTGTTCTAATCGGATGTTAATGGATGGGCATTTTATCATTGATGATGGGCTTTCATTGTTCTATCTCGTTGGATTTGAGGATATATTTTTAGTTATTGATATTCTATGCCTACGTAAGACCGATGTACCAAATTTCTATTGTGTTTATGGTTAATATTTCTCAAGGCGAAGCCTTGCTTGATAAACATGACTGAGAGATGCTGGTTTATCTAATTTTCGGAAATGGTTATGATGACATGGAGTTGGATCACATGGTCTCAATTGCAGCCATGTGTGTACAGAAGACTCTTGTCTTACGATCCCAAATGAATCTGGCATGTCTTCTGTAACCTTTGTTGTGCTAGGTTCTATTTGAAATTTCATGTAACCTACTGTTAGGTTCAGATCCTCGACTGGTTTTCTAGATGTAAATAATCTTTTTTGGGTATATAGAGAAACCTACAAGAGCGAATATGATGCTCACGGAATCATGAGTACCACCTTTCATAACCTTACCAACTAAATTTTCATGTGGGTTATATGAGATGAATTGTCCTCTAGGTAGTATATATGGTGGATTTCCTGCACTTAACATTCTCCCCTTCAAGCTATAAAAGAAAATCACTTGGTTCTCATAGGTATCATTTTGCCCTCTTTATTGTGTGTTATTTGTACAATAAATTTGTGAAGTTAACTCTACTTGAAAAAATTATATTTCTGCTAGTAATTTGTTCCATATACTACTAATACAGTAATACAAGAGCAATATTCATAGTGTTGATGAGATTTTTTTAGTTTAGTATGTTCCACAATTTTATTTTTTACAACTCTAGGAGACAACTGTAAACCCATCAAGCTTTTATCCATGTTTTCTATATTTTGTAACTTGCAATCGCTTGAATTAAAGTCTTGTTTTTTTCTTTTTTGACTTTGCAAGTACATTTTTAACTCATGCCTTCTTGTGAAAGTTAAATCTACTGATTTTTCTAAATAGAACAAGAATGAAAATGTTTTTTTGCCCCTAAAATAGGAAGACAACTAACATGTCGACATTATACTCTGGACATTTGCTTGAAGGACTAGTGCCCTATCGTATTCAGGTGTGATTCAATTCTGGCGTACAACTCTAACTTATTATATAACTAATAAATTGTTTCTATGATCCTTAGAAACTAGATTTTATAAAGAGAATGAAAAATATTTTAGTTTAAAATTGATTATTATCCAACTCTTCGTAAAAGCATGTTCCTTATCATAGAGTTACCTGATGTGAACTGCTCAGACTTTTGGACCCTTGTGTGGACATGACGTAGGTTCACCCCGACGCGGCCACGCGCGGGTTTGGGTAGGCGAATGCACCTCCATATGAGAATGGATCGAATTGAAATTTAAGTCGAAATGGAGTCGCCACCGAACTTTGTGGGAGTTCGGACCCGTTCGAGCCCACTCTATGTCGTTATGGGCCATACACAAAGTACGTCCCACTTCGATTTCAGAGTTTATTGGGCTCGTCCCTTTGCATTACGATACCGATACCATCTACACCGGTAATCGTGTAAAGAATGACTCTCGTGCGCCAGCGGTTTCGGGCATTCGGAAACCGAGGTTCTGAGTAAGGGGTGAGGGTACGTGTTGGGAAGCCCACTAAGGACACCCAACCCCGCCCGCACATAGCGGCCTCTACTAAGACATTGTTTGACTTTCTAATATGCGCGTTAGTAATCCGGTGAAATGATATGCAAACAGCGTTTTAGCTAAGCATGCGAATTAAATGTGAGCTACGTCATTTTAATGCATCTAATTTATTGTCGAAGTGATTTAGCATGCGAGGGTTCATTTATAAACGGTAAAACGTAAATAAATAAAGCAAAGCAATATAAATCGATTACAAGTTACACGGGCGGAATACAACCCGGAATTCACAATACAACGAGCAATAATATAGAATAATCGGAATATATAACTAAAATGATAGCCAATAAATAGAAACGGACCCGTATATAGTAAATATGAACTAGGCCGTGAGTCGTGTAAATGGACGAACTTTGATTGAATACTCATTATTTTGTGTACTAACCAAAGGACGGAGATATAGGACCTAGGCGTGGTGCTAGCCCGATCCCAAATCCCGATGCCTTGTCCCATCTTATCATATCGATAAATTGGAGTCTAAATTAATCGTACGTCGGATACGACTAAGGAGTCGTCAACGCAATGATATGCATGTATTTTGAAAAGAAGATCACGTGATTAACTTTAAACGTGACGACTAAGTCGCTTTTTTAAAAGACGAGGCTCGGATAATAAAAAGAGCTCTCGGTTTTCTGGGCTATAGGACCCACTCGATTGAGTCATGGGCTGACTCGGTCGAGTGTGTCCTCGTGGAGGCTCCTGCCCAAGATTTGGGGTGCTACTCGATCGAGTAGCTTATGTACTCGGTTGAGTGACACCTGTACGAGTTATGACTCGTCTCATTTTATTTCTTTTAAATCGATGGTTGGCCGAGTTAAATAAAAATATTGAGGATTTAGATTTTACTCAGTTTTTTGATACTATAATCATGTCTTACATGATTATAATACCGTTATCGGAATTTTATAGAAAATGTTAATGTGAGTTTGAAAGATTTAATTAACGTCGAAATTTTAGCCCTCCGCGTCACGACATCGATATTAATCCTAACGGATTATGTGATGTCGATTTTTGCATCAACGGATTTCATGCTAATCTCGAAAATGGGATCAAATGCGTTCAACTATGATTGGTCACGATCACGTCGTACCCTTGAGTACATTGGGGGGGTGCTCCCCGAAAGGGCGCCACCTCCGTCGTTGCTCTTAAAGGGATAGACGGACTTCAGATGATCGTCATAGTTAAACGGACTTGAAACCGGAACTTATTATTATTATGTATACGCGGTAAATGAGACGAAAATAAATAACGATAATTAAATGTTAGATTGTTAGATGCAATGAATAAATGTTAGATGTTAGATGTTAGTGCTAGTAATGTTGTCGTTACCATCGACATAATTATAATACTAATACATAAACATAAATGTACATAAAAAGAACGAAAAGAAAGGGAAGAAGGAGAAGTCGGTGTTGAATTGTCACACCCTCAACCTACATGCTCTTGCTTCTCGGGATACGGTTCGTCAAATGGCAGCAATGGCGCGGGAACTTCGAGATACGTAGAAAGAGTTGATGGTGTGTATGTATGGGTCGGTATATTATGGGTGAAATGTGAGGTTTTGAAGGTGCAAAGTTGGCTGAAATATGTGTTGTCAAAGTTTGTGAATGTTTGGGAAGAAAGTTGTGTTTTGTTTGAGGGTTGATGTGGTATTTATAGGAAAACCCACGACCTAGGGTCACTCGATCGAGTGGCCCTAGTGCACTCGGTCGAGTGCCCTTGAAGATGAATCTAGTCCGGTTTTTTAGGCTCCACTCGACCGAGTGGGTCAATCCACTCGACCGAGTGGATCAATTAGGACGCACCATTTTAGGAAATGGTTGACCTTGATTGATTTTGATTTTTTGACTTTGGGCTCCATTTTCTAGGAATGTATCAGGTTGTTTTGGTGTGCCGGGTTCGTCTTTGACCGGGTTTCGACCCGGTCGCTAAAAGACGGGTTTTATTTTTGGTGTCGGTTTTGGCCCAAATTAGTCTTATTTTACTCGGAACGACCCACTAGGCCTGAATTTGAGGTTGGTTTTGGGTGATTTTTATCCCGTCAAAAGCCCATGCCTGACATTATTGATTTCGAGCCCGTATCCGAGCGCGTTAGAGCACGTTAGCGTCCGATCATCATCAGGTGCTTTTTGGAAACTACCATAGACACCTGCAGTCAAAATGCGGGTGTCTACAGAGCCCCCACTCTGACTGAGGCTTGGACAAGGCGAGATTCAGAGTAGCTACAAGGCCAATCGAGGATTAAAACCTGGCAGACTTCCGGTCGGGTCGTTTATAGTCCATTAGACTTGCGTGAAGGGCTCGCCAGCCATAAGTTAGAAGTCATACCTGAGCTGCGGATAATACCTCTGTGGGAAATTGGACTTGTCGCGTAAGTCCTGGGTGTGCCTGTATGTGGGTCCATCCCGTGCTAAATTGGGGGAATGCCGTCTTTAGACTTTCCGCTGGGGAGATATATAAACTGTGCGGGCTTGCTTCTGAAGCCTCGAGTTGTACCTGTGTCAGCTACATAGAGCTTTGCATGAAACATTTAGGCAGAACACGACTCGCGCTGGGGAATAAAAATTTGGATGATTGAAAAATTTTAGAATGTTTATTTTTTTTGAATTTTGACAGACTGCTCGGGATGACTAAGTTCCTGTGTCCGTGGAGAGGAGACAAGGGTCGGGCCTGTATGCCTAGGCCCGCTTGGGCCAAGGAGGCACAGCTGCAGGGGAGCTACCAGGGTTTTGATGTTATAAATACATCATCCTAGTTCCTTCTTTGTCACAATTCTCAAAACTTCTTCTCCTCAAGAAAAATTCATCTTTTTTAAGAAATTCAAATATGGGTATTGAGCGCCTGACCGATATGTTGCAAGATTGGTCCTACCGCTTTAGGGATGCGAGTAAGATAGCCCTAAAGCAGTCGGGTATATTTTGAATTGTTCACGTTCCGTCAGATGCACGTGGACCGCCACTTTCTTGATGCGTGTCTGTCCTACTGGGACGACACCTACCACGTTTTCGCCTTTCCTCGGGGCGAAATTTGTCCCCTCCCTGAGGAGATTGCTGCCATAGGAGGGTGGAACCCATTGCTCCGTCCTGCTGTTCCTTTCTCGGTTCGAGACCCTAGGAGGAAACTACGGGAGTTTTTAGGGCTCTCCCATGCTGAAGTGTCCCGTATGACTGAAGGGGATACTATTTCTTTGCTAGCTCTGGCTGAGAAATTCATGAACCCGTATGATGTCCGGGTTTCGCCTATTCATAGCCGCAGGGCGTTTGCTTTCTGTATGCTTCACGTGTATGCTTTCGAAGGCTATCTGGACCTGATGTCTTGTATGGGCAGCGTTCGTCTTCTTGTTATTGATGACCTGATGGAGACGGAATATAGTCCCGCGTGGTTGATTACAGGGGAGATTATTCAGGGCTTAGACAACCGTAAGAGGGATGAGTCAGCCCGTTTGACTGGGAGCACCCGCCTGCTGCAGGTATATCACATTTTTTTTAGCAATATACCGCTACAGGGGGCACTCGATCGAGTCACCCTGGCACTCGATCGAGTTCCTTCGTAAAGAGGCTTTCTGTTCTGCTTCAGAGGTGTCACTCAATCAAGTGCCCTCGGGCGAATGTCCGAATCGTTCTCATGAATGTTGTGTTCTTTTCCAGCTCTGGCTATTTGAGAGATTATCGATTATCGAGCCTCCTCCCAACCCGAGTCAATATTGGTTCAACCAAGTGATGACAAGAAGACGTACTGTCGATTCATCCTATCTCACTACCCAGAAGTATTGGGAGGAAGAACTAGCATTCCATCGCGGTCGGCTGATTCGATGGGTGGTTCCCTAGTGGCCAATTTATTCCTGGACCGGTTTGGCGCCCAGAGACAAGGCGCGCTATCAGGTGATTTTGTCCCTTAGCCCGACAGTTCACCTCTATCCTGACCGCATACTCAGGCAGTATGGGTGGACTCAGTGCATCCCGGAGAACAAGGCAGTTGTGAGTGAACCTACCCAGCTGACCGACGTTATGTGCGATACCTGGATACAGAGGTGGTATACTCGGGTTACTTGGCCCGTTCCCCAGTCGCTTCACTCAATCTGGGTGTCCTATTCCTATAAGAGGTGGACCAAAGCGGAGACTGCCGAAGCTCGCGCCGCCCTCAAGGTGGATGAAGCCTTCGACCTGCTTCGACGAGAGCAGGTCAAAGATAACAGGGATTTCTTTGCTGAGGGGGAGACTCCAGCCCAAATAATCCGTCTAGTGCCGGGTCAGAGAGGAGGAGCCAGGACTCGAACTGGGGGGTCCAATGCTAGAGGTGCTCGGGGGGAAGTGAGCCCCCGGACAGACTTGGAGAGAAGACTAGGGCCTAGACCATCAGTTCAGGACCGACTTGGTCCTAGGGATAGGCTGCTGGAGCACGTACGGGCTCGACTTGGGACCGTGACCATAGCTGAAGATCCGTTATCGAAGAAGCGGACTCGAGCCAAGGAGGTTCCCCTTATCATCCGGGAACGCCCGCCCCCGCCTCGACGTCCCCGGGCCCCTATTGACCCAACAAAGGCAAGGGCAAGATGCCCTGATACTAGTCTCTTTTTATTACTATTTGGATATTATTACTATTTTTATTGTGTGTGTGTTTTTTTTTGTGGCTTTTCGTGGCTTTTTTGTAATTTTGAATTACCGAGTTCATCGGTTTTTTTTTAGAATAATAAAAGTACTATATTAGTGAAGCTGTTCCTGTCTTTTCCGTTATTGCAGTGGTTGTGCCCTTTTGAGGGGCTGCCTACGTATCCACGATTAGTGGAATCAAATAAGACGTAGTTCGGGCGTAGATTTTTTTTGCAATTTCGAAATACATCAAAACTTATGAGTTCAAGATATGCGACAGTAGGATAAATAATCCTAACTTATTGACTTGCTTATAAATTTTGAAAAGAATGGTTTTAATAAATTTTGCAAATGACATTTGAGATAAGGTTTAGGGGTAGTAGCACTTCAGCTGGTCCAAGTTGGTCAGGTTGACAAATTCGTTCCCGTCCAGGTCCGTTATCATCACTGCTCCTCATGATAGAACCTTCTTCACCAGATATGGCTCAGCCCAATTGGGTTTGAATTTTCCCCTTAGGTCAACCGGTAATAATGCGCGAACCGATTTGAGAACCAGATCCCCTTCCTTGATATTCCTGGGCCTTACTCTCTTGTTAAAGGCCCGTTTGATTCTCTTTTGATATATTTGGATGTTATTGAGAGCCCGAGACCGTCGTTCGTCCAAAAGAACCAACGAGTCATATCGAGCTTGAACCCAATCTGCTTCGGGCACTTGGCTTTCTAGTAGAATTCGGAGAGACGGTATTTCTAATTCGACCGGCTGGACTGCCTCAATTCCATACGTCAAATAATATGGATTTGCCCCGGTTGCAGTACGAATCGATGTCCGGTACCCCCATAGGGCGAAGGCTATTTTGTCGGGCCAGTCCCGATAATTATCAGCTATCTTTTTAAGTATGGTGACAATTGTCTTATTTGCAGCCTCCACCGCTCCATTTGTTTGAGGACGGTAAGGCGAAGATGTATGCCTTTGGATTTTGTATTTTGCTAGCAAAGTAGCGGTTTCGGCTTGGAAGCGGGTCCCGTGATCAATGACAAACTCGGTGGGATCCCGTACCGGCATATGATTTTATTCTCAATAAATTTGGCTACGTGCTTGGCGTTCAAGACACGATATGATTCGGCTTCGACCCATTTGGTGAAATAGTCGATAGCCACCAAAATGAAACAGTGACCTCCCGTCCCGGAAGGGTTCACTTTCCCAATTATATCAATCCCCCATGTCGAAAATGGCCATGGCGAGGTCATGGTGTACAGTAGAGACGACGACATGTGTTGAACATTGCCGAAAATTTGACAATTATGGCAGTGTTTGACATATGATTGACAGTCGGTCTCCATGCTGTTCCAGTAGTATCCGAGCCTCGTGATTTTTCGGGCTAGCATATGGGCGTTCATATGCGGACCATTTTCACCGTCGTGTACTTCGGTCATCACCTTTTCGGCTTGTGTTTTTTCGATGCATAGGAGTAAAGCCCCCTGTGCCGTCTTTTTGTATAACTGACCGTCGTCCGTACGAATGAATTGGGTGGCCAGTCTTCGCAGGGCTTTCTTGGCCCGATTTTCAGTTCCCGGGGGATATTCTCCCGTAGTCAAATAGATTAGGACAGCCTGATACCAAGGTTCTGGATCAGTGATTTCGATATCTTGAATGGCGTTGACATATGTCGGCTCAGACCGTCTTTCGACGCAGATTGGCATACTGGCCATATGTTCCGGGATGTTTAGTAAGGATGCCAATTTGGAAAGTGCATCTGCGAACTGATTTTCTTCACGTGGGAGGTAGATATATTCTACCTTCTGGAATTGCTTCTCTAGAACCCTTACTCGCGCTTGGTAGGCCACGAGATTGGCATTCCGAGTTTTTCATTTTTGAAGGGCTTGATTGATGACTAGGGACGAGTCTCCATGAACCCGGAGATTTGTAATTCCCAAATCAGCAGCTGCTTGTAACCCGTGGATGCATGCTTCATACTCGGCCGCGTTATTAGTCACATCAAAATATAGTTTGATGGATAACGGTGTGTGTTCTCCTTTTGGTGTTATTAAGAGAATACCGACCCCAAACCCTCGAAAGTTGGATGCCCCGTCAAAATACAAATCCCACGTTTCGGTATCGGTATGGAATATGTCTTCATCTGGAAAAGCCCAAGTGTCGGTATGTCCTTCCTCAGATACCGGACTATCGGTGAGGAACTCGGCTACTACCCGGCCTTTGATGGCTTTTAATGGTACGAACTTGAGGTCGAACTCGGCTAACATTAAAGTCCATCTGGACATTCTTCCATTAATAATGGGCTTCTCGAACAAGTATTTGATCGGATCCATCTTGGACAGGACATGTATCTCGTGGCTGAGCGTATAGTGCCAGAGCTTTTTAGTGGCCCACACTAAAGCTAGGCATGTTTTTTCGAGCATTGAATACTTGCACTCATATTCTAGGAACTTTTTACTGATGTAGTAAATAGTCCGTTCTTCTGAATCGACTGTCTGGGCCAGCATAGCCCACATGGCTGTCTCAGTCGTCGTTAGGTATAACGACAAAGGCAAACCGAGTTAAGGTGGCATTAGTACCGGCGGAGCAGACAGAATCTCCTTGATTTTATCGAAAGCCGCTTGACATTTATCGTCCCATAGTACCCGTTCCCCTATCTTCAGCTTCTTGAAAATGGGTTCACATTCCATGGTCAGCTTTGAAATAAATCGGCTGATATATCGGACTTTCCCGAGAAATCCCCTTATTTCTTTTTCGGTCTTGGGAGGTTGCATCTCGGTGATGACTTTGATTTTAGCTGGGTCGACTTCGATGCCGCGTTGGCTAACGATATGGCCCAGTAATTTGCATGATGTTACCCCGAAACTACACTTTTGAGGGTTTAGCCTCATGTTTTACTTGCGCAGTCGGGTGAAGAATTTTCTTAGGGCAGCAACATGCCCATCTCGGCTTTTAGACTTGATGATCATGTCATCTACATAAACTTCCACTTCCTTATGCATCATGTCATGTAACAAGGTCGTGGATGTTCGTTGATAAGTGGCCCCAGCGTTAATGAGACCAAATGGCATGACGGTATAACAATAAGTCCCCCACGGCGTGGTGAAGGTGGTTTTACCCATATCCTCTTCTGCTATCTTGATTTGATTGTACCCGGCATACCCGTCCATAAATGATAGAAGGGCATGATCAGCCGTGTTGTCCACCAGTATGTCGATGTGTGGCAACGGAAAATTGTCTTTTGGGCTGGCCTTGTTAAGGTCCCGAAAATCTACGCATACCCGCACCTTGCCGTCCTTCTTGGGTACCGACACGATGTTTGCAACCCAGTCTGGATATTCAGACACTTATATAAAGCCCGCTTTGAATTGTTTGTCTACCTCTTCTTTGACTTTGAGAGACCACTCGGGCTTCATTCTTCGAAGCTTCTGTTTTACCGGCTTACACCCATCTTTGATGGGTATGCGGTGCTCAGCTATTTCCCGGTCTATCGCAGGCATGTCCTTGTAGGACCTTGCGAAGACATCCTTGAATTCTTGGAGAAGGTTTGTGAATTGTTGTCTCTCCTCGGGATCTAAGGATAACCCTATTTTAAGCATCTGGGGCTCTAAGGTTGTTCCCACATTGATAGACTCCGTTTCCTCGATTACCGGGTCTCGGGATTCCCTCTGTTCTAGTTGCTCGATCAGATGCGGAGGCAAGGACACCTGTTCATCGGGTTTCTCAATGTCATTGAAAAAAATATTTTTGAAATTGAAAGTATTTTGAAAATAAGACAAGTCATAAGCGGAACGGTTTTCATTATTATTGATGGTAAATTTGGAAAACAGCTCAAAGAGAGCGGCCATCTGATCATTGGTCAGAGGCGGGATTGGGAGCGCTTTTGGGACAGACCCCGAGGCTCCGGTGGTAGTGACTACAGGGAGGGGGGTTATAGTTTGGACTCTAGCACCAGACCCTTTAGACTCGAATACAGACTCTGACTCTGACTCTGACTCAGACTCAGACTCGGAATCGGTGTCTTGCATGTCTCCTTCCCCGGTGGTCAGCTTGTAGACTCGACCCTGGCCGTCGGTCCACTTGATGGTCTTCCTCCAGGCTCTTTTCCCTATATCAGCATCGACCTCTGAGACCATCTTTGAAGGATCGAACCTGTTGCTTCGAAGGATCAGGTTCACTAAGTCTTCTTTAGGGGTCGGGACAACCTTGTCTTCCCCAAATAAGAGCCCCAACACGGGCTCGGCATTGTCAGTTCCCTCCTTGGATTCAGATTGGATGAGGGCAAATATGTCATCCGGAATATAGTTGCATTCCCGAGCTAGTTCAGTCTCGGGATATGTGATAGTTGGTCGATACAAGCCAACTTGAATAGCCCCGAATATCGGTGTGACGAAATAGTCAGCCAACCTTGGGCTATAAGGGCCCAAGTAGGTACCCTTGATGATGTTGCAGGCCTTCTCAATCCCCGCTCGGACCACATTTCCCGGGGTTACAACGTACCCTAAGCCGAAGCGAGATTCCCCGTCATTCAGGACTTCAATAATCTTCCCAGCTGGAAGATATGGCCTCGAGGTAGCGCCTGGTAGATATCCCAAGTTTTGTAGCATCGTGTCGATGCTCGTGGTGAAATAGGGCCTGAAAAGGTATTCTTCTTTAATCATCCCCACAAAATCGAACCCCCAAAGGTCAGTGCGGTCCGTGGAGTTATAGCTAGCCACGGTCATAGGGGTTGCCTCTAGAGTAATAATGCCGTCTTGCAGGGGCATTTTGATCTTTCGGTGAAGAGTAGAGGAGAATGCCTTTACAGCATGAATCCAAGGCCTTCCCAGGAGCAAATTAAAAGAGGAGGTGACATCGATCACCTGGAACTCTAGCTCCTTTTCAATTGGACCCGTCATAATTGTCAGCTTAACGGCCCCAGAAACCGCCTTTGGGCTTCCATCGAAAGCCTGGATAGTGTGGGCAGTCGGTATGTAGTCGGCCTCGGTGATGCCGAGGGCTTTGGCAGTCCTTAGAGGGAGGACATTCACAGCAGACCCGTCGTCAACCAGAGTCATCAAGAGATACTTATCACGGCAGATTACCGTGAAGTACAGGGCCAGATTGTGAGAGGCCCCGAATGGTGGTAGGTCGGCATCCGAGAAAGTGACTAACGGGCCTTCTTCTTTGGACTTGCCCTTGAGGTAGGACAGGATGGTGGCTTCCATTTCAGTAGGGGTAACCTGGGAGTCGACCTTGATCTGATCGAGAGCCTTAGTAAGTGCCTCTCGATGTTCTTGCGAGCTAACCAAGAGTTGCCATATAGTGAGGTCAACTCGGGCTCTTTTCAATTGTTTGATAAGAGTCGTATCGGTGCTTGGTTCTTCAATGGCTTCTTCCGTCCTGGCAGGTTCAGTGACGGTTGGTGGGACTAAGATGTCCTTGGAGCTAGTGGCTGCGTAAGGACGACCGGCAGTGGCGAGGTGGTTACTGGCTAAGGCTTTGGACTTAGCCTTCCGAATTTCTTCGGGGGTGTTAGGGACAGTTCCCCTTTCGTGAGGTACACATCTTCCTCATCATCGAACCAGATTCCATTGATTTGTGGAATGAAAGAAGAGATAAGGTGAGAACAGTCAATTACTTCTCCGGTGAAGATAGCATGAGAGCTAAAGGGGTTGTCCTTGTTACTTGGCTTGTCCCTGGGTGAGGGTATTTTCCCGCTCTGAATCAAATCCTGAATCAGATGTTTCAACTTCCAACATTTCTCGGTATCATGCCCATTGCCCCGATGATATTGGCAATAGGCTTGGGCTTTAAAGCTTTTGGAGCGTTTTTCAACTGGGACTTCAGGAGTTGGGCCTATCGGTTGGACCAGGCCCTTGGAAGATAGCCTTTGTAAGGCATATGTATAGGTAGTCCCTATATCAGTGAATACCCTAGGAGGGGTATTTCTTTTGGACGAGGCATCTAACAGGTTAACCGTGTCAAAGATACTTCGGGTTGCAGCTGGGGGCTTGGCGGTGGATGAGGAAGCCCCTTGGTATCCCTTGCTAGAGGCCTTAGTCAGGCTCTCTAGTCTTAGATCATCTTCAATTCTCATGCCCATTTCAGTAATAGTGGTGAAATTTGGGATGACAGCATACCGGAGGTGGACCCGGTAGGAAGGGAGGAGGTTCTTGACAAAGGCCTCCACTAAGTCTTCTCACTGGGCTTATCGACCAGTTTCACACTCTCGGCCCTCCAACGTTGGAGGTATTTGGTAAAGCCCTCCTTAGGTTCTTGGGCCATAACCTCTAGAGACCGCATTGTGGTCTGGATCTCGGTGTTATCAGCATAATTCCGAGCAAATTCCGTAGCCACATTATCCCATGTCGAGAACTTCTTGGGATCTAGCCTGTAGTACCAGGCCTTTGGGTGTTTCTCAAGAGATGCGGCAAAGAGGCTTTTGAAAATAGAAGAGTACACTCCCTTAATAGCCATGAACTCCTTGAAGGCCCGTACATGGAGCAACGGGTCTTCAGTCCCTTCAACCATGGGTAAGCCCGTGAGATTCAGGTTCGCGGGCAGCTTGTCACTTTCCGAGGAGTACTTCCGACTATTCTCTCGATGGATATTGTTACTTCTAGTTAAGTGAACTTGTTCTTCCAATCGGCGGACCGAGCTAACTAGTCCAGCTAGAGGTTCCGTAACCCCGGTATTTGGAGTCCTTTGCTCCACTGCAGCTAAACGAGCAACGATAGCCACTTGACCGGCCCTCATTTCTGTCAGTTGGGCATCAATGTCGAGTTGTTTGTCGGCCATGGCATCCACGGAGGCCTTCAGACTGTTCAGAGCTGCTTCCATTTTGCGACTGTGTCTGGTGGACGGTGGCCTGTCTGTAAGAACACCGCGCAATCAGAAACTGAACCCGAACCTTGGAACCAAAATAGTACATCCCGAGCAGGGAAAAGACTAAAAAAACGACTTGAAAGAGACTTTTAGACAGGTGACTCGTGGATGACGGACTTTCCTTAGGATTCGACGGGTGGGCCGAATCCTGTTCGAAGGAAGGTCCATGTGAGACGTCCCCAGACTTTGGACTCAAATGTGTAGACGGGCCCTCCTTTGTAGGAGTATGTCTTACGTAGGTGGGCCTTGCCTTGGTCTAATAAGGCGGACTGGGATAGGGAAGAAACTCGTGATGTAAGATCGACAGAGTTTCGACGCTAAAGACCTTGACGACTTACGACATGACCCAACACTGCTAAATACGGGAAGGTCCTAAGAGGGAGGAAAGTTTTTGAAAAGGATTATTTTTGGAAAGTCCGAGAAAACTCGGGGAAAGGCCCGATTTTTTTTTCAAGAAAAATCGGAAAGTGCATCGGGCCTTGGTTTTCGAGTTCGAAAATATTTTGAACTGAAAGGCCCGTACATGGCCTCGGAAAGTTCGAAAATATTTTCGAGTTTTGAATCGGGCAACATATGAGAATGGATCGAATTGAAATTTAAGTCGAAATGGAGTCGCCACCGAACTTTGTGGGAGTTCGGACCCGTTCAAGCCCACTCTATGTCGTTATGGGCCATACACAAAGTACGGCCCACTTCGATTTCAGAGTTTATTGGGCTCGTCCCTTTGGATTACGATACCGATACCATCTGCACCGGTAATCGTGTAAAGAATGACTCTCGTGCGCCAACGGTTTCGGGCATCCGGAAACCGAGGTTCTGAGTAAGGGGTGAGGGTACGTGTTGCGAAGCCCACTAAGGACACCCAACCCCGCCCGCACATAGCGGCCTCTACTAAGACATCGTTTGACTTTCTAATATGCGCGTTAGTAATCCGGTGAAATGATATGCAAACAGCGTTTTAGCTAAGCGTGCGAATTAAATGTGAGCTACGTCATTTTAATGCATCTAATTTATTGTCGAAGTGATTTAGCATGCGAGGGTTCATTTATAAACGGTAAAACGTAAATAAATAAAGCAAAGCAATATAAATCGATTACAAGCTACACGGGCGGAATACAACCCGGAATTCACAATACAACGAGCAATAATATAGAATAATCGAAATATATAACTAAAATGATAGCCAATAAATAGAAACGGACCCGTATATAATAAATATGAACTAGACCGTGAGTCGTGTAAATGGACGAACTTTGATTGAATACTCATTATTTTGTGTACTAACCAAAGGACGGAGTTATAGGACCTAGGCGTGGTGCTAGCCCGATCCCAAATCCCGACGCCTTGTCCCATCTTATCATATCGATAAATTGGAGTCTAAATTAATCGTACGTCGGATACGACTAAGAAGTCGTCAACGCAATGATATGCATGTATTTTGAAAAGGAGATCACGTGATTAACTTTACACGTGACAACTAAGTCGCTTTTTTAAAAGACGAGGCTCGGATGATAAAAAGAGCTCTCGGTTTTCTGGGCTACAGGACCCACTCGATCGAGTCATGGGCTGACTCAGTCTAGTGTGTCCTTGTGGAGGCTCCTGCCCAAGATTTGGGGTGCTACTCGATCGAGTAGCTTATGTACTCGGTCGAGTGGCACCTGTACGAGTTATGACTCGTCTCATTTTATTTGTTTTAAATCGATGGTTGGCCGAGTTAAATAAAAATATTGACGATTTAGATTTAACTCGATTTTTCAATACTATAATCATGTCTTATATGATTATAATACCGTTATCAAAATTTTATAGAAAATGTTAATGTGAGTTTGAAAGATTTAATTAGCGACGAAATTTTAGCCCTCCGTGTCAGGACATCGATATTAATCCTAACGGATTATGTGATGTCGATTTTCGCATCAACGGATTCCATGCTAATCTCGAAAATGGGATCAAATGCGTTCAACTATGATCGGTCACGATCACGTCGTACCCTTGAGTACATTGGGACGGTGCTCCCCGAAAGGGCGCCACCTCCGTCGTTGCTCTTAAAGGGATTAGACGGACTTTAGATGATCGTCATAGTTAAACGGATTTGAAACCGGAACTTATTATTATTATGTATACGCGATAAATGAGACGAAAATAAATAATGATAATTAAATGTTAGACTGTTAGATGCAATGAATAAATGTTAGATGTTAGATGTTAGTGTTAGTAATGTTGTCGTTACCATCGACATAATTACAATACTAATACATAAACATAAATGTACATAAAAAGAACGAAAAGAAAGGGAAGAAGGAGAAGTCGGTGTTGAATTGTCACACCCTCAACCTACATGCTCTTGCTTCTCGGGATACAGTTCGTCAAATGGCGGCAATGGCGCGGGAACTTCGAGATACGTGGGAAGAGTTGAGGGTGTGTATGTATGGCTCGGTGTATTATGGCTGAAATGTGAGGTTTTGAAGGTGCAAAGTTGGCTGAAATATGTGTTGTCAAAGTTTGTGAATGCTTGGGAAGAAAGTTGTGTTTTGTTTGAGGGTTGATGGGGTATTTATAGGAAAACCCACGACCTAGGGTCACTCGATCGAGTGGCCCTAGTGCACTCGGTCGAGTGCCCTTGAAGATGAATCTAGTCCGGTTTTTTAGGCTCCACTCGACCGAGTGGGTCAATCCACTCGACCGAGTGGATCAATTAGGACGCACCATTTTAGGAAATGGTTAACCTTGATTGATTTTGATTTTTTGAATTTGGGCTCCAATTTCTAGGAATGTATCAGGTTGTTTTGGTGTGTCGGGTTTGTCTTTGATCGGGTTTCGACCCGGTTGCTAAAAGACGGGTTTTATTTTTGGTGTCGGTTTTGGCCCAAATTAGTCTTATTTTACTCGGAACGGCCCACTGGGCCAGAATTTGAGGTTGGTTTTGGGTGATTTTTATCCCGTCAAAAGCCCATGCCTGACATTATTGATTTCGAGCCCGTATCCGAGCGCGTTAGAGCACGTTAGCGTCCGATCATCATCGGGTGTTTTTTGGAAACTACCATAGACACCTGGCAGTCAAAATGCGAGTGTCTACACCTTGAAACACTCTTGATTCTTGAAGAGTCATAAATGCTTGGTCACAAGACTATTATCAAATGTATATTAGTGACTTGCGTTTATTTCATTTGTTAATTTGTATATTATTTATTAATCTATATTAACGACGTACGCTTGCCTCGAATCAAGGCATGGACACTAAGTATAATGGCCGAGAGCATCATTCAATGCATTTCTTTGCTACCAGCAGCCGATTGGGGATTTCTGATGGTCTCGATCCTTTTGATTTGATGTTTGTAAATTTTTTAATCCTGCAAAAGTGTGTTATCTTTTAATTAGTAGCATAATTTCCTACTTCACTTCTCGAATATTTAATTCCCATTCGTTTACATATCAGGTCAAGAAACAATCTCGGCGATGCACTCCGTTGGAAGGCGCAATTCTCACATTCACTTTGGAAGATGATTTGTCGAACACTATAGCTAGGATTTAATCATCGTTTTGAGATATTTTATTGTTTTTTTATTCATACGTGAACATTAGCAGAAGTTGTTCTCAAACACTTGTTCAGGGGAATACTTACCATGTTTCTATTGACTTTGTAATATATTATTATTGTTAATGAAATTTTATGCTAATAAATATTTATTGTTGACATATATATTGATGATCAATATGTTTAAAAAAAATTATAAACTATTTCTTAATCAATAAATCTTGACGCTTTTTTCGGTCAATGTTAGTTACCAGCATTTTTTTCTTTACACACATTAGGTCAACCTTTGAATTTTTTACACATAAAAACGTCAGAAATGTTGACACCATAAAGTGTCGTGTTAAACTATTGACACAAGAAACTGTCGAGAATATCGACGCTTAAAAGTGCAAAAAATTCCTGACGGCTCAAAATCCGACGCTTTTGCAAAGTGTCAAGATTAAAATTCTCGACGCTTTAAAGCGTCGGAAATTAATGAAAAAAGCATAGAGAATCAAATGTATTTGTAGTAGTGTGACTCTAATTAGTGTCTATGTGACCGTAACGACACGACTAAGGCTGCCATCATGTTAGTTTAATTTGTCCGAGTAATTTATTTGATCCGTTCTATAGGAAAACTACCTAAAACATCGCGAACCCGCGTCGCGTTGCAATCCTATCGTCATTGGGTGTTTGTTGGGCACCTCTGCAGACACCAGGTCAAATCTGGGTGTCTACAGAAGCCCCCACATTGACTGAGGCTTGGACAAGGCGAAAGTCAAAGTATAGCCGCGCAGGTCAATCGAAGATTACGACCTGGTGGCTGTTCGGTCAGGTCGTTTTAAGTCCATTGGACTACGTGTTGAGGCTCGCCAGCCAAGGCTTAGAAGTCATACCTGACGTCTTCGCTTGCGGTTGCTTGCTTGAGCCCGGGCCGTTGCTTGTCATCTTGTTCTTGATTCTTTGTGCGCGCGCACTTTATCTTCTTCGGTTTATTTAAAGGTTTTGTTTAATTTTAAGCGCTTTTCGTGTGTTAGGTGTAAATGTATTGGCTTTTATTTGATCAAATATTTTTGGGATGCTTGTGAACCCTTGATGAAGTAAAACGTTCGAGGGCGTCAGTCTCCACTCAAACACTTGTCTTCGGGATGCCTGTGACCCCTTGGACAGAATTATTGTTGTTGTGCCTCCGAGATAACTAAGACCCCTTGGGCAAAATAAAATGAGATAAAACTATTCGAGGGCGTCAGTCTCCACTCGAATAGCCGTCTTTCAGGATGCTTATGACCCCCAGGACGAAACAAAATGATATAAAACTACTCGAGGGCGTCAGTCTCCACTCGAATAGTTGTCTTTCGGGATGCTTATGACCCTTAGGACAAAGCAAGATGATATAAAACTACTCGAGGGCGTCAGTCTCCACTCGAATAGTTGTCTTTTGGGATGCTTATGACCCCTAGGAAAAAAATTGCTGTGCCTCCGGGATAACTCTGACCCTCGGGCGAAATTGTTGTTTGCTGTGCCTCCGGGATCTTAGATCTCTCGGGAAAAAGGCTTGTTTTTAGTATCTTGTTAATCCATTGTTTGTCTTGTCATTCTTTATGTTAGTGTAGTTTTTCATTGTTTGTTTGTTTTTCTCTCTCCTTAGTTTGTTTCTCCATAGTTTGTGTGTTTGTTTATTTTCCTCCTTAGTGTTAGTTTTATTATGGGTAGTGAGTAGATTTTAGTTAGGGGCTAGGGGCGGAGGAATTCTAGGAAAAGGTTTTATTTTGTGAGATTATTGCATTTGAGGGTGATATTGTCTTGATGGGATTGTTGTGTTTGATTGACTTAGCTTGATCACCTAGGTTGACTTGACTCACCCGGACCAATATGGGGAAACTCGGGGTTTGGGTAATTCCGTCTTGAGACCTTAGTTTATTCGTCGCGAAAGCGGGCTTAGGCTTGGTTGGTAGGGAAACCGAAAGGTGGCACCTCCCTTATACATCTTGTGATAATTCTTGCAATTTGCACCCTTACCTTAATTTCCGATTCCCCGACTCTCCCTAATGCCTTTCCCATTAGTTGTTTCTCGCTTTAGTTTCCGCTCTCTCGTCTAGTTAGTCTAGCTCCTCTCGACCAAAACTCTCCCTTTCTCAACCCCAATCACTCCTAGACTTAGACTTGACCGACTACCTTCGACCGTCCCTATGGATCAATCCCGACTTGCCGCTACTACGTAGTACTTATTTAGAGTTTATAAATATTGTTTGACCGCGTTGGATAGGCGACAATCTGACACGCATCAGCATGCTAAATCACCTAACACGAAATCAAAACGTAAAACAAACTAATCCTAAACAAAATCACCTAACGCGTTAATGAAAGCTTTCTCTACGTTTTCGAGTTCGACAGGCTTGCATAAGAATGCTGCAAAATCTGAAGTGTACTTCAGTGGTATGGATCCAGTTTTGAAGAATGATATTCTTTCTGTGACTGGCTTTTAGGAAGGACGGATGCCTTTTAGGTACCTAGGTGTTCCAATTAAACCAGGAAGGATATCTAAAGAGGACTACAAAGTGCTCACGGACAGAATTGTGTCTAGGATCAGGAGCCTAGGAGCGCGGAAGCTATCGTATGCTAGTAAGATTACATTAATTAACTCAGTATTGAACTCTCTTCATTCATACCGGGCGTCCATATTTATTTTGCCAGCAGCGGTGATTAGAAGAATCGAAGCCATTTGTAGAAACTTTCTATGGTCGGGAACTAGTGAATATCAACGAACTCCACCCATAGCGTGGGACAGAATCACGGTGCCAAAAACTGAAGGAGGCCTGAACATTAAACAGGTGGCGAACTGGAATAAAGCTGCTATCGCTAAGTTGGTAGATTGGGTTTATACGTAGCCAGATAAATTGTGGATCAAATGGGTAAATCAAATATACCTGAAAGGGAAGAATTGGGATGAATACTACCCAAAATCATCAGATATTTGGTCATGGAAGACTATATGCAAAGTGAAGGAAGATATGAAGCATGGGTACCTTGATAACGAATGGCAGGAAGTGAGTCAAGGCTTGGGCTGAAGTAGTATGGTGTAACTGGATTATCCCCAAACACTCGGTTATTACTTGGATGGCTCAGATGGGTGGAATGAATACTATGGCTTGACTCCACAGTTTTGGATGTACTGAGACTGACAGGTGTTGGTTATGCCAAGATGATACTGAATCTATAGATCACTTGTTCATGTCTTGTGTTTACAGTAGGAAACTACTGAACTGCATTGAAGGTTGGTATGGACCTATCATGAATATGAGTGACCTGTTAATTAGTCCCAGAGATGGGATTAATTGAAAGACGAATGTTGTTGTACTGGCAGCCTGCTATTACTATATATGGGCTCAGCGGAATAATACAAGAATTAACGAGATGATCTCTAGACCTGAGTATATTGCAGCGAGAATCAGGAATGACATGAAAAGCCGGATGAAGACAATGATGCCTAGTCTCTCTTTGGATTGGTTGAAGTGAGCATTTGATTATTTATGTGTCTTACTCAGTTTGTGTGTAATGAAGGAACCTGTTCTCTTCCTCGTTATGATATGACTTGTATATTGTAAATCCGTATTTTTTTATATATAGAATCACATTTTTTCAAAAAAAAAAATGAGCAGTGGTCTAGTCCCATATTAATCTCGATGCTTACACCTCACATGTAGCTCAACGCATCCCTATTAATATGGAACCAATGCACTTTAAGAGAATACCAAGTAAGGTATACCACGGGAATGACTAATATCTGTATTATCACGTTAAAACTGATTTGTTAATACGAATGCTATCTAGTACTCTCTACTCTCCTACATGCATCTTTTCATGGCCTGCTTGTCACGTGAAATCACATGCAAAGAATGTAAAAACACTTACTTCGACAACAAACTTACTTGTCCCTAAAGCAACTGACATAGCAAAGGAATAGGGTTAAGACAACGGATGTTATCGTATTTACGCCACAAATAGAACGAAGTTATCAGCCCACCAATTATTAGTAGAGACCGCTATGTGCGGGCGGGATTGGGTGTTGACATCTATCGGAAGTTGGCTTCCCAACATGTACCCTCACCCCTTACTCAGAATCTATGGTTTCCGGATGTCCGAAACTATTGACAATGAGAGTCATTCTAGACATGGAATGCTTAAGAGTACATGTCTTTAGCTTTAGGTCCCCATGTAACTCAGATATGAGCCGGCTAAGGATTAAAGTTAACTTGAACGGTTTCTGAGTATCCCAAAATTACTCAGTGGCCACTCCACAAATCGAAAACAAATTCGGTTCACTAAAATGGTCGTCAGGCCAGATGAATCAACCTTTAAACATTTACAACCACATTTCGATCGATTCAACGGAATCATAGATGTGCCTATACGTCTATCTAGTACAATTCAAATCGTCAACCAAATCGAGGTCCGACACTTCACCCCAAACACGAGATCGGACCGATCCCCGGACCACATGCGTTCGACAAGCCATGTGGGTGGCCACCACGACGGTTCTGCGTGGGTGTGCACGGCGAGCGGGTGGCAGCGTTTACAAAAGGAAATAGCAAAACTCATTAAACAAGCAAAGACACGTTTATAAGCTCAAGCAACATCAAAATAGTCAAGAGAGAATATACCATGCCATTAATAGTGCAAATCAACACATGCAAATCCGGGCGAAATACCAGCTGACACTTGTTCCAAACCTTTGCCCAAGCAGGGTCCACGTAAGCTATCTCCTCAACCGCAAGCACCACCCGGTGACCCCGCTGTCTCCTATGAGCCGTAACAAGCTGCTTCCTCCTCTGAACATGATCACAGTCCTCGTCATTAATCGCGCCAGGCTCGAGCTTACGTGGATGTACAATCTGTCTTCTTTTACGAACGATCCTCGAGGTCAACATACCCGCCTCGAGAACCTCATCCTCCCTACCAACTAAAGGCGCCTCGGTAGGACGCCCCTACATCATCTCCAGCTGAAATCAAGGCAAAACAAATCATTTTAGGTCAAGTCAAACAGCCTGAAACAGGTCAAAACAGATCCAAAATTTGCAATCAAGCTACAGAAATTCCTAAAAGCACCCCATACCATATTTTCCATCGCGGTCACAATGAAAGTAGTTTCGAGAAAATAGGGCATCGTCACGACTCAATACAGTCCGTCGTAAGCCTCACGGTCTCAGACAAAAATACCCAAAGCAAGGAATCGACAAGTTTACGGGAATCAAACGTGGGGACGATCAGGAAATCGGCCCTAGACCCTAGCCAATTCAAAATCTGACACTACTACACAAATGACTTATTGCAACATTTTGCTTGCAACATTTTTAATTGGTGTTGCAATATGAAGCCGAAATAAATGTTTGCAACACTTTGGGTAACAATGTTGCTTATTTGAACCTAAAACAACATTTTTAAAGAAGTATTGCATGTTAGAACTAGTAATGCAACTATATTTATAAAGTGTTGCATTAGACAAAAACAACTGCAACACTTTAGAAGTATTAAGAACAAGGTAATTACAATTTACAATTGACATTCAACTTTCAATAAAAAAAATTACGCGGGATAAGAAATTCAAAATATCGCTCATCAAAATTTGAGTTTACGTGGTCATGAGTTAGACTTAACAAACGGGTCAACCAGGTTGGACCGAATCGGTCCAGGTCAGCTCGCTTTCGGGTTTGGTAATTTGGGTTAGCTTCGGGCCGAGCTAGGTTCAGGTCATTTTCGGATTTGTTGCTTTCAATGTTTTTAGGGGGTCGACTTGTTTTCTATCATGCCGTCAGGGTTAGCTCCGGATTAGGTCGAGTCAATTCGAATTACGGATCAAACTCATGCATTCAATTCGGATAGGAAGGGTTATTCAGGTTTGGCCACTTTTAGTCATGACCCAAATCAATTACAGAGTAAATTTGAATCTCTCATAAATTGACCCTTTAGTAAGATGTACCAGTGGACGTCCGTCCGCACCGCACGGCGCCACGCGCGCGCCCGTGCGGGACCGACCCATTTTTTCAACGTGTGGCAGCGGCCACCCACGTGGCCCCCTCCCTGCCGGGGGCCGGTCCGATCTCGCGTACGGGGCGATGTTTCGGACCTCGATTTGGATGACGATCCGGACTTGTACTAGACGGGTGCGGGCACCCGTGTTTTCGTTTGGGAATCGATCGAGTCGTGGTTGTAAATGTTTAAAGGTCGTTTTGTTTCGTAAGGCGACCTTTTAAGTGAACTGAAGCTGTTGCCGATTTGTGGAGTCGCCACCGAGTCAATTATGGGGACTCGGAAACCGTTCAAGTCAACTTTGATTCCTTGCCGGCTCAAAGTTGAGTGACATGGGAGCTAAAGATAAAGACTTGTACCCTTAAGCACTCCATACCTGCAATGACTCTCATTAACCAATGGTTTCGGACATCCGGAAACCGTCGATTCTGAGTAAGGGGTGAGGGTACGTATTGGGAAGCCAACATCCGATAGATATCCACACCCAATCTCGCCCGCACTATAGCGGCCTCTACTAATCAATCGGTGGGCTGATATCCTAGTTCTTTTGTTGTGGTGGAAATTTTTTAACATCCGTTGTTTTAACCCTATTTCTTTTGCTACGTCGATTGTTTAAAAGACAAGTAAGTTTTGTCGTCAAAGTAGTTGTGTTTACATTCTTTGCATGCGATTTCACGTGACAAGCAGGCCATGAAAAGATGCACGTGGGAGAGTAGAGAGTACTAGTATTATACGTATTAGCAAATCAGTTTTAAGGTGATAATACGGATATTAGTCGTTCTCGTGGTATACCTTACCTGGTATTCTGCTTAAGATGCGTCGGTCCGGCATTAATAAAGATGCGTCGAGCCTAGTTAGGCGAGCATCGGGACTGATACGGAACCCGACCATCACTTTGTTCAATTTTAGTTGTTTTACGTTTTGAATTCCGTGTTAGGTGATTTAGCATGCGATTATAAGGTCATAGAAGCAATAAATCATACAAAAAACTGTAAATGCGAATGTAAGTAAATCACATTATGAGGAGTTGCACCCTCGAAGTATACACTAAACGGGACACGATGCATAGATAGTTTAGAATGGATCTCGGAATTACTCGGGTCTATTTAGTGTGTTTTAGTGTTTGTGGATGAGGTTTAGACGTTACGTATTTTAGTAGATGTTTGTGGGCCTAGTGCCCACATCTAGTGTTATCGTAGTGCATAATAAAAGAAAGTGCGAGTATGGAAAGTTTTGTTTAGATGGCAACCTAGTGACGACTCGATCAACAGGCGGATCCTCCTAGCTTGACCAGTGACTCCGGCAGAGCTCCGTTACCATCTGACTCCTTCCTGCGGCTACTCCGGCAGAGTTTCGTTACTATAGGCCGGTTTTGCGGCTAATCCGGCAGAGCTTTGATACTAGTTTTGAGCTAGTCGAACACAGGCACCTCGGTATCGAGTGGGGTGCTCGAAGGTGAGGAGTAGCATTGATGTCGCTTTTTTATCGGAACTACGATCGAGTGGATCGTTTGCCTTGGGTGTCGAAGTGCGAGCCCTTAGCGAGAGTTTAGAGGGGGAAGAGAAGAATGAGATGTGTGTCGAAATGAGGGCGTGAAGGGGGGTATTTATAGGTGTTTTCGGCCCTTATCGCTCATATGGGCGCCTGAGCTGGGGCGCACCAAATATCAGGCGCCTGGGCTTAGGCGCGGGGAGACCCAGGCGCGTTGGGTGGGGCGGTTGGGATTTTGAGGATACGGTTTTAATACTTTCCAAAACCGAGAGGGAGGAGTGTGATACGTAGCTTGAGTGTTAAGGTTTCCGCGGCTTGACCTAGCGCCATGAACATTAGTGGGCCTCGGGTGTGCATCCCGAGGTTCGCTTGGCGCGGTGCTGACTCGGTTCGGGTTTCTGGACCAACTCGGGGTCTCGGTGTCAGAATTGACTCTAATTAGTGTCTATGTGACCGTAACAACACGACTAAGGCTGCCATCATGTTAGTTTAATTTGCCCGAGTAATTTATTTGATCCGTTCTATAGGAAAACTACCTAAAACATCGCGAACCCGCGTCGCGTTGCAATCCTATCGTCATTGGGTGTTTGTTGGGCACCTCTGCAGCCACCAGGTCCAAATATGTGTGTCTACAGAAGCCCCCACTTTGACTGAGGCTTGGACAAGGTGAAAATCAAAGTATAGCCGCCCAGGTCAATCGAAGATTACGACCTGGTGGCTGTCCGGTCGGGTCGTTTTAAGTCCATTGGACTACGTGTTGAGGCTCGCCAGCCAAGGCTTAGAAGCCATACCTGACGTCTTCGCTTGTGGTTGCTTGCTTGGGCCCGGGGCGTTGCTTGTCATCTTGTTCTTGATTCTTTGTGCGCGCACGCTTTGTCTTCTTCGGTTTATTTAAAGGTTTTGTTTAATTTTAAGAGCTTTTCGTGTGTTAGGTGTAAATGTATTGGCTTTTATTTGATCAAATGTTTTTGGGAAGCTTGTGAACCCTTGATGAAGTAAAACGTTCGAGGGCGTCAGTCTCCACTCGAACACTTGTCGTCGGGATGCCTGTGACCCCTTGGACAAAATTGTTGTTGTTGTGCCTCCGAGATAACTAAGACTCCTCGGGCAAAATAAAATGAGATAAAAATATTCGAGGGCGTCAGTCTCCACTCGAATAGTCATCTTTCGGGATGCTTATGACCCCCAGGACGAAACAAAATGATATAAAACTACTCGAGGGCGTCAGTCTCCACTCGAATAGCTGTCTTGCGGGATGCTTATGACCCCTAGGACAAAACAAGATAATATAAAACTACTCGAGGGCGTCACTCTCCACTCGAATAGCTGTCTTTTGGGATGCTTATGACCCCTAGGACAAAAATTGTTGTGCCTCCGGGATAACTCTTACCCTCGGGCAAAATTGCTGTTTGATGTGCCTCCGGGATCTTAGATCTCTCGGGCAAAATGTTGTGCCTACGGGATTACTCTGGCCCTCGGACAGAATTGCTGTTTGTTGTGCCTTCGGGATAACTCTGACCCTTGGGCAAAATTGCTGTGCCTCCGGGATAACTCTGACACTCGGGCAAAATGCTGTGCCTCCGGGATAACTATGACCCTCGGGCGAAATTGCTGTTTGCTGTGCCTCAGGGATCTTAGATCCCTCGGGCAAGATGTTGTGCCTCCGGGATAACTCTGACTCTCGGACAAAATTGTTGTTTGTTGTGCCTTTGGGATAACTTTGACTCTTGGGCAAAATTGTTGTGCCTCCGGGATAACTCTGACCCTCGGGCAAAATGTTGTTTGCTGTGCCTCTGGGATCTTAGATCCCTCGGGCAAAATGCTGTGCCTCCGGGATAATTCTGACCCTCAGGCAAATTTTTTGTTTGTTGTGCCTTCGGGATAACTCTGACCCTTGGGCAAAATTGTTGTGCCTCCGGGATAACTCTGACCCTCGGGTAAAATCTTGTTGTTTGTTTGTTTTAATTAAATGCTTGTTTTGTGAGTTCGTCTTAGTTAGTTCTGTTTTGCAGGTTCATCTTATCTCGTTCGGGTTTGCTTTTGTTCGGTGTTAATTTGTTGTGGTTGAGTTTGTTCAGAGTTTGTTTACACTACAACAAATCCCTTACATTCTTGACCCTTTAGGCTCGACACTTTTATAAGTGTCGAGCATATTCTCAACCCAAATTCATTATGGGCCGGATAAGTATGGGAAATCTGCACGTTTTAGGATTTTATTATTTTGATTAAAAAAAATCACGCCTAACTATACTGTCGAGGAGAATTTTATTTCCCTTCCAATCAATCAAACCCAAATAAACCTACCTTCAACTTCATCTTCCTAAAAGAATCATTTGTACATCTTCTTCATCCCATCGGTATGATGTTTAACGCTCTCATCTCTGAAGAAAAGGTGGCGATTTCGACAACGACCATGTAATGGCGATTTCTAATCAAACTTCTCCAGAAACCATAGCAGGACCACGATCTGAAATCCTCCATTTTCAATCTCTTCTTATTCGCCAATGCTATAAGTGAATTCAACATATGGTATTTTACCTTTTTCATTGTTCAATTTCAGATTTTTTTTTCTCCATCTCTAAACCCTAGTAGTTCAATTACATACATCGATTTTTGGAGTTTTAGTATTGAAATTTTGATGATTTTTTTAGTTTGATTAACTGTTAACACTCATTTATATCGGCCTTCCATACGTCAAATGTTATTACTCGATTAGTTGAGATTAATTGTATGGTTGAATGATGATATTGAGACACAAATTTGACAAAAACACTAGTCATCATGTCCCAAGAGGTATTTGTGTTAATTTTTTCTCCCCTGAATGCTGAAAATATCAGTTTCTCGAAGAAATTGAGTTGAATTTTCTCAACGGTGTACTTGTTGATTTCTATAAGTATTTCCGTAGGAATGCAGTATCATGTCCCCTGTTTCTTCTTCCTGTCCATATTTTATTCTATATAGAACAGGTATTATCCGTCACTTGAATTTTAGTTAATTTATGTTTGTGAATATTCATTATTTTAATGTGATGTTATGTTAAATCAATTAAGTTATCTGGTGTTTAAAGAAAAACATTGTGTGCTTAAGTGGTATTTAATGTATAAGGTGTCTCGTGACGATGGCACATGCAAGAGCAGTTCAAAGAAAAAGCCCGCAAGTCTGAGTAAGCTTTCAGTCTGCTTCATTTTCTTGTGTTCAGCTTTCAGTTTAAAGAATAAGCTCACAACTATAAGATTAGATTTTTGTTTGTTTGTTTAGAGGGCAATTTTATAGTTTCATCTATTTTCCCTCCTGAAACATCTTACTTTTTTATAGTAGTTTGGTATCTTTTTCTAATCTTGAATTGTTGACTATATTATCGATAATAGACAATTAGATTCAAATGCTGAGTTACTGCTTATAACATTCTTGGATTTATACTTCACATTTCATGTTTTTTTTTCCTTTCTGTCTCAGAGCAAGACTTACTAAGATTGTTTTGTTGAGTCATTGGCAGCTAT
The DNA here is from genome assembly GCA_958450325.1 of Agrostemma githago. Classification (NCBI taxonomy): domain Eukaryota; kingdom Viridiplantae; phylum Streptophyta; class Magnoliopsida; order Caryophyllales; family Caryophyllaceae; genus Agrostemma; species Agrostemma githago. Next base: position 41,492,053 of record OY288258.1, read on the forward strand.
TTACATCATATAACAATTTTGTAGGTCAGCTTATTATGCAGCAACAGAAGACGTTGTAATTTTCAGATTCATGATCGAAGTTTGTTGGGCTCCTATTCTGGCTGCTTTCAGTGTTCCACTTGATCAAACTGACGATGAATTAACTATAAAGTTGTGTCTGGAAGGTTTTCGTTGTGCGATTCATGTTACTTCTTTGATGTTATGAAGACTCATAGGGATGCCTTTGTGACATCACTCGCAAAGTTCACCTCTCTTCATTCACCTGCTGATATCAAACAGAAGAACATATATGCATATGCCATCAAGGTTGATTTCATACCTGACTTTTCTTGCTAATTAGTTGAAAACTTGTTTGGGTTCCTGTTATAGCTTAGGGTGTTAGGATAAGTACTTAACTGTGCCAATGCTTGTGCTTAGAGCACTAGCATAACTACTTCACTGTATTAATGCGTACACAATTTTTATAGTAATAGGCAACACTTATTATTGCCTGCTAAAAACAAGAGTTTTATTGCTACTGTTTTGCAATTATCAATTTGCTTCACATTCAGTTCTCTTTACAATTATTTCACATTAGTTTCTCATATATATAGTGTTTTTTCCTTCTATGCTTCCTCAGGCGATCATGACCATAGCAGATGAAGATGGGAATTATTTGCAGGAAGCATGGGAGCATATATTGACTTGTGATTCTCGTTTTGAGCATTTACACCTCCTTGGTGAAGGTGCTCCTCCTGATGCAACATTCTTTGCGATCCCTCAAAATGAACAAGAGAAGTCAAAACAGTCCAAGTCTAATATCCTTCCTCTTTTGAAGAAGGGGCCTGGGAAAATGCAACTTGCAGCTGCAGCTAGCGCTGTGAGAATAGGTGCATATGATAGTGTTTGGGGAGGAGGTCCCTGAACGTCCCTTGGGTTACGGATTGGAGATTATTATAATTAAGTATTTGTTTTCTGAATGGCCAACTTGATCTTTGGGTATTATTGATACCAATTCAGTAAATGTAGAGTCGCGTTTTTTAGACTACAAAAATATGTAATCGCAAGTAGTAAGTAGTCAGTTGTTGGAAATATATAAATATTATTATATTCTTATGATAAGATTCTCGACGCATTTACGATATCAAAGTGTCGATAACTAAATTTTATATTATTATTTCTCGATTCTTTTAATAGTAGAAATTCTCGCGCTTTGAAAAAAAATTGGGCGGGAAAAAAATCGTGACATAAAAAAGTGTCGAGGTTGCATATTTTAGTGTACCACGTAGTGACGCAAAAAAGCGTCTTGAATAAAATATTCAACGTTTTAATGTGTCGAGAATGGCGAAATAAAAATGCGACGAGAATTCCTGACACCCAAAATCTCCACGCTTTTTGGAAGCGACGAGAATTAAATTTACGACACTTTAAAACGTCGAGAACCCACCTTTAAAGCGTCAAGAAACCAAGGATTTTGTAGTAGTGTTAGATTAGTTCGAGTTGCTTTATTACGCGTTCGAGTGCAGCGTTCAGGTTAAGGGTGGTCCTTTTGCTTGTTCCGTTATCGAGAGTGCATTACTGACGTCGATTAGTAATTATTTCGCTTATTGTGATTCTGCTTGTTTTAAAGGTTGCATGATTTACGTGTATCAAATTTTGAGTTCGTTTGCTTTGTTTTAGTCTGTACAGGACTATTCAGGCGCCTAGCCCCCAGCGACTAAGGACTGGTATTCAGGCGCCTAGCCCCCAGCGACTAAGGACTGGTCTGTCTGCGGCCTGGTCTTCAGGCGCCTAGCCCCCAGCGACTATGGACTCGGGCGCGTCACTCGGGGCGGTCGGAATTTTGTGGATCGGGTCTGTTTAAGTAATGCGAAAATCGGGGCGCTCGTTCATTTCACAAATAATTCGAACGCGTCATACTCTACGCCCCAAGCATCGAGTTCTCGACTTTTCTTGCCAAATTTCGTTTCGACCTCCGCTATTTACGACAATGTCGACTTTGGGTTAGTGTTCTTTGCTTGTTTAATGTCGGTTTTGCTTGATTTGATTGATTATGAGTTGGTATTGTTGAAAACCCTAGAAAATCGATTTGGGTGTTTTTTATTCACTAAGTTTCGATGCTTGTGCCTAGCCTCATTGTTAAATTAAGGTTGATTAGAGCTTGTTGAAGTAGTTATAAGCTTGATAAGGATGTTCAAGGTGCGACAATGGCTCCTTATGGGAATGTACTTGGGGTGCTAGGGTTAAGGACCGTTTCCCGATTATTCCTATAATTATTTTGCGTAATTTTGTTCAAATAGCGTTTATGAGGATGTGGATAGCTCTTTTGTCGATTATTATGGGCTAGGGTGACTTTTAGGATCCTCCGTAAGGTTTTGTGTGTCTTAAGACATACCAAAAGGTGTCGTAATGATGCCGGATTTTCCCGAAACCACTTCAATTGTGACCGGGATCGAAAATGCGTACTAGCGGCTTTTCCGGAATCTTGACATCCTTATCCGAAGTTTTGACCTTATTTTGACCTGTTTTAGCTGCCTTAGCCTGACTAGGGTTATGTTTTTGGTTTCTTTTGTTCGGTCTTTCAGTTAGACGTAGTACCGAGCGTCCCGAGGGGACTTCCTCAGTCGGTGCTAGTGCTAGTGCTAGTGAGGAGGTTGTTAGGGCGAGTTCGCAGACTCCCCGAGGAATTCGCAAGAGACATCAGAGTATCACGTCCCAGCATCGTGATCCCGAGACTATTAACGAGGCTGAGTTTGATAGAGTGAAGAAGCGTAAGCTTCCGGAGATGGTGGTTAGGAGGGTTCATGTCCCGATTCCTGTACCGGAGGACGAGGAGGTTGTTTACGAAGACCCCGATTGGGCTCAAGATTGGGATGGTCATCAGTTGATGTTTCATTTTGACCTTCACATTTCTAACTGCATCGTGCGGGGCCTGGTGAGTGTCCTATTTGTGTTTGTCATTTATGCCTCAGATTTCATTTTTTTGCTCGGGTTAGGCTAGGCCTGTTTTGTTTATACTTGTGTTGTTTCGGTTTGCAGTACCTAGGTCCGATGAGGACTTTTTCGGGCTTTACTACGTGTCTTGACGTTTACATCCTGAAGTTGACCCCCACGGTAAAGGGGATTATTGACCGCTCTAGGTCCCGTAGTCGGGCAATGGGTTAGGTTGGTGAGTTGCAAGACTAAATGCAACCTTATGGTGATTAGGGCGATGATAGATCACTTTCATGATACTACCTCGACCTTCCACATGGCTTCCACATGGGTTAGCGGTCTGGCCTGGGGTCCGGACAGGATTAGGTGGGTCGCCGAGGGTCCTAGTCTAGATAGTGATGAGGTTCGGGGCCTCATCGGGGATTGTTTGTCGCGTGAGGCATATAGTTCACCTCACGCCTTGGTTAGTTCTTACATCACTGATCACTTCGAGCGAGTGGCGGTGTTAGAGGGTCGAGAGCTCAACAAGCCGGAGCAGGATGCCCGGTTGTGGTTGTGGTATTTCCTAGGGTCGACCCACTTATCGGACAAGGGCGAGAGGTTCAGCACTAGGATTTTGCCCTTCCTAGCTGACCTGACTCAGCTGGGACGATACGATAGGGTGACCGCGGCTTTTGCGGAGATGACTCACTGCCTGCAAGTTATGGTGAGGCCGTTGGTGATAGGGTTGGACTCAGCTGTGCCCATTGTGGGTCTGGGCCTTATACTGGAGGTTAGTTACTGCTCTCACTATTGGATTTTGTGTAATCCCCTAGAAATTCTAACGCAATACAGTGGCGGAAACCAATACGATAACGAGAAAGGCAAAGGTCGACAAACCCGTTCTAGATTCAGCGAAAACACTCAAGAACAGCGGAAAAGAAAGAGGAGAAGGAAATAAGGAAGAAGAATGAGACAATGAAACATACGCAGGAGAACCAACCAAACGCATCAGCAGAAAAAAACGCAGCAGCAAGAAATCAGGCGAACATGAAGAAGAGGAAGAAGGAGGAAATGGAAAAGCAACAGTAACGAGACGCAGTAGCAGCAGCAAAACCAAGCAGCAAGGAAAGACATGAACAAACCAAAAACAGACGACGGCAGAAGAAGAAGAAGAAGAAGAAGAAGAAGAAGAAGAAGAAGAAGAAGAAGAAGAAGAAGAAGAAGAAGAAGAAGAAGAAGAAGAAGAAAAGGACGGATAAAACATGACCATGACCACAACAGCAGCCATGAGAACGAGATAATACGGACATCAACAAAAGAGAAGGGGAAAGAAAGAAGTAAGGATTAGTTCGTCACCTTCATCCAAACAGGGGAAAATCAGAAGAGGGAGAAGAAACGGACAGCCAACAAGAACCACGTACATCAGCAGCAGCGAGCGAACAACACGGCAGATTGGTAAAGATTTTGCGAGAGGACAGAGAAGAAGGGTGAGGAGGGGAAGATGCAAACACAGCAGCAGCAGTAGTGTCTGCAACAACGAGAAGGAAACGGGGAAAAAAAAGAAGGATCAAGGACGAGGGGGTGATGAAACGAAGAGGTGGCCAAAAGGAAAGGGAATGAAAGAATATGAGGTGAAGCGGTGGATTAATAAAAGAAAGGTGAAGGGGTGAACGTACAAGAGTGGGTAAAACAACCAAGGGGGGTTGAATCATCACTTATTAAAATGGGTCAGAAAAATGAGTTAACGAAACGGACTATGTAGGAGATGAATCCCAAAACGATAAGTTGACCGACCCACGAAATCGAATTAAAATCGAGTCAATAAAATTAATAAATAATCGGACCGTCTAATAAAATGAGTAAATAAAATATTCGAGACAAAAACGAAACTGATAGAAATAAATAATTAGACGATGAAAATATATTTCCCGATAAATAATAAATTTTCGATGAAGTGAATTAAATTGATTTCTCGAGGAAATGAAATAAATATTTTGACGAAACTTAAAATAAATGAGCTTCGAGCCGAAAATTACAAATTCGAGCTTAAATAAAAATAAATAAAAAGAATTTTAGAATTTAAATCGTCGAGATAGACTTTCGATAAGAATTAAATTAAATGTATGAAATGAATCGAAACAGAAATAAAAATGTTTAAATATAAGGGTTTCCGAGACAAATAGAATTTTAGGCGTTTGAAACGATTAAACAATACATTCGTTTTATAATAATTTTAAGAATTACGAGTTAAATCATAAAAATAAAAATACGAACAAAATTTTAATTTAAATTATTTTATAAAAATCAGGGGTGTTACATTTTGAGTTAACTTTGTTTTGGTTTGGGATTGCTAAAGTTGTTTAGGATTTTACAGGCTTGGATCTATTCCTATTTCCCGTGTTTGGCACCTAAGACGGTCCGGGTGCATCCGAAGAGATTCCCGGCGGGAATCAAGTGGAGGCTGGCTCAGCCTAAGAGCACAATCAGCAACTACCAGACGGAGAATGCGCTGGTTAACAAGCTAGGTCTTGACGATGTAAGTTTCTACTTATAGATTACTTTGTTCAATAGCCCCCAAGGTTCGAGATTTACTAGGATATTGGTTTTGTTTGTGTAGTTTGTGGCCCGCCCTTGGGCTGATTATGAGGGCGTGCCGGAGTATGTGGCCGCGGAGCTGAGGCCTCGAAGTTAGAGGAGGATGCTTCTTCCTGCGTTGTTTCGTCCAGTTTGGTATCTGGGCGAGCGGTTGGTACGTCAATGTCTGTATGACGATTTTAGGGTACCAGTTGATCCTCCCCGGACCATGTTCAGACCACCGACCGCCGCAGAGGTCCTCGAGGATAGGGACGGAGAAGGAGGCGATACACTCTTGGTGCATGGTGCCTCCTATCTATTACACGTCACCCGACGGTTAGTTTGGTACCGCCTCGTGGTAATGTTCTAATCTTTGGCTCTAAAGTTTATGTTGCGGCTTGTTATTTCTTTGCCCTTTGACTGACCAATCTGTTGTCTTTTCAGCTGGCCGACCCGGCTGACGAAATCCAGCCCCCAGATTTTCCCCTGACTCTGCTTAGGGTAGATGCGGCTGGGATACCCTTTACCGAGCCTTTCCCCCCATGTTTTGCTGAGGAGATGGATGCCGGGATAGAGTGGCGTGACCGGGTATACCATGTAAGTTTTTAGCTTTTGTTTTTGATTTGGGTTCTAAGGTTTAGGATCGGCTTGCCTAACTTTCATGGTTTCAACTCTCATGTTTCGTCGGCTTGCCATCAGCGGTTGTGGCAGGCCGCCAACTGTTTCCGGGCCTATGCCTCGAGGATTTCCCGTGACACTTCGGGGCCTCGATCGGTGAGTTTGTGTGACCAAGGTGGTTTTCTAGGTTGCTTGTGTGTTTTTCTAATGTTTGAGTGTACTCGCAGGATGTCTCAGATATGGTGGGACAACTGGAGACTCGGGTGACCGAGCTCGAGGCGAGGGATGTTGAGTCGCAGCGGCTCCTGCAATCTTGGGTTGACGAGATCGCCTTCCTAAAGGAGCAGCTGGCTCGGTCTTGGGGTGAGACCTCTACGCAGGGTGAGGCCAGGCATCGGGTCGAGAGGGAGACTGAGGCTAAGGCTGAGGCCACGGGTGCTAACGAGGTGGTCGGAGAAGTCCCCAAGACAGCGACTCTAGACATGCTGTCGGGGATGGATGGTAGTGAGTCTCCTACCTTCGACTTAGAAGACCTAGGTCTGGATGGCAACCTAGGTGAGCTTGTGATAGCCATCGGCGCGGCTTCTAGGGGTCCTCCCTAGCCTCGATTTGTGTATAAATTTGTATATTTTGCATATTTGCTTTAAATTTTAGTAATTGAATTAGCTGGATTAGTCTTGCGTTTTATTTGGCTAATTATTTAGCTAGATTGACAAGTAATCACTTCTTGCGTTTATTTGTTTTGCGATTCGACCTAGTTTAAGGTGCGTTAGCGTTGAGAGTATGAAAATTGTTTCTTTCGGATGCTTTGAAATGCGTTAAGTTTGAGCCGAAAGGGAGTCGGATCAGGTGATACGTCGATTAAAATGTTTTGACTCGAGATGCAAAATATCAACGTGCTTTGACCAAATGTGTTAAGAGATGAGCCCGATTGTTTTGACATTCGGAACGAGAGCGAAGTTGAAATTTTGAAAATTGTTAGACCACTTTTATTCATTCATAATATTTCCTTGTTAGGCTACAGACGGGATTTGACGATAACCGTTAAAAAGCTACAACATGCCTAGGTGGGGTAGCTTACCCCCCTAAAAAAAAATAAAAAAAAACATCTAAGTCTCGTGCGTCCGACGAGTGAACTCGCATTTCTATAGCTCTTGCACGGGTATCTCGGTTTTCGAGGTTGGTTGTAGTGACTTCTGGAGGTCGTTCCCAATGTCGGAGGTATAGGATGATGATAGTTGTAGTGGTAATGCGGGGTCCAAATTTCCATCCTTGGGTTGCTCGGGATGTCGCCTGCCTGGCTATAGGCACTTGGGGTACGGCTACTAGGTTTTGGGCTGCTTGGGCTCGGACGGTCGGAAATTCGGGCGCGTGGGCCGGTGCGGTTTGAGCCCGGGTTATGGAAATTTTCCGTGTTTTCCTAATTCTTGTGGGATTAGGGCTATATATACGGATTGTGGGTGCTTGTTTATGACATACTAGAATATCCATAGGGTATAGCACACCTATATTTAGGGTCATGTCGGGTTTTGGGAGTATCCTAACCGAGTGGGCGAGTTCTTTTAAGAAATGTAACCCCAAGGTTAGTTCAAATGACCGTTTGTCAACGGTTATTGCGCTTAGTCGAGTTAAGGTACAAGATAACTTCTTATGGGTATGTTCTAGGTTTTGGGACCCGAAGTACCATGTTTTTGCCTTTCCCGGGGGTAAAATTTGTCCTTTACCCGAAGAGATAGATGTTATAGGTGGGTGGAGTTCGGTTCGCCCTTGTGTTCCTTATGGAGATGATGCTTACGTGGAGCGGTTTTACCACTTTTTGGATCTTTCTTCATTAGAGGAGGCTAAAGGTTATTTTGGTGTGGACGGTCTTAACCTAGAGTTGCTTTCTAGGACATTCTCACAAGTTGGCTCTCGTCACGTTTCGGCCTTAGCATGTAGGCGTGCTTTTAACATTGCTATCGTTTGTTACTATCTTTTCTAGGATACGCGGTCACGTGAAGGTTGGGGTAATCCTTGTGTTTTGGATGTGGTAGCGGCAATGGAACATAGCCGATCACCCTTCTTGCTTATTTTGGGTGAGGTTATTCTGGGTCTTGACGCTAGTGCTTGGTTACGGGGGATGCCTTCTCGAGGTTCTAGGATTATCTTACAGGTGTTGTTTTTTTTTTGTCTGTTTTCTTTTGGTGTCGTGTTTCTCCGTAGCCCATCTTTGTTTTGTTTTCCCCCTCTCTTTCTTTGGTTTTGTTTTTTTTTGTTTTTTTTGTGGTGATTTTGGTCTGGAGGCGTGATGTTTTACGGTGATTTGCACAGGTTTGGTTGCATTAGCAGCTCGGTTTGGTCATTCCTCCCCGGTGTTTTAAAGATTATAGTTACAGGGGTTTCACGGGCCGGAAGATGGTGCAGATGTGGAGCAAACGTCCCGAGGAAAAGGATTGGCTTTCCTATTTGGTCGGAGGAGATGTTGTCATCATGTGGTCTATCCCGTGGTGGAATATTAGTGGGCGTACCGGGTTTCCATTTTCATCTTCGACTTGGGCTTTGTTGATACTATCGATGAGGGATCAAGTTTATGTTTACCCGGGCATGTTGTCACATCAAATGGGTGTCCTATTTTCTATTCCCAAGGACGCTAAAGTTGCTTCTAGTTCTGACCCATGGACAGGGGATTCGCTTAGGGAGTTCAGGGCGTTTTGAGAGCAGAAATTCTTGCGTCCCGTTGTTGTTGAGAGTGTTCGACCGACTGACAATGTTTCCATCCGGTGAAGGGTTTATGAACACCCGCCAGGACAGAGCAACTTAAAGGTTAGGAAGACAGCGCCGCTAAGAGGCGAGGAGGAGACTCGAGAGACTAAGTGCCAAACCAAAGACAGCAGTACCGGTCCTAGTTTCGTCAGTTCATCCGAACGGGCCAAGACTAGTGAGACCCATATTGAAAATGTGGAAGAGGAAAGAAAGTGGGATTTGCTGGACTCGCGTTTGGATAGGGCGTTAGAAGCTTGCTTTCGGAAAATCGAGGACGAAGAACGCAAGCAGGCACACCCGAATGGAAAAGGGAAGGAAAAGTTGGACCGGTAGAGCCCAGCCATTTTGTATTATGTCTTATTACTTAATAATATGTGGCGTATTAGTACTAGTTTTTGTGGAGTTTTGACATGTTGTTGTTTTCCGGGATGTCCGGATTTCGGATGCTTGATGTAGATGCCTCGACAAAGGCTCGATTTAACCAACTTCGTTATTAATGAGAAGCACATTTTTATTTCATTTTTGTATATGTATATATATATATATATATTGGTGGCTCGCAACTCGATTCTTTATTTCGCCCGGGGCGCCCTTTCGGGTTTTCACCCCGTCCTCGGCTCGTCGTTTGTGCTTCGTCATTTTAAATCACTCGTTGGCTGGGACGTGGAAGGAGTCCCAGTTTGTATGTGAATCGAGTAATCGATCTTTTTGTTTGTTTGTATGTTTGTTTGTATGTTTGTTTGGTTGTACCCGGGGATAGGTTGCCTACGTATCCGCGTTTAGACGGAATCAAACCATGTTTGTAGTTCTTTATAAAAACTGTGAGTGATTTTGCTTTAGACTCGTTTATGCCAATTATCGATGCGAACTTGATGATTTCATTTTTTTTTTTTTTTGTGTTTTTTTTTGCTTCCCCCTAAGTCGGATTTCAGGGTATGGTTGCCAAGGTGTCTATGGGTAGTATCGTTTGAGTTGATCCATGTTGGTTGGGGCTGAGAACTCCTGACCGTCTAGGTCGGTGAGGATCACGGCGCCCCCCGAGAGTATTTTCTTAACGAGGTAGGGGCCTGCCCAGTTTGGTTTGAATTTCTCGCTAGGGTCGACGGGAAGGGGTGCTCTAATTGATTTGATTACTAAATCTCCCTCGTGTATGTTTTGGGATTTCACTCGCTTGTTAAAGGCTCGTTGGATGCGTTGTTGGTAGGCTTGTACGTTGGATAGGGCATGTATCCTACGCTCGTCTAGGAGTACTAGCTCGTCATATCGTTTTTGGTTCCATTCTTCTTCGGGAATACCGCTCTCGGCTAATATCCTTAGTGACGGTATTTCTAGCTCTACGGGTTGCACGGCTTTGGAACCGTAGGTTAGGTAATATGGTATGGCTCCGGTGGGTGTTCTATAGGATGTTTGATATCCCTATAAGGCGAAGGGGATCTTGTTTGGCCAATCCCGATAATTGTCTATCATTTTCTTAAGGATTGTGGTTATGGTTTTGTTGGCTGCTTCTACGGCCCCATTTGTTTGTGGTCTATAGGGTGAAGATTTGTGTCTTTGGATTTTGTATTTGCCGAGGATTTTCTGGGTGTCGGCTCTGAAGTGAGCCCCCCTGGTCACTGATGACCTCGTGAGGTATGTCGTAGCGGCAGATGATATTATTTTGTAAGAATTTTACTACTTGTTTTGAGGTTAGTACGGTGTAAGAGGCGGCTTCTACCCATTTGGTGAAATAATCGACGGCCACTAGTATGAAGCAGTGTCCGCCGGTCCTGATTGGTGTACTTTTCCAATGATGTCTATTCCACTACAAGAATAACTGTCCCGGGCGTCCACCTGGTGGTCAGCGACAGTGGACGCTATAAGGCGACAGGCGTCCGCAAACAGACGCCAGAAAGCGGAAGCCACGCCTGGTCGCCCTTTTTTAAAACGGGCGTCCACTATTGGACGCCGGGACAAATGACGACCAACAGTGGACGCCAAGCTGGCGACCGACTGTGGACGCCATGTGTCTCTGAGTGGCGTCCTTAGTCGGACGTCTGGGGCCTGAAGTTGGCGACCGATTGTGGACGCCACCCACGTACTTCTCGCGTCCACAGTCGGACGCCATTATAGTTTCCCCTGGCGTCTGCTATGACGTCCGTTATTGGACGCTATTTACGCTGCTGCATGACCGTAAACATGCGTTCAATGTTTAGCCAAAACCTGCAAAATAAACCACAACTCGACCACAAATGTCGACTATCCACAATACCTCAACCACATTCAAGCTCAGTCAACCAAAAGAGTTCATCTCTCGACTCATTTATGCTGAAAAAACTTATATAAAAAGATTTAACGTACGGTTTGAAGGTACACAAGTGTAAAGTAGTTCAAAGATACATAATCCGTATATACTAAAACAACAACAACAACAACAAACAATCAACTAACTGTGAAGCTAGCTGCAGCACCAGAGTTACCGCCACCCCCGCTAAAGGGGTCTCTGTCGTCTGGAGGGGAAGGTGGACGACCTTGGTTGCATTTGTTGAACATGGCCTGAAACATGGTCATCTGTTCCTGCATTTTCTTGATGTGTTTTGCCTGCTCCTTCAGTTGCTCCTTCATTTGCTCCTTCTCCGGATCGGGCTGCTGAGATCCGGCCGGCGTGTACTCCATTTGTGTGGAGGTGCTCAGACGCGATGTGGGAGGTCTGAAGTACATACCGTGTGCATTTCCCACACCGTACACACTTCCTTTCCTGTAACCCTTGACGACCTTGAACCAAATCTCGTTTGGGTCGACTTCCTCAACATCAGGATCAGCCTCGAGTCAAAATTAGTCACCGAATTTAATCACAATTTAATCCCAATTTACAAAAACCCTAGCTAATTTATCAATGCAATCCCAATTCAACCGAACAAAACACAACAATTCATGGCTTAGGTCACACAGAAACAGCTTAAACAGGTCAAAAAAGGGTCAAATTTTCGGATGCAGATATCAAAATTCTGAAAGCGCCGCTAACACCTATTTACAACCCCGATCAGGATAGAAGTGGTTTCGGGAAAATCCGGCATTATTACACCTTTTGGTCCGTCCTAAGTCACACAAAACCTCACGGAAGGCCCTAGAGGTCATTCTAGCTCAATACAACCAAATTGATCAAACCCTAGTCAAAATAGTGATGGGCAAAAATAATCTAACTAATCGAATTTGGGATAAACTAATCAACCTAATCGAACTTGGCCTAAACTAATCAACCTAATCGAAATTTAGACCTAAACGAAATTAACTAACAAACTATCAATAAATAACGCTAACAATGAAGAATAAGAACTAATTATAATGAATAGAAACGTAGTAAACAAAGAAAACGTACCAAAATTAGGAATAAAGGATGAAAAGTGGGAGAGAAATTGTATTTGGGGTCGGCGAGCGTAGAGGGAGAGTGTAGAGAGATTTTTTTTTTAACAAGTGAAGGGGGAGAGGGGGGTGAGCGGCTATTTGACGCCACATTGAAGACGACGGGCGTCCACTATCGGACGCCACATGTGGACGCCAATTTGCTGAATATGGCGTCCGACAGTGGACGCCATTTGGGTTAAGTGGTGTCCGCCTGTGGACGTCATTTGGGTTCAATTTTGTCCTCCCCAACTACAGTCGGACGCCAAGTTTGACGTCCGACTGTGGACGCCCGTTTGACCTTTCGGACGCCATTTAGGCGTCCATATGCCCAGGACGCCAATCAGGTGGACGCCCGAAACAGTTTTTCTTGTAGTGTTCCCCAAGTAGAGAAAGGCCAGGGTGTGGCTATGGTGTGTAGAGGATATGGAGGTAGGTGTTGGACGTTAGCAAATATTTGGCAGTTGTGGCAGTGTCGGACGTGGCGTCGACAGTCTGCCTCAAAGGTAATCCAATAATAGCTCAGTCTCATTATTTTTCGGGCTAGTAGGTGTGCACTCATGTGGGGTCCGCACTCTCCGTCATGTACCTCTTCCATGACTCTCTCAGATTGGTTTTTGCTTATACATCTAAGGAGGACTCCTTGTGGGGTTTGTTTGTATAGTAGTCCTTGATTCAGGACGTAGTGGGTGGCTTGTATTCGTAGGGCTCTTTTGTTCTAGGCGTTAGTGTTGGGCGGGTATGACCTGTGGGTTTTAAAGTCTAGAATTGCTTTGTACCATGGTTCTTCGGGGGTGTAGTCGGTTTCGAGGCTATGGATGTAGGTCGGTTCTTTGCTTCTCTCTACGAAAACGGGCATAGATAAAAGGTGATCGGGCATGTTTATCAGTGAGGCTAGCTTAGATAGTGCGTCAACGAATTGGTTTTCTTCGCGGGGTATGTGTATGAAGTCAATTTCAGTAAATTCCCCGGATATTGTTTCCACTTTGGTTTGGTATGGGGTTAGGCTTTCGCTATAAACCTTCCAGGTACCCGTGGCTTGGTTGACTACTAGGGATGAATTTCCGTGTACTCTAAGGTTTTTAACTCCTAGAGATGTGGCTGCTTTTAGACCTATTAGGCAGGTTCCGTATTTGGTCATTTTGGTTGGATGTTCGTTTGCTATAGGTTTATCGTTGTTTGGTGACGGACTAAGCCTAAGGTCTTTGTTTCCGATTTTTTGTTTAGGGTGAAGCTAAGTTGGCCATTCGTTGTAGCCCTTGCGTTTTAGTTAGTTGCTATCGATAATTGGCACAAAGTCGAGTTCTTAAGCGTTTAAAGTAAATAGTTGAAAGAAGATTGAGCGAATGTCGAGGCATGTTTGTAAAAAAAAGAGTCGTTTTATTGATAATATAGTAGAAGGACTAGATGCCCGTGATTTTTGTATTGGGGGAGGCGGAGGACATGTCCCTCGCGCCTCCCTAGACTCGATAAGGAAAAAAAGACATTTATTATTACTAAGTCTAGGCCCTAAGATGAACAGTCATGTTTGAGGCGGTCACAGTCCTCAGTATCGTGTCCCCTACCCTGATGATAGAGGCAATAGGCGCTGGGATCCCAATCCGCCCCCCGGGCCCCACGAGGTGGATCCGGGGTAGGGACGAGCTGGGATAGCTGCCAGTCCTCGTTGGCAATTCTAAGGGCCTCGGCATAAGTCCTGCCTAGGTTGGTAAGGCTTCTAAAGGGACAGCCTCCAAGGGCTGGGACGAACCTAGCCGGCCCCAGCCTCATCTTTTCTCTAGGGATAATAGGTCTCTCCTTCACCTCCTTCCCAGGGGTGTTTCGGATCCCATTGACCGTGTCTTCCAACCTGCCTAGCTGCAGTAGGATGCTGTCATGGGTGTCGTTTATCTGGACCAGGTTATTTTGAAGTTCTTTAACAAGCCCTAACATTGCGTTGAGTGGTTCGACGTTATCGCTGGAAGACATTTCTAGATCTGCGAAACAGGGCTAAGGGTGAGGCTGAATCGACCAGACGTTTTAGGGACTCGAGGAATGCTCTTAACTGAGTGACGCGGGAATGAGGCCCTTGACTTGCGGGTGCGTGTGGTCACTGATTTAGGGACTCGGGTGCTTTAGACTCTCGGTGTATTCGGCGAGACGCCTAATGAATTCTTAGATCTCTGTGATGAGATGATTTGACGTAAGCCTCAGAGGTGAGGCTTAAAGAGGACTTCTCGAAATGAGACGACCCAAAATGTAAGACCTCGAGTAGAAGTGATCCTAGTAGCTAACACAGACAGTTGAACACACGGTTGTACGACGTAAGAAATTGATCGCGATCCCGGCTCAGGATCAAAGAATTTTTTTATATTTTTTCGAAAGCGACCGATACTCGCGGAGGAGAGTCTTTGACAAAGATGATTTTGTAAAATTAGAGAGACGATGGTGTGGTAACACCGTTTGTGATATGAAAGTGTATTGCTATGTGTGCGTTGGGAATCCGGCGAAAGCACAAAGTGCAGATGTTTTTTTTTTAAAAGGCCATGGTTCTTTAGGTGAACCGGTTTTTGAAAGTGGTAACGTGATGCTTTTATCGAAACTACTATTAATTAGCTAGTTCGATACTTGTAGTGAGTGTGTGTAGTGTTTTAAAGGTGTGACACTAAGCTCTTATTTTAAAGAACTTAGGTGGTGAATAGTATTTTTTAGAAAAAAGAACTTTTTAAAACAAGTGACCCACGTTCGTCGGCTAGCATTTAACGGTGGGTACTTGATGTATTGTGGAAAGTGTTTTGAGAATATAACCGTTTTGGATTCCTTGACTTCATTAATTGAAACTTTGGTTGTGTTAACGGTTTGTGTGTAAAAACTTTTTATCTTTTTCTTTTTGAAAAAAATGTAACCGTTGGTGTACCTTGATCCCATTAATTGGGAGTCTCGATAGTGTTAACGGTATTTGTTGTTTGACGGGTTTTACTTTTAGCCACGTGATGACGTTTGAAAATATGTTTGATAAGTGTAGTTTGTAGTGCCTATTTGTTGTGTTTTGGTCCCTTTTTCCTTGTGGAATCGCCTTTTGGAGCGATTCATGGGCTTCTTATGCTTCCTTTAGTTCGTTTCAGGTTCCCGAGACCGAGTTGGAAGAGTTGGAGCGATTCCGACTCAATACATACACATTTTGGAGCCAACGAGATAAAGGAACGATGACTCGAGGCCTTGGAATCGACCCCGAGACCTTGGGACCCAATCCCGAGCCTCTGAGACCCGATCCCGAGTCCCGAGAATCGGTGGGAAGCCCATGAGAGGCAAGGAAGGACCAAAGAGCGTTTAAGGAAGGCATACAAGACCCATCCCGTTCGGGATGGCCTCATCCCGTTCGAGATGGGGTGCTACATTGAGATGGCTGCTGTGAGCCCATCCCGATCGGGATCAACCCGTCCCGGTCGGGATGGTAGGGCCGTCCCGATCGGGATGATCCGTCCCGATCGGGACCGTGATGATGCTGCACGACTCTTTTTCTTTCTTCTCCTTCATTCTTGTACCCATATATATACTCCCTTCTTGTAATTTTAAGACATCTTATCTTACCCTAGATTAGTTTAAGCCTCCAAAACCCTAGATTTACTCTCACTCATTAGTTTTAATCTCTCTTTAATCCTTAGTTAATCATTGTAATTAGTCTTGTATTAAGAAGATTCTTGAAGATTATTCCAAGATTGACAACCTTGGGGTTCTATTTGGGTTTCTTATTTATACAAGTTCTCATCTTTTCTTCATCTAGTATTGGTATAATCATCTCTACTCTTGTTCTTAGTTTATTTAATCTTGTTTGAATCTTTTCATATTGTTATTGTTATTATTCTTGTTATTCATTATGGATGCTTGTTTAGTGGTATTGATTTCTTTTATGATTGTTAGTTTGTTCTTTATCATGAGTGAGTAGTCTTCTTTGTGGGGTTAGTAGGGGGATTAGGAGTAGATTATGGGTGATTAGGGTTGATTAAAGGGAAAGGGTGAATCTTTGTTGTTAGTCACATTGTGGGCACTCTATGTGTTTGTTGATATGCTTGTGTGAGTTGTAGTGGCCATGCTTCCCATGCTTGTGTTCATCTTCTCATTGTTTGTCTATGATGAGGAAATGTTGAGAATAGTTTAGTCGCGAGAGCGCGGACTAGGGTCTAAGTTGCGAGAGCCCGGACCCACCTTGACATCGGTCTAAGTTGCGAGAGCCCGGACCGACTCTAGTAACTAAGAGACACCTATACCCTTGATCACCCCAATTACCCTTCTACTCCTATGAACCCGACCGACCCCACTTCTTTCAATATTTGATCCATCGTCTTAGTTAGTCATAGTTCTTCTAGTTTATTTATTAGATCGATCATTAGTCTAGTTCTTACTCCTCCTCCTTAATAGTTTTCCATTTATCGCTTCTTTGTGTTAGTTTGGTAATTTAGTCTCGTTGTAGGCCGACCTAGTCTAAACCTTGATATACCGTCCTCGTGGATACGATCCCGACTTACCCTAGCTACTCACTAGGTTAGTCGGTGTTATATTGATCGGCTAGGGACGTGACAAATCCTTACCATCAATGTTTTGTTTGAAAATGTCGAGTGTAAAATTTGCCATGACGACGGCATTTGAAAATGTTTTTTTTTTCTTTTTTAGAAATCGTGACTTGACCGGAGTATCGGCGTTTTAAGAGGTCGTTTTGAAAAGATCGAAAACGGAGTTGGGTGTGGTTGAATCTGTTGGCGTGGTTGAATCCGGATTTTTAGTGTTTTTTTGGGTTGGATTGTTCAAACACGCTACACGTAACTAGGAATTCATACACTCGTGCAGGATGCAGACACAGGTAGGTTAGGGTAGGCTACCGCCCATGAATAGTCTTTACTTAGGCATTGACAATGATTTGGGGAGACGAGTGTCATACCGTCCGTTCGGAACTATCCGCTTATTATCCCGTAGGGTACGCGTTTGGCGGCCGGAACGTCAACCGAGGATCTCTCCGCGTGTCCCTAAAGATCTTACCGCGAAGAGGTCGATTGGTCCTGATATCGGTTAGGGTGGGCTTTTTAGGGCTAAAACCTGTAGTGACCACAACTAGGAACTAAGAAATGAGCTTCACCGACCTCGTTCAAGTTACACCACCGCTGGAAACTTGTTTCCAAATCCCCATCGGAGTCGCCAAATTACGGACGTCCACCCGCACCGCCCGGCGCCCCGCGCGGGATCGACCCGGTTTTTCAACGTGTGGCGGCGGCCACCCATGCGGCCCCCTCCCTGCCGGGGGCTGGTCCGATCTCGCGTACGGGGCGATGTTTCGGACCTCGATTTGGATAACGATCCGGACTTGTATTAGACGGGTGCGGGCACCCGTGTTTCCGTTTGGGAATCGATCGAGTTGTGGTTGTAAATGTTTAAAGGCCGTTTTGTTTCGTAAGGCGACCTTTTTAGTAGACTGAAGTTGTTGCCGATTTGTGGAGTCGCCACCGAGTCAATTATGGGGACTCGAAAACCGTTCAAGTCAACTTTGATCCCTTAATCACGGGACCGTTCAAGTCAAAGTTGAGTGGCACGGGACCTAAAGATAAAGACTTGTACCCTTAAGCACTCCATGCCTGGAATGACTCTCATTGCCAATGGTTTCGAACATCCGGAAACCATCGATTCTGAGTAAGGGGTGAGGGTACGTATTGGGAAGCCAACATCCGATAGATGTCAAAACCCAATCCCGCCCGCACTATAGCGGCCTCTACTAATCAATCGGTGGGCTGATATCCTAGTTCTTTTGTTGTAGTGGAAATGCTGTAACATTCATTGTTTTAACCCTATTTCTTTTGCTATGTCGGTTGTTTAAAAGACAAGTAAGTTTTATCGTCAAAGTAGTTGCGTTTACATTCTTTTCATGCGATTTCACGAGACAAGCAGGCCAAGAAAAGATGCACGTAGGAGAGTAGAGAGTACTAGTATTATACGTATTAGCAAATCAGTTTTAAGGTGATAATACGGATATTAGTCGTTCTCGTGGTTTACCTTACCTGGTATTCTGCTTAAGATGTGTCGGTCCGGCATTAATAAAGATGTGTCGAGCTGATGCGTGTCGTTTCCTCAGTCAAAGTTAAATTTATAAACACTACTAACTTTACGATAGATAGGGTAAGTAGAGGTCGATCCCACAGAGACTGACGTAATTATCTTAGGAAATTTATTATTTAATAGTATAGATATATAGAAAAAATGGGTTTTGTTGGGTTAGAAAAAGGGGGTTTTAGCAAACCATGAACGGTCGGACATATTGCAGTGTGCTTAGTTACCGCTTGGTAGTCCCTTTGTTTCCGCTTTCCGGGACTTGTTCTTCCTGTTCCAGGGCCCTCAGAGAGGATATTTTTGGTGATCACGCGGTTTCGTGTGCTGGTACTATGGGGATTAAACATCGCCATAACCTTGTCCGTGACACATTGTTGGATATTTGCTTCCGGACGGGGATCTCTGCAGGCAAGGAGGTGGAGATTGGCCTCTGCGACGATAATGACAGGCCCTTGTGACCTGCTGACCTTCTGCTCTACTCGTGGGACAAGGGGCGGGATGTTTGTGTTGATCTGACAGGGTCCTCTCCTTTGACCCAGTCCGGCTTGACTTCTTTTGAGCCCGGACGGGTCGTTGCTGATGCTGCTCGTCGTAAGTGTGCCAAGTATCAGGCACGTTGCACGGCGATTGCGTATGGTTTCCTTCCTTTCTCCTTCTCCTCTATCGGTGAGCTTGACATAGAGGCTGTCTCTCTGCTCCAGCGGATTCGTAAATTCGCTTTGTCACAGGATGCTGGAGCGCGTGCCGCAGTTCATATTTTCACTTGAATTAGTTTTGCGATTGCTAAGGGAGTGGGGGCCCAGATAGTATCTCGGCTCCCCTCTAACTTCTTGTAATTTGTTCTGGTGTTAATGAAAGTTCGGTTTTATTAAAAAAAAAAAAAAAAAAAAAAAAAAAAAAAAAAAATAATAATAATAATAATAATAATAATAATAATAATAATAATAATAATAAAGTAAAAACATAACAATAAATAATTAACTAATCATAACAATATTCGAGACATGCAACATATGATATAGTTGGGTTAATCATCGATTCAATTAATTAGATTCAAATAGATCGGTAACTAGTTAATCTCATGAACCCACGCAAATTAACAGTTTTATGTTTTTGACTCGTTAAACCCAGTGAACGCACGCAAGTTTAATCCTAACCAAATTTATCAAATTAACCATGAACGCACGAATTAACTTAACAAATTTAGTCGCATTAAGAATACCCATCAATTGAATTATATAAAACCAGAACGCTGCAATTAAATATAACTCAGTTATCATACAAAATTCTAGCATTTAAATTAGACTAGAATGCTGCAACCTAATTTAAAACACTATTAATTTAACAATCGACTCATGTAAATAATCTAGGTGATCATGCTAAATTAATAAACATGAAAACAACAGTCAAATCGTGAATTTCATACGAATATCAAAGTACTAATTAAACGTTAAAACAATAACGTAATCTCATAACTCATTGACAATAATCGGTACATTACATGTTCAAATAACTGAAAGATTAAACTAAATAAGTAATTAAACGATAAATAAACTAAATAAGATAGATAGATACAACTGTTAGATAAATTAGGAGTTGAATTGATCGCGTCCTGCATTAAAATCCGACTGCATCCGAATTGACCTTGGCCGTGAAGGCCAAGGCCTTCTGCCCTACTCCAATGTATGTGATTTGTGGCTCCTTGTTCTCTTCTTTTTCATGATTGGGGACTTGGTATTTATAGTTGCCTTTGGTCAAATTTAGGAAAAATTTGGGGTATAATTTTTGGGTGCAAGTATGGAAAATTGAGGGGATTTGGCAATACTGGATGTCCATTGATACTTCTTGCGTTTTTCTTACAACTCAAGATTAAGGGTTGTATTTTTTTCCTTCTTCTTTTTTCCATTTTTTCCTCCTTTCCATTTTTTTTTCCTCCGTTAATTCCTTGATGAAGTGAATCTTCTAACTTTATTTGGGGTCGTATTGTTCTCTTGCTCTTGTATCTAGTCGTCCTCCTTTACCCATCAATTCGTACCTATAATTCATAGTTAATTTAGCCCTACTTATTCTAAAATCATAATTACTTGAATAATTAACCAACTTACTAAAAAGTATACTATATAACCCAAATCATATTATAAATAATATTAACGACACATAAAAACGGGATGAAATTATGAATAATTAGCGAGTTATCACGAGCATCGGGATTGATATGGAACCCGACCATCACTTTGTTCAATTTTAGTTGTTTTACGTTTTGAATTCCGTGTTAGGTGATTTAGCATGCAATTATAAGGTCATAGAAGCAATAAATCATACGAAAAACTGTAAATGCGAATGTAAGTAAATCACATTGTGAGGAGTTGCACCCTCGGAGTATACGCTAAACGGGACACGATGCATAGATAGTTTGAGAATGGATCTCGGAATTACTCGGGTCTATTTAGTGTGTTTTAGTGTTTGTGGTTGAGGTTGGGACGTTACGTATTTTAGTAGATGTTTGTGGGCCTAGTGCCCACATCTAGTGTTATCGTAGTGCATAATAAAAGAAAGTGCGAGTATGGAAAGTTTTGTTTAGATGGCAACCTAGTGACGACTCGATCAACAGGCGGATCCTCCTAGCTTGACCAGTGACTCCGGCAGAGCTCCGTTACCGTCTGACTCCTTCCTGCGGCTACTCCGGCAGAGTTTCGTTACTATAGGTCGGTTCTGCGGCTAATCCGGCAGAGCTTTGATACTAGTTTTGAGCTAGTCGAACACAGGCACCTCGGTATCAAGTGGGGTGCTCGAAGGTGAGGAGTAGCGTCGATGTCGCTTTTTTATCGGAACTACGATCGAGTGGATCGTTTGCCTTGGGTGTCGGAGTGTGAGCCCTTAGCGAGAGTTTAGAGGGGGAAGAGAATAATGAGATGTGTGTCGAAATGAGGGCGTGAAGGGGGGTATTTATAGGTGTTTTCGGCCCTCGTCGCCCATATTGGCGCCTGAGCTGGGGCGCACCAAATATCGGGCTCCTGGGCTTAGGCGCGGGGAGACCCAAGCGCGTCGGGTGGGGCGGTTGGGATTTTGAGGATACGGTTTTGATACTTTCCAAAACCGAGAGGGAGGAGTGTGATACTTAGTTCGAGTCTAAGGGGCTCGGGATCGAGTCTAAGCTACCAAGTGATCGTCGATTCTCTTCGATGGCTCCAAATATGTCGGAAACGAGTCGGAATCATTCCACTTCTCCAAAATTGGTCTTAGAAGCCTAAAACAAACTAGAAGAAGCGTAAGTAGCCTCGAAAACCGCTCCAAAGAGCGATTCCACAAGAGAAACCGGGACCAAACTGTGGACATGACGTAGGTCCAGCCCGACGCGACCACGCGCGGGTTTGGGTAGGCGAATGAATCTCGTGGTAAGATTGTTCTCGGGTTCAAAATTTATGTCAAAGATGGAGTCGCCACCGAATTTTATGGTTATTCGGAACTATTCGAGCCCACTCTATGTCGTCATGGACCGTACACAAAGTATGGCCCATTTCGATTTCAGAGTTTATGGGGCTCGTCCCTTTGTATTGCAATACCGATACCATCTGCACCGGTAATCGTGTATAGAATGACTCTCGTACGCCAACGGTTTCGGGCATCCGGAAACCGAGGTTCTGAGTAAGGGGTGAGGGTACGTGTTGGGAAGCCCACTAAGGACACCCAACCCCGCCCGCCCATGGCGGCCTCTACTAAGACATTGTTCGTGTTCGTGTACGCGCGCTAGTAAAACGACTAAATGATATGCAAACAACGTTTTCGGGCTAACCATGTGAGTTATTGGTTAACTACGTCATTTAATGCATCTAACTATTGTCGAAGTTGTTTAACATGCGAGGTTCATTTATAAAGCGATAAAACATCCAAATAAACAAAGCTCATAAATAAGTTACAAATTACACGGGCGGAAATACAACCCGGCCAATACAAAAATTACAACAATAAAATAGCGTAAACGGAAAATAAAAGAAGCGATAAATAGATAAATGACTCGAAACGGACCCGTATATAGTAAATACAAACCAGACCGTAAGTTGTGCAATTGGACGAACTTCGATTAGATACACATTATATTGTGTACTAATCAAAGGACGGAGATTTGGGACCTAGGCGTGGTGCTAGCCCGATCCCGAATCTCGATGCCTTGTCCCGGCTTATCACCTCAAGGAATGGAGTCTAAATTAATCATGTGTCGGATACGACTAAAGAGTCGACGACACAAAATTAATAGTGCGAGACCGTCGATCAAAGTCGTTTTAAGTGTAGTGACATGCATGGGTTTTGAAAAATAGAATTACGTGATTGAATTTGCACGCTACGACTAAGTCGTACAAAAAAAGACGAGGCTCGGATGGTAAAAAAAGCTCTCGGTTTTCTGGGCTACAGGACCCACTTGATCGAGTCGTGGTCTGACTCGGTCGACTGTGTCCTCGAGGAGGCTACTGCCCAGGATTTGGAGTGTTACTCGATCGAGTAGCCTATGGTACTCGGTCGAGTGGCCCCTGTACGAGGTATGGCTCGTATTGTTTTTATGTTTAGAAATCGAAGGTTGGCCAAGTTAAATAAAAATATCGCACGATTCAAATTTTACTCGGCTTCCGGTACTATAATCGTGTATTTATACGATTATAATACCGTTATCGGAATTTTATGAAAAATGTTGTCGTTAGATTGAAAATTTTGGATTAGTGACGAAATTGGGTCCCTCTACGTCACGACATCGATACTAATCCTTTCAGATTATGTGATGTCAGTTTTCGTGTCAACGGGTTCCGTACTAATCTTAGAAATGGATCCATACGCGTTCAACTACGAATGACCATGATCATGTTACGCCCTTGAGTACATTGGGGCGGCGCTCCTCGAAAGGGTGCCACCTCCGTCGTTGCTCGTAAAGGGATTAAACGGACCTTAAATTGACGTCGTAGTCAAACGTGTTCGGATCCGAGTTTTATACTATTATATATGTACACGGTATATAATGTTAGTAGTAAAAAAGAAATCGAAAATGCAAGAAGTACAAAACGTTAGTGTTAGCATTACTATACTAATATAATTATGATATAAAATGCGAAAATGTAAATAAAAAACGAAGTAATAAAGATTGAGACGGGGTTTACGACACCCTCAACATACATGCTTAGTAGAGGCCTCGGAAATGGACTCGTAATAGCGACGGGGACGCCGGAGTATCGAGGATGTATGCAAGTTACGGTGTGTGTGTGTGGGTGGGTGGATTTTGTCGGTTTTTTTGAGGGATAAAGACTCGTTTTTTGGCTTAGGATTGCTAAGGATTTGTAGTGTAGTGTAGGTGTATGGATTAGGGTAGAAATGTAGGGTAAAGGTACATTTGCCAAAGCTGAAAAATGAGAAGGGTTTGTGGGGTATTTATAGAGTTTACCCCCACGACCTAGGGTCACTCGATCGAGTGGCCCTAGTGCACTCGATCGAGTGCCTTTGAAAACGGGTCTTGTCCGGTTTTTGAGGCTCCACTCAACCGAGTGGGACAACCCACTCGATAGAGTGGATAAGGTTGACGAGCCTAAATAGGGAAGGAGTTGACTTTTGATTAACTTTGAATTTTGTATTGGACGCCAGTTTCTAGAAGCTCCTCTAGGCTGATTTTGAGGACGGGTTCGTCTTTGACCGGGTTTTGACCCGGTCGCCAAAAGACGGGTTTTGTTTTTGGTGTCGGTTTTGGCCCAAATTAGTCTTATTTTACTCGGAACAACCCACTAGGCCTGAATTTGAGGTCGGTTATGAGAGATTTGTACTCCACTAAATGTCCATGTCGGATATTATTGATTCCGAGCCCATATTCGAGTATGCTAAGTCACGTTTGCGTCTGATCATCATCGGGTGTTTGTCGGGAACTGCTATAGACACTAGCAGGCAAAATGCGGGTGTCTACAGAGCCCCCACTCTGACTGAGGCTTGGACAAGGCAAAAGTTAGAGTAGCTACCAGGCCAATCACGGATTACGACCCGGTAGCCTTCCGGTCGGGCCGTTTATAGTCCAGTAGACTTGCGTGAAGGGCTCGCCAGCCATAAGCAGAGGGTCATACTTGTCCTGGTGATAGCTCAATGGGGAGCCGAACTTGCCTTTGAAGATGTAGGTGTACCCGTATGCCGACACATCAAATCTTGGATGTAGCATTCCGGGAGAAACATCGACTTACGCTGGGGAGTGAAGTAGTTGCGCGGAGACTCGCTTCTGAAGTCTGGGGTGTACCTGTATACTGACACATAACAAATTGCATGTAACACATAGGCGAAACACCGACTCATGCTAGGGAAAATAAAATATTGATTTTATAAAGTAGAAAAAATTTGAAAGATTTTTTTTTTTTCATCACAATTTTTTTTTTGAAATTTTTAGGAAAGCTCGGAACGACTTGATTTCTATTCTGGGTTCTTATCTGGAATCAGGCCTGCGCGCGCATGGGGCCCAGGTTTGCTAAGGAGGCATGGTAGTTAGGGTTACCGTTGGGGTTTCCTATTATAAATATAGGTCTTCCTGCTTCAATTTTTGCATCCCAACTCAAATTCTCCTTATTCTCCCCAAAATCTCTTAGACTTTCAAGAAGACTCAAATTTCTGTCATGAGTATCGATCATTTGACAGCGATGTTTTTTGCCTGGTCCCAATACTTTCGGGATGAGGACAAAGTTCAACTGACCCAGATGGGAATTGTCAGTTTGTTCCCACTCCAACGTCTAATAATCGACTCGCACTTTTTGGACGCTTGCCTGACTTTCTGGGATACTACCCATCACGTCTTCGCATTCACGCGAGGAGAAATATGCCCTCTTCCTGAGGAGGTCGCGGATATAGGTGGTTGGAGCCCTATTGCTCGTCCTGCTATCCCTCCGTTCTACCCGGATCCAAGAAGGAGGCTGAGAGATTTCTTGGTTCTGTCTCATGCCTAGACGGATCGAATGGTGCGGGGAAATACTGTTTCCCTTTTCAACCTGGCTGACAAGTTTATGAACCTTCAAGACGTGAGGATTACTGCTGCTCATAGGCGTAGGGCCTTCGCCTTTTGCATGCTGCACCGCTATGTCTTCGAGGGGATGATGGATGTTGGCTCGTGCTTGGGTCAAATCAGGCTGATTGGTGTGGTTGACCAGATGGAGACTGGTCATAGCCCTGCTTGGCTAGCCACCGGGGAGATCATCATGAGTCTGGATGCTAGGCGTCTTGACCCGGACCAACAGCTGACGGGGAGTACCCGTATTCTGCAGGTATACATTCCATGATTTTTTTTTATTTTTTTGCTTTCGCGCGAATTTCTGATGTCCGTAAGTCACTCGATCGAGTGGACCTGTCACTCGATCGAGTGACACTCTTAGCTAGCTACTGCCTGTTTTTGGAGGGCTTACTCGATCGAGTCAGCTGCTGTACTCGATCGAGTGGGCTGTAGCGGACCACTTACTCACGGATTTCGTGTATATTTTCAGATTTGGTTGTCGGAACGTCTCTCGATTATAGAGTCCCCTTCGAGTATTCCCAATTACCGTAGCAGCCAAATCAGCTCGAGGAGGCGACGTATAACCTCGAGTCATCATATAAACCGAGCTTATTGGGATGAGGTGCTGGTGTTCCATGGTGGTCCTTTGATTAGGTGGACCGTCGCTTGGTGGTTCCTTTCGAAGTTGACTGGATTGGCCAAGAGAGACCAAGCCCGCTACCTGGTGATTCTGTTTCTCGACTGGACAGTTCACATTTACTCGGACCACCTTCTAAGGCAGTTCGGTTCGTCTCAGCGCATTCCTGAGACTGAAGCCATTATTAGCGTCTCGCTCCAATTGACGGACGCTATGTGCGATACATGGTTGCAGAGGTGGTTTACCCGTCCCTCGTGGACCATACCCAGCCCTTGCCAATCTGCTTGGGTTTCACGGGCTTACCAGAAGTGGACTTCCGAGGAGTCCGAGGAGGCTCGCAAAGCTTTGAAGGTTGATGAGGCCTTCGAACTAGTTCGCCGGGAGACGGCGAAGGACAACAGGGGTTTCTTCGACGAGGGAGACACTCCTGCTACTCTAGTCCGATTAGAATCGGGTCCTAAGTCACAAACTAAGACTCGATCTAAGGAGGCCGGTGCCAGCAACACGCGGGGGCAGCCAAGCCCCCAGACTGATTTGGAGAGACGACTCGGGCCAAGACTGGCAGCCCGGGACCGACTAGGCCCGCGCGAACGGCTTCCCGAGCCTGTGAGGGCCCGACTTGGGCCCATCGAAGTGATCGAGGACTCGAGCTCAAAGAAGCGAGTCCGAGCTAAGGAGGTTCCCGTGGTGATTCGGGAACGCTCCCCTCCACGTCGTCGTCAGTAGACGGCCAAGGAGGCCAAGGACAAGGGGAAGGGCAAGATGCCCTGAATACCGAGTCCTTAGTTTTATTATTTGAATATTATTATTATTTTGCTGTGTCGTGTGCTTCTTTTCTTTATTGCATTTTTTTTTGAATTCCTGCATTTTGTAATTTCCCCAGTTTATCGGGATTTTTGTTTTTTGGAATTAATAAAAGAAGTTTATTACTAAACCGTTCCTGTCTTTTCTCGATTGCACTGGTTGTGCCCTTTTGAGGGGCTGCCTACGTATCCACAAGTAGTGGAATCAAACCAAACGTAGTTCAAGCTCAGTAGATTTGCAATCTCGAATTACACCAAGACTATTAGTTCAAGATGCTTGCGACAGTAGAATAAATAATTCTAGCTCATTGACTTGCTTTTTGAAATAATGATTTTGATAAATTTGCTAATGACATTGAGAAAGGGATAAGGGTAGTAACGCTTCAGCTGGTCCAGGTTGGTCGGGTTGACGAACTCATTCCCGTCCAGGTCCGTCAGCATCACTGCTCCTCCCGATAGGATCTTCTTTACCAAGTATGGCCCAGCCCAATTAGGTTTGAATTTTCCCCTTGGGTCAACTGGTAATAAAGCTCGAACCGACTTAAGGACTAGATCCCCTTCCTTAATGTTCCTGGGCCTTACCCTTTTGTTAAAGGCCCGTTGGATCCTTTTCTGGTAGATTTGAATGTTGTTGAGGGCACGAGATCGTCGTTCGTCTAGTAGAACCAACGAGTCATACCGTGCTCTAATCCAGTCAGCTTCGGGTACTTGACTTTCTAACAGAATTCTGAGGGACGGTACCTCCAGTTCAACTGGTTGGACTGCCTCCATCCCATAAGTTAGGTAATACGGTGTCGCCCCGGTTGCGGTGCGAATTGACGTCCGGTATCCCCATAGGGCAAAAGATATTTTGTCGGGCCAGTCCTGATAATTATCAACCATCTTTTTTAGTATGGTGACAATTGTTTTATTGGCCGCCTCTACTGCTCCATTAGTTTGGGGACGATAGGGCGAGGACGTATGCCTTTGAATTTTATACTTGGTCAACAGGGCCGCAGTCTCGGCTTGAAAATGAGTCCCGTGATCACTGATAAATTCATGCGGGATGCCATACCGACATATTATCTTATTTTGAATGAACTTGGCGACATGCTTAGCATTGAGAATGCGATATGATTCAGCTTCGACCCATTTGGTGAAGTAGTCGATAGCTACTAAAATGAAACAGTGTCCGCCAGTACCAGAGGGATTTATTTTCCCGATTATGTCGATATCCCATGTCGAGAAGGGCCAAGGCGACGTCATGGTATAAAGCAATGATGATGGCAGGTGTTACACATTGTCGAAGATTTGGCAGTTGTGACAATGTTTGACATATAACCGACAGTCGGCTTCCATAGTATTCCAGTAATACCCGAGCCTCATGATTTTCTGGACCAGCATGTGAGCATTCATATGTGGGCCGTTTTCACCATCGTGTATTTTGGCCATAACTTTTTCGGCCTTATATTTATCAACACAAAGGAGGAGAGCCCCCTGTGCTGTCTTTTTGTACAAATGTCCGTCATCGATACGGACGAATTGGGTAGCTAGCCTCCGTAAGGCTTACTTGGCTCGACCTTCTGTCCCGGGAGGATATTCTTCGTTTGTCAGGAACGTTAATACGGCCCGATACGGACCGTCTTTCGACGCAAATTGGCATACTGGTCACGTGATCGGGAATGTTCAGTAAAGATGCCAATTTTGAGAGTGCATCTGCAAACTAATTTTCTTCTCGGGGCAGGTATATGTATTCTACCCTTTGGAATTGTTTCTCGAGATCCCTTACTCGTGCCTGGTAGGCCACGAGATTAGCATTCCGAGTCTTCCATTTTTGAAGTGCTTGGTTAATGACGAAGGATGAGTCACCATGTACCCGAAGATTTGTGATCCCCAGATTGGCGGCGGCTTGTAGCCCGTAAATGCATGCCTCGTACTCGGCTGCATTATTAGTAACATCAAAGTCCAATTTGATGGACACGGGAGTATGCTCTCCTTTTGGTGAGATTAGGAGGATCCCGACTCCGAACCCTCGAAAATTGGATGCTCCATCGAAATATAAATCCCATGTTTCGGTATCGGTATGGAAGATATCTTCGTCTAGGAAGGACCAGGTGTCAGTGTGTCCTTCTTCAGTTATCGGGCTGTCGGCAAGAAATTCAGCTACTACTCGACCTTTAATAGCCTTTAATGGCACAAATTTTAGGTCGAACTCTGCTAGCATTAGAGTCCATCTAGAAATCCGGCCATTGAGAATGGGCTTTTCGAAGAGGTATTTGATTGGCTCCATCTTGGATATCACATGGACCTCGTAGCTGAGCGTAGAGTGCCGGAGCTTCTTAGTGGCCCAAACCATAGCCAAACACATCTTTTCGAGCATGGTATATTTGCATTCATACTCTAAAAACTTTTTGTTGATGTAATAGATGGCTCGTTCTTCGGAGTCAACTGTCTGAGCTAGCATAGCCCCCATGGCTGTCTCTGTCATCGTTAGGTATAACGACAGAGGCAAACCGGGTTGAGGTGGCATTAGGACTGGCGGAGCAGACAGGATTTCCTTGATCTTGTCGAAAGCAGTTTGGCACTTGTCATCCCATAGTACCCGTTCCCCTACTTTCAGTTTCTTGAAAATTGGTTCACACACCATGGTTAGTTTGGAGATGAACCGACTGATGTACTGGACCTTTCCGAGAAATCCCCTTATTTCTTTTTCGGATTTAGGAGGTTGCATCTCGGTAATGGCTTTGATTTTAGCTGGGTCGACCTCGATACCTCGTTGGCTAACGATTGACCCAGTAATTTGCCTGATGTTACCCCAAAACTGCACTTTTGAGGGTTTAGCCTCATATTGTACTTGCGCAATCGGTTGAAGAATTTCCTTAGGGCGGTGATGTGACCGTCCCGTTCTTTGGATTTTGATAAGTGTAGTTTGTAGTGCCTATTTGTTGTGTTTTGTTCCCTTTTTCCTTGTGGAATCGCTCCTTGAGAGCGATTCATGGGCTTCTTATGCTTCCTTTAGTCCGTTTCAGGTTCCCGAGACCGATTTTGAAGAGTTGGAGTGATTCCGACTCAATACATACACATTTTGGAGCCAACGAGATAAAGGAACGATGGCTCGAGGCCTTGGAATCGACCCCAAGACCTTGGGGCCCAATCCTGAGCCTCCGAGACCCGATCCCGAGTCCCGAGAATTGACGGGAAGCCCATGAGATACAAGGAGGGACCCTAGAGCTCTTATTGGAGGCATACAAGACCCTTCCCGGTCGGGATAATGGCCTTCCTGATCGGGAAGGGATGCACATTTAGAAGCGCCACTGTGGGTCCTTCCCGGTCGGGTTGAGCCCTTCCCGATCGGGATGGCATAACCCTTCCCGATCGGGATGATCCGTCCCGGTCGGGATGGGCTACAGCTCACCCGCATTTCTTCTTTTCTTCTCCTTCATTCTTGTACCCATATATATACTCCCTTCTTGTAATATTAAGACATCTTATGTTAGTTTAGACTCTCTTAAGCCTCCAAAACCCTAGATTTACTCTCACTCATTAGTTTTAATCTTCCCTTAATCTTAGTTAATCTTTAGTTAGTCCTTGTAATTAGTTCTTGTATTAAGAGGATACTTGAAGAATTCTCCAAGATTGACAACCTTGTGTTTTATTTAAGTTCTTATTTATACAAGTTTGCATCTTTTCATCTTCCTAGTGTTGGTATAACCTTTCTTACTCTTGTTCTTAGTTATTTAATCTTGTTTCCATCTTTTTATATTGTTATTGTTGTTAGTTGTTCATAATGAATGTTTTGATGTTTAGTTTGTTTTCTCTTGTTATTGTTATGGGTAATTTGATAATGAGTGAGTAGTAATCTTGTGGGGTTAGTAGGGGGATTAGGGGTAGATTATGGATGATTAGGGTTGATTAAGGGGAAAAGGTTATATCTTTGTTGTTAGTCACATTGTAGGCACTCTATGTGTTTGTTGATATGCTTGTGTGAGTAGTAGTGGCCATGCTTCCCATACTTGTGTTCATCTTCTCATTGATTGCTTATTTTGTGGAAATGTTGAGAATAGTTTAGTCGCGAGAGCGCGGACTAGGGTCTAAGTTGCGAGAGCCCGGACCCACCTTGGCATCGGTCTAAGTTGCGAGAGCCCGGACCGACTCTAGTAACTAGGAGACACTTATACCCTTGATCACCCCAATTACCCTTCTACTCCTATGAACCTGACCTACCCCACTTCTTTCCATATTTGTGTTAATCCTCCTAGTTAGCCATCATTTACTCTAGTTTACTTGTTAGTTTGATCATTAGCTTAGTTCATCATTAGTCTAGTTCTTATTCCTCCTCCATAATAGTTTTCCATACATCGCTTCTTTGTGTTTGTTTTGGTGACCTAGTCTCGTTGTAGGCCGACATAGTCTAAGCTTTGATATACCGTCCTCGTGGATACGATCCCGACTTGCCCTAGCTACCCACTAGGTTAGTCGGTGTTTTATTGTTGGCTAGGGACGTGACGAATCCCTACCATCAATTTGGCGCCGTTGCCGGGGACGGTGCATTGTTTAGACTTAGTTTGCTTATTTCTAGACTTAGTTACCCTTCTTTGTGCTCTCCCATCTTCTCTTGTGAATATTTTCTAGTTTTTCTTATTTCCTTAGCTTTCTTTTTCTCTTTGTCTCTAGTTGTGTTTGTTTATTGTCGTTGCCTAGTGCCCACAAAGCACTAGGTGTTCTCACATTTGTTCTAGTGTGTAGTGTATGCCTAGGAGGGGAGGCGACTTCTATCTCTTTAATCCAGAGCCGGAGAGACTCTTTCGAGCCTTTCGCCAACGGACGATTAATCGGGTTAGGATCTCTCAACCGAGTGCAAGCAATACTCATCAAGGGCAAGCCCAAGGAGCCGACTTGAACAATCCACATCGAGAGACGGCCGAAGGGGGATTCATTAACCCTTTTGGTGATTCTTCTCCTAGTTCCCCCTCTTCATCTACATCAACACTCTCTACACCACCATCTTCTCCCTTACATCCAAGAATGCCTAAGTTCTCCTCTCACTCCACATTCACCGAGGATGTCTTGCCGGGACCGAGTGCATTACCGGAAGCCTATACCGGGAATTTTGTGGCAAAGACTCAATTTATCCAACTTGTGGAGAGGAGCCCATTTAGTGGTTTGCCCACCGAAGACCCGCACCAACACATGGAGACTTTCTCCGATTATTGTGACGCTATATCTCAAACCGGGGTTACTCAAGATCAAATTCGTTGGGTACTATTCCCGTTTTCTCTTATTGGAAAAGCGAAGCAATGGATCAAGAGTCTCGATAGGGCAACCATAGGTATCGACACTTGGAAAAAGCTTGCCTTGGCGTTCTACCAAAAGTTTTACCCTCCGAAAAAGACGAACTTGCTTAGGGCCTCCATCACCGGGTTCCAACAAAGGGATGAAGAGAGCCTATATGAAGCTTGGGAGCGGTTTAAGTCTTTGGTAAGATCGTGCCCTCATCATGGACTCTCACAATGGTTCTTAGTGCAACAATTTTGGAATGGACTTTATGAGGACTTGAGAGCTATTCTTAACATGGGCTCCAACGGTAGGTTCACCGAGGTCGATGACGACCAAACATGGGCGAGAATCGAAGAGATGGTGGTGCATAATTCGCAATACTCTAGGCCTAGGAAGGCACATCGAGGAGGCATACATGAGGTCGATGCTATCACCAAATTAAGCATTGACCTTGGAGCTCAACTTAAAACACACATGGAGACTATTGACAAGAAGCTCCAAAGCCACCTCAACCAAGTCCAAGGCTCTAGTTCCTCCCACCATCAACCGATTCAAGAAGTGAATGCTTTGGGGTTCGCACCTCCTACACCTTACTTTGGGATGTGCGACACTTGTGAAATCGTTGGTCATGACCCTATGAATTGTAGAGGGAGTATTGAGCAAGTGAACGCCTTTCAAGCGTTCAAGCAAGGTGCCTCCTTCTCTAATCAATACCAAGCTTCCAATCAAGTCCCTCAACAACAAACACTTCAACATCAACAACAACATCGTCCCTATGTTCCACCTCCCTTACGGGAGAACAATGAAAGTTACCAAGGTTATGTGGGTAACCAAAGACCCTTCAACAATTTCAAGCAAAATAACCAAGGCAACTTCAACAACAAGCAAGGGTTCCAACAAGGGAACTTCAATCATGGTGGTTACCAAGGAAACCAAAATTTCCAAGGAAACCGAAACTTTCAAGGACAACAAAACCACAATCAAGGCTATCAACAAGGTAATTCTCATGGGTTCCAAGGGAACCGTCAACAAGCAACTCAAAATCAACAACAACAAAGCAAGCCTAGGAGCCGGTCTCCTACTCATGATTATGGCATTCCTCTCGCCATCACCGACACTCCGCATAATCCATCTTCCCCACCTCGGGATTTTGACATTCAAAAGACGTTGATGGAAATACAAAGGAGTAATCAAGATTTGCAACAAAGTCAAGTGGACATGTCAAGGAACCATCATGAGCTCTTCACTTATATTCAAGGGGAAAACGCAATGAGAGATACCCGTATGAAGATACTTGAGACTCAAATATCTCAACTCGCTTCGGGGAGCTCCTCAAGACAAAAGGGGCAACTACCTTCTCAAGGTGAAACACCGATATTTGAGCATGTAAATGCTATCACCACAAGGAGAGGTACATCCTACAACTCCCCTCCATATCCTAATGAGCAAGAGCCGATGCAAGAACCGACAATGGAAATGACATCTCCAAATCAAGAAGAATCAAGCTTGGACAATCCAATTGAGGAGCAAGTCTTAAGGGAAGTTGAAAAACCCCAAAAAGACAACCCTCCCCCTCTTCAAGAGAAAGACAAGGGAAAAAGGAAAGTGTCCTTTGAGGAGTCCACTCCAATTGATCAAAACAAGTACCAAATTAAGTTGCCTTACCCATCAAGGCAAATGAAGACTAAGGAGGACACTCAATACGACAAGTTCCTTAGTATTGTGAAGAGATTGGATGTGAGTGTCCCGTTCACCGAACTACTAACCCAAATCCCGGCATATGGAAGATTTATGAGAGAAATCCTAGCTAGGAAGAGATCCGTCGACAAGGAAGAGACCGTAGCGTTCACGAGGGTGGTGAGCGAGCTCATACAAGGTTCCACGCTTCCGAAGTTGAAAGATCCGGGTAGTTTTTCGATCCCTTGCACCATAGGCAACTTCTTGATCAAGAATGCGTTATGTGACTTGGGCGCGAGTGTGAGCATCATTCCCTATTCTATTTGTTGCCGACTCGGGATGAAGGAGTTGAAATGTACGTCCCTCACCCTCCAAATGGCCGATAAATCATTCAATCGACCATTAGGAATGTTAGAGGACGTACCGGTACGAGTGGGGAAATACTTCATTCCGGTCGACTTCATTGTGCTTGACATGCCGGAGGATGCCAACACTCCCATCATCCTTGGACGCCCATTTCTACACACCGCGGGTGCCATGATCGATGTGAAGAACGGTAGGATCACATTCGAGTTAGGCGAGGAAAAGATAGTGTTCGACCTCCAAGGCAACACTACGCCTACTAAGGATGAATCATGCAATATGATCCAAGCCAAGAAAGACATCGATCTAGGGGGTGAACCGGAACAAAGCTTGAAGAAGTACTCTTATGTACTTGATGATTATGACTCCGAGAGTGAGGAGGATGAGTACCCATGTCATGGGCTTGATGACAAGTTGAAGTGCAATGACAAGGAAGAAGATGAGCCCCCCTTGGGGCCGCATGAGAACCGGTGGACGTTTGGGTATGTCCCCAAGGACCAAAAGTACAAGTTCAAGTCGTTGAACTTGGAAGAGCGGGATGCCCCGGGAACGTCAAGGCAAGGCCATGAGGAGCCTTGGGATATGGTCGGTTATATGACATGCTTGATTGAAGACTTCTCTAGGGCCTTCGACTTGTTCTTACGTGCCCTTGATGAAGATGGAACTAGTTTTGGTTGTTGAAAAAGATTGAAGAAAGCACCACCTTGGTTTGACGGAGTTCCACAAGAACCGTCTCATTGTATATATCTCTTTCTTGTAGTTAGTTGGATTTTTGTGAATTCTTGTTATTTGGATTGATTGATGAGCGTTGTGAGGGAGAGAGTTTGATGTGTGTTTGAGTATTGCTTGATAGGTGAAATGAGAATGCTCCTAGAGAAGAGTGGCTATGATATACCTTGGGTTGTAAGCACGAGGATCGGGTTTTTGAAGCTTCGAGCGAGCTTTTGGGATTGTTGAAGTTGAAGAAGGCCCATCCCGATCGGGATGAGGCGTCCCGACCGGGAAGGGTGCCTTCCCGATCGGAAAGGGTGCACCATATTTCGAGCTTTCTGTGAGTCCTTCCCGACTGGGATGAGGGCGTCCCGATCGGGACGGCTGAGGTAACCCGATCGGGATCAATCTTCCCGACCGGGAAGGTCCTCTGCTCCGCCTTTGTGATTCTTCTTCGCAAATCAAGTCCACCCAACTGTTTTATGCCCCCTCCCAACCTCCCTACTCCTCCTTGTTCCTATCATATGACCCATACACCTCACTTTACACCGAGATCCACATCAAATCCCACCCCCCTCGCACCTTTACCACCTCTACCATGCATTGTTATCGAAAATGAAGCGGAAAAGCAATGATGAGGACAAGCACGTGCCTTTATTGATCTATGAGACGACGGAGAGAGTGAGTAGCTAACCTATGGTATGGCAACTATCCTTTCTTTTCCGTTTTTGTTGTTGCTTGTTTTCCTTTGTTTTTTCCCTTCCCCCTGTACACTTATGTGTCTTGATGTCATGGTGGCCTTCGAGGCCTCGGTAGTGGTTGCTCCCAACTCCCGACAATGTGATTACGTCGAGAGTCAATCGAAAAATCCAAATTTTACAAGTTTTTCACTCTTTCTTTTTTAGGAGTTAGTCGGATTTGGACGGAATCCAGGCTAGGTGACTTGATTACACCTAGCCCTCCCCTCCCATTTCCTTTTATTTCTTTCTTTTTATTTTCTTCCCCCTTCCATATCTTTTCTAGTCTTGGCTCATGGTGACTTGACTACACCCCGGCCGGACGCCTTCTACCCTTTTCTTCACTTTATTTTTGATTTTTAGCTTTATTTTCGTAGTTTCTTTTCTTTTTCTTTTGTCTCTCCGCACCCTACGATCGAGCATGAGGACATGGCTCGATTTAAGTATGGGGGAGCGATATTCTAGCATAGTTAGCTTTATTTTCATAGCTTTTTTCGAAAAAAATCTTAAAAATCCCTAAAAATTTGAAAACTTATCACAAAAATCAAAAAGATTTTCTCTTTTGTGTTTTCATTTTGTGTCTTTGTGTCGTATATTTGTTTGTGTGCGTGTTTTGCCTCCCTTTTTCCTTATAGGTCGCTTAATCACCGCTAGCTTTGGAGAGCTTTCAAGACACCCGGTAACATCTTTTCAACCCTTTTTCCTCTTTGTTTCTTGTGGAGTTTGGAAGAGATATGTGTTGTGGTGTGCTCGGGTGGAGCTTTGTAAAGTTTGTGGATGATTGGTTGCTCATTTGGAAGTTCGGGGTGGTGTTTGTTTTGTATGTGTTCGTTTTGTTTTGTTCTTGTTTTGTTGCTTTTGTTTCTTTTTCTTTCGTTCGTTTTCATCATGTCTTCATTTTGTGTTGCGTTTGTTGAGTCTTGTGTGTAAAAGGTTTTCGAAAACTCGGTTTAGAGGCTAGTGTGCGAGTGTTTACTTTCCCTTCCTAGTTGTATAAATCGAGTCTTGGACTTTAGTCTAGTAGAATGACCTTAAATCAATGAATTCGTTGGTCCTTTACCTTGCGTCCACCTAGCTTACTAGGGATTTACTACGGGATTTGCACTTTTGACCATTATGACCACCCACGGTGTGAAAAGGCCTTGGTTACCGAGTCTCGTCCCTTAGGTGACCGTGTTTAGGATTGTTTGATTAGTCCAAGTTCTCCACTTTTTGTGGGTTTGAAGAGGGATCGCGACCCCCGACCTACCCATTTACCTACCTCTCACACATATCCACACAATAAAATGCAATTTGTTGATTCTCTCTTTCTTAATTGTCAAGAAATGCCAACAAAGCCAAATCTTGCCAGAAAAAGGCAAAGAAAAGAAAAAGAAAGAAAAAAAAAAGAATGAAAGAAAAGAATGAAGAAAAAAAAAAGGGCACAAAAGCCAAAAAGAAAATAGAAAAGAAGAAAAAGAAATGGCATGGCAACAAACAAATCAAAACGTCGAAAAGAAAGAAAATGCCAAAAGAAAACCCGTCTCACAAAAAGAAATCCTCACAATAATAAGCCTTTTTCCGACTTTTGCCGTGAAGAGCCTACCAAAGGACCGAGCCCAGAAGAAGGATGATAGCGGCATTAGTCGGTCTTCCCTCATTTTGCATGATTTTCCACCTTTTTACTTGGACTAGTTAGGCGGTCTTGGACACGGGATGACCCTCTTGGCTCACGCTAAAGGGGGCGGGGTCTCACTTACCTACAGTGTCGACTAACACCGTGGTTCTTCACTTTTCCACTCCGCCGATCGTCCCGTAGTACGTTTTTAGAAAGTTAGGAGGACCTAGGTAAGTTACCAACGTTTTTGTTGCTTTATCGTCATACTATTAGGGTTTAGTCCACCTTGGTTTGTATTTCTAGCTTGGGAACGTTGTCACTTACCTCGAGTCCTAAGCCGGTGTTTCATTCACCGCTTTTTGAGGGAAGCGGTATTTCTTTTTTTTTGGGTGCAACCGATTATTTGTTTGTTTGTGTGTTTGTTTGTTTATGTGTTGTTGTGTCCGGTTGCATCCACGGTTTTGTCGCAAGACCCGACTTGCCTTGCGGAGTGCACTTTTCCTCTAAGTGCACTCGCGTGAGTTGAAGGGGCGTAGGGTGCGCTAATACCCATTCGGCTAGTTTATTAGTTAGTGTGTGCTTACTCGAGGGCGAGTAAGGGTTAAGTGTGGGGGAGTTGATAAGTGTAGTTTGTAGTGCCTATTTGTTGTGTTTTGGTCCCTTTTTCCTTGTGGAATCGCTCCTTGGGAGTGATTCATGGGCTTCTTATGCTTCCTTTAGTCCGTTTCAGGTTCCCGAGACCGATTTGGAAGAGTTGGAGTGATTCCGACTCAATACATACACATTTTGGAGCCAACGAGATAAAGGAACGATGGCTCGAGGCCTTGGAATCGACCCCAAGACCTTGGGGCCCAATCCTGAGCCTCCGAGACCCGATCCCGAGTCCCGAGAATTGACGGGAAGCCCATGAGATACAAGGAGGGACCCTAGAGCTCTTATTGGAGGCATACAAGACCCTTCCCGGTCGGGATAATGGCCTTCCTGATCGGGAAGGGATGCACATTTAGAAGCGCCACTGTGGGTCCTTCCCGGTCGGGTTGAGCCCTTCCCGATCGGGATGGCATAACCCTTCCCGATCGGGATGATCCGTCCCGGTCGGGATGGGCTACAGCTCACCCGCATTTCTTCTTTTCTTCTCCTTCATTCTTGTACCCATATATATACTCCCTTCTTGTAATATTAAGACATCTTATGTTAGTTTAGACTCTCTTAAGCCTCCAAAACCCTAGATTTACTCTCACTCATTAGTTTTAATCTTCCCTTAATCTTAGTTAATCTTTAGTTAGTCCTTGTAATTAGTTCTTGTATTAAGAGGATACTTGAAGAATTCTCCAAGATTGACAACCTTGTGTTTTATTTAAGTTCTTATTTATACAAGTTTGCATCTTTTCATCTTCCTAGTGTTGGTATAACCTTTCTTACTCTTGTTCTTAGTTATTTAATCTTGTTTCCATCTTTTTATATTGTTATTGTTGTTAGTTGTTCATAATGAATGTTTTGATGTTTAGTTTGTTTTCTCTTGTTATTGTTATGGGTAATTTGATAATGAGTGAGTAGTAATCTTGTGGGGTTAGTAGGGGGATTAGGGGTAGATTATGGATGATTAGGGTTGATTAAGGGGAAAAGGTTATATCTTTGTTGTTAGTCACATTGTAGGCACTCTATGTGTTTGTTGATATGCTTGTGTGAGTAGTAGTGGCCATGCTTCCCATACTTGTGTTCATCTTCTCATTGATTGCTTATTTTGTGGAAATGTTGAGAATAGTTTAGTCGCGAGAGCGCGGACTAGGGTCTAAGTTGCGAGAGCCCGGACCCACCTTGGCATCGGTCTAAGTTGCGAGAGCCCGGACCGACTCTAGTAACTAGGAGACACTTATACCCTTGATCACCCCAATTACCCTTCTACTCCTATGAACCCGACCTACCCCACTTCTTTCCATATTTGTGTTAATCCTCCTAGTTAGCCATCATTTACTCTAGTTTACTTGTTAGTTTGATCATTAGCTTAGTTCATCATTAGTCTAGTTCTTATTCCTCCTCCTTAATAGTTTTCCATACATCGCTTCTTTGTGTTTGTTTTGGTGACCTAGTCTCGTTGTAGGCCAACATAGTCTAAGCTTTGATATACCGTCCTCGTGGATATGATCCCGACTTGCCCTAGCTACCCACTAGGTTAGTCGGTGTTTTATTGTTGGCTAGGGACGTGACGAATCCCTACCATCAGATTTGACGATCATGTCGTCTACATAGACTTCTACTTCTTTATGCATCATGTTGTGCAATAAGGTCGTAGCAGTCCGTTGGTATGTGGCCCCAGCATTAATGAGACCGAACGGCATGACGGTGTAGAAGTAAGTACCCCAAGGAATAGTGAAGGTAGTCTTACTCATATCTTCTTCCGCCATCTTGATCTGATTATACCCGGCATACCCATCCATAAATGATAGAAGGGCATGATCGGCCGTGTTATCCACCAGTATATCGATGTGTGGTAACGGAAAATCATCTTTCGGGCTTGCCTTGTTAAGATCCCGGAAATCCACGCATACCCGCACCTTACCGTCCTTTTTAGGAACCGGCACGATGTTTGCAACCCAGTCCGGATATTCGGACACTTGTATGAAGCCAACTTTGAACTGTTTGTCGACTTCTTCCTTTACCTTGAGAGACCACTCGGGCCTCATTCGGCGGAGCTTTTGCTTAACCGGTTTGCACCCGTCTTTAATTGGTATGCGGTGCTCGGCCATTTCTCGGTCTATCCCCGGCATGTCCTTGTAGGACCATGCGAAGACATCTTTGAATTCTTGGAGGAGGCTCGTGAATTGTTGTTTCTCCTCGGGATCTAAAGATAACCCTATCTTAAGTATCTGGGGCTCTAAGGTTGTTCCCACATTAATGGACTCGGTCTCTTCGATCACCGGATTCCGGGATTCCCTTAGCTCTAACTGCTCGATCAGATGCGGAGGTAAGGGCACCTGTTCGTCGGGTTTCTCAATGTCATTGCATAAAACATTTTTGAAAGCAGAATTTAAAAGAGACAAGTCGTAAGCAGAACGGTTGTTATTATTGATTGAGAATTTTGAAAATAGCTCGAAAAGAGCAGCCATCTGATCATTGGTCAGTGGCGAAATTGGTAAGGCACTCGGGACAGACCCCGAAGTGCCAGCAGCAGGAATGACAAAAGGGAGAGGGGTTACAGGAGTGACTCTAGCAACAACTACCTCAGACTCGACCTCAGACTCTGACTCAGACTCCGACTCGGACTAGGACTCAAACTCGGGCATGTCTGCCTCTCCGGTGTCTAGCTTGTAGATCTTTCCTTGACTATCAGTCCATTTGATAGTCTTCCTCCAGGCCCTGTTTTCCGTCTCGGAGCCAACATCCGAGATCAGCTTGGTCGGGTCAAACCTGTTGCTGCGGAGAATCAGGTTGACCAGGTCTTCCTTTGGAGTCGGGGCTATGGTGTCTTCCCCGAAGAGTAGCCCCAGCGCGGGCTCAACATTGTCAGCTCCATCGGACTGGATGAGGGCGAACACATCATCCGGGATGTAGTTGCAGTCCCGGGCCAATTGGGTCCCGAGGTGCACAGCATTGGGTTGGTATAGACCAACCTGAATAGCCCCAAACACCGGTGTGACAAAGTAGTCAGTCAACCGTGGGCTGTAAGGGCTTAAGTGGATACCCTTAATGATGTTGCAGGCCTTTTCAATTCCTGCTCGGACAACGTTGCCCGGAGTGGTGGCATAACCAAGGCCGAAGTGAGAGTCTTCGTCCTTGAGGACCTCGATAATCTTCCCAGCTGGAAGATCGGGTCGAGAGGTAGCCCCCGGAAAGTACCCTAGGTTTTGGAGCATCGTGTCGATACTCGTAGTGAAGTAGGCCCAAAAAGGTACTCTTCCTCGATCATCCCCACAAAATCAAACCCCCAGAGGTCTGTGCGGCCCGTGGTGTTACAGCTAGCCACGGTCATTGGGGTTGCCTCCAAAGTAATGACATTGTCGAGCAAAGGCATCTTGATCTTTCGGTGGAGGGTGGAGGACACCGCTTTGACCGCATGGATCCACGGCCTTCCTAAGAGCAGGTTGAAGGATGAGGTGACATCGATCACCTGAAATTCAAGCTCCTTTTCTATTGGGCATGTTATGATGGTCAACTTTATGGCCCCAGCTACCGACTTTGGACTCCCATCAAAAGCTTGGATGGTCTGAGCAGTCGGAATATAATCGGCCTCGGTAATGCCGAGGGCTTTGGCGGTCCTTAAAGGAAGGACATTCACAGCAGACGCATCATCAACTAGGGTCCTTGGGAGGTATTTTCCTCGGCAGATCACCATAATATAGAGGGCCAGATTATGGGAGGCCCCGAACGGCGGTAGGTCGGCTTCCGAGAAAGTGATCATTGGGCCTCCTTCCTTAGCTTTGCCCTTCAGGTGGGGCAGGACCGTGGCTACCATTTCAGCAGGGGTAACCAAAGAATCGATCTTGATTTGATCGAGAGCATTAGTGAGTGCTTCTCGATGTTCTTGTGAGCTAACTAAGAGTTGCCATATGGTGAGGTCAACTCGGGTCTTCTTTAGTTGCTTCACGAGGGCCGTTTCAGCAGTCGGCTCCTCAGGGGCGACTTCTGTCCTGAGGGGTTCAGTGACGGTTGTCGGGATAGGGGTGTCCCTAGAGCTAGTGGCTTGATAGGGACGACCAAGGAGGTTACTGGCTAAGACTCGGGATTTAGTCTTACGAATCTCCTCGGAGGTGATGGGGACAATTTCCCCTTTAGCGAGGTAGACGTCGTCCTCGTCGTCAAACCAGATCCTGTTCACTTGCGGGATAAATGGAGAGATAAGATGAGACTAATCGATCACCTCCCCGGCAAAGATGGCATGGGAACTGAAAGGATTCTCTTTGTTACTTGGCTTATCTCCGGGTAGCGGGATTTTACCGCTCTCAATCAAGTCCTGGATCAAATGCTTCAGCTTCCAGCACTTTTTGGTATCATGCCCATTGCCTCGGTGGTATTGGCAATAGGCCTGGGCATTGTAGTTCTTGGAGCGTCGCTCGACCGGAACTTCAGGAGTTGGGCCTATCGGTTGGATTAGGCCTTTTGAGGATAGCCTTTGTAAGGCATAGTTATAGGTTGTACCTATATCAGTGAAAACCCGAGGTGGGGTGTTCTTCTTAGACGGGGCATCCAGTAGATTAACCGCGTCAAAAATGCTGCGGGTTGCAGCCTGGGGCTTAGTAGTGGAAGAGGAAGCCCCTTGGTATCCCTTGCTAGAGGCCTTAGTGAGGCCCTCTAGTCTCAGGTCGTCTTCGATTCTCATACCCATTTCAGTAAGGGTGGTGAAATTGGGTATGACAGCGTACCGGAGGTGAACCCAGTAGGAGGGGAGGAGATTCTTGACGAAAGCTTCCACCAGTCTTTTCACTGGTCTTATCGACCAGTTTCACGCTCTCGGCCCTCCAGCGTTGAAGGTATTTGGTAAAACCTTCCTTTGGTTCCTGGGCCATAACTTCCAGAGATCGCATTGTGGTTTGGATCTCGGTGTTGTCGGCATAGTTCTGAGCAAACTCGGTGGCCACATCATCCCAAGTAGGGTATTTCTTCGGGTCTAGCCTGTAGTACCAGGCCCGTGGGTGCTTCTCAAGGGATGCAGCAAAGAGATTCTTGAACATTGTAGAATCTACTTCCTTGATGGTCACGAATTCTTTGAAGGCCCGTACATGTAGTAACGGGTCTTCGGTTCCCTCGAACATGGGTAAGCCGGTGAGGTTCAGGTTTGGGGGTAGCTTGTCGTTCACCGGGGCATACTCACGGCTGTTTTCCCGATGGATGTTGTTACTCCCAGCTAAGTGAACTTGTTCCTCTAGTCGGAGAACCGCACTAAGTAGCTCAGTCAGAGACCTATTGGTCTGGGTATTAGGAGTCCTTTGCTCCACTGCAGCCATACGAGCAACGATAGCCACTTGACCAGCCCTCATTTCAGTCAGTTGGGCTTCAATATCGGTCTGTTTGACGACCATGGCGTCCACAGAGGTTTTCAGATTGTTCAGAGCTGCTTCCATTTTGCGGGTGTATCTGGTTGACGGCGGCCTGTCTGTAAGAACACCGTATAATCAGAAACCGAACCCAGATCTTAGAATCATAAAAAGTACATCCCGAGCGACAAAAGGAAAGACTAAGTGAAAAAGACTCGAGGAGGACACCTAGACGGATGACTCGTGAGTGGTATAACTTCCTTAGGACTCGGCTTTGTGGGCCTAGTCCCGTTCGAAGGAAGGTCCACGTGAGACTTTTCCCCAGACTTTTTGACTCGAGTGTATAGACGGACTTTC
The DNA here is from genome assembly GCA_958450325.1 of Agrostemma githago. Taxonomy (NCBI): domain Eukaryota; kingdom Viridiplantae; phylum Streptophyta; class Magnoliopsida; order Caryophyllales; family Caryophyllaceae; genus Agrostemma; species Agrostemma githago. The sequence continues at coordinate 41,535,436 of OY288258.1, forward strand.
CTTTGTAGGGGTATGCCCTACGCGGGTTGGTCGTGCCTTGACAGATAAGGCGGACTCGGGAAAGGGGGGAAACTCGTGATGTAAGATCGACAGAGTTTCGACTCTATAAACCTTCGACATACTATGCAAAGACTCGACACACGAATAGACGGTAGGTCCTATAATAAGGAAGATTTATTTTAGGAAAGTTGGATGTTTGATATTTGAAATTGAATGCACGAATGAGCGAATTTCCGAAAGTTTGAAAACTGAAAACGGAATTTCAAAAACCGAGATTAGAATTTTGAAAATTCAGAAAATCAAGGTGGTGGGGGGTGGAAATTCGAAAAGTCAAAACGGGCAGCATGCCGACTAAAGAAAAGGATATTTTGAGTCAAATCGTTGATCCTAAATTTCGGCGGCATTCCGATTTTGAAAATTGGATACTTGGAAAAAGACGAATCCCGAAACGGACAGCATTTCGGGTTTTTCAAAATTCTGGTTTTTTGGAAAAGATGGTTCCCGAAACGGATAGTATTTCGGGTTTTTTCGAAATGTGGTGTTTTTTTTAGAAAGATGCAATTTTGAAATGACGGTTTTTTGAAAAATGACACGGAAACCAAGTAGCACGTAGTCAAACAAGCATTATAACGACGCTTATGTATGCATTACGCTAAGTCTCGGTCGGTCAAATAGGGTCTATACCAACAACGATGGCTTTCTCGTAAATCAGGACGGACTCCCTAAGCCGAGTTGGTCTTAGGACATGCCGCAAAAACCCATACGAGTTCCACCATCGAAGTCTTTAGCGCACCCATGTAGGAATGCACCACGGTATAGTGGGAAGTCGGTCACAAGTAACCGGCCCGGGCAAAAATGGGTTATGCATGAATCATTAAACTAATACGCCTACACTAATATGCGAACGATTTCTCTTCGAGTCTCACCCTAGGAACCCCGATGACATGTGGTACATCAGGTATCCCCAGCGGAGTCGCCAAATTGTGGACATGACGTAGGTCCACTCCGACGCGGCCACGCGCGGGTTTGGGTATGCGAATGAATCTCGTGGTAAGATTGTTCTCGGGTTCAAAATTTAAGTCAAAGATGGAGTCGCCACCGAATTTTATGGTTATTTGGAAACATTCGAGCCCACTCTATGTCGTCATGGGCCGTACACAAAGTATGACCCATTTCGATTTCAGAGTTTATGGGGCTCGTCCCTTTGCATTGCAATACCGATACCATCTGCACCGGTAATCGTGTATAGAATGACTCTCGTGCGCCAACGGTTTCGGGCATCCGGAAACCGAGGTTCTGAGTAAGGGGTGAGGGTACGTGTTGGGAAGCCCACTAAGGACACCCAACCCCGCCCGCCCATGGCGGCCTCTACTAAGACATCGTTCGTGTTCGTGTACGCGCGCTAGTAAAACGACTAAATGATATGCAAACAGCGCTTTCGGGCTAAGCATGTGAGTTATTGGTTAACTACGTCATTTAATGCATCTAACTATTGTCGAAGTTGTTTAGCATGCGAGGTTCATTTATAAAGCGATAAACATCCAAATAAACAAAGCTCGTAAAAAAGTTACAAATTACACGGGCGGAAATACAACCCAACCAACATAAAAATTACAACAATAAAATAGCGTAAACGGAAAATAAAAGAAGTGATAAATTTATAAATGACTCGAAACGGACCCGTATATAGTAAATACAAACTAGACCGTAAGTTGTGCAATTGGACGAACTTCGATTAGATACACATTATATTGTGTACTAATCAAAGGACGGAGATTTGGGACCTAGGCGTGGTGCTAGCCCGATCCCGAATCTCGATACCTTGTCCCAGCTTATCACCTCGAGGAATGGAGTCTAAATTAATCATGTGTCGGATACGACTAAAGAGTCGTCGACACAAAATTAATAGTGCGAGACCGTCGATCAAAGTCGTTTTAAGTGTAGTGACATGCATGGGTTTTGAAAAATAGAATTACGTGATTGACTTTGCACGCTACGACTAAGTCGTAAAAAAAAAGACGAGGCTCGGATGGTAAAAAAAGCTCTCGGTTTTCTGGGCTACAGGACCCACTCGATCGAGTCGTGGTCTGACTCGGTCGAGTGTGTCCTCGAGGAGGCTACTGCCCAGGATTTGGAGTGCTACTCGATCGAGTAGCCTATGGTACTCGGTCGAGTGGCACATGTACGAGGTATGGCTCGTATTGTTTTTATGTTTAGAAATCGATGGTTGGCCGAGTTAAATAAAAATATCGCACGATTCAAATTTAACTCGGCTTCCGGTACTATAATCGTGTATTTATACGATTATAATACCGTTATCGGAATTTTATGAAAAATGTTGTCGTTAGATTGAAAATTTTGGATTAGTGACGAAATTGGGTCCCTCTACGTCACGACATCGATACTAATCCTTTCGGATTATGTGATGTCGGTTTTCGTGTCAACGGGTTCCGTACTAATCTTAGAAATGTATCCATACGCGTTCAACTACGAATGACCATGATCATGTTACGCCCTTGAGTACATTGGGGCGGCGCTCCTCGAAAGGGTGCCACCTCCGTCGTTGCTCGTAAAGGGATTAAACGGACCTTAAATGAACGTCGTAGTCAAACGTGTTCGGATCCGAGTTTTATACTATTATATATGTACACGGTATATAATGTTAGTAGTAAAAAAGAAATCAAAAACGCAAGAAGTACAAAACGTTAGTGTTAACGTTACTATACTAATATAATTATGATATAAAATGCGAAAATGTAAATAAAAAAACGAAGTAATAAAGATTGAGACGGGGTTTACGACAACCTCAACATACATGCTTAGTAGAGGCCTCGGAAATGGACTCGTAATAGCGACGGGGACGCCGGAGTATCGAGGATGTATGCAAGTTATGGTGTGTGTGTGTGTGGGTGGATTTTGTCGGTTTTTTTGAGGGACAAAGACTCGTTTTTTGGCTTAGGATTGCTAAGGATTGTAGTGTAGTGTAGGTGTATGGATTAGGGTAGAAATGTAGGGTAAAGGTACATTTGCCAAAGCTGAAAAATGAGAAGGGTTTGTGGGGTATTTATAGAGTTTACCCCACGACCTAGGGTCACTCGATCGAGTGGCCCTAGTGCACTCGATCGAGTGCCTTTGAAAACGGGTCTAGCCCGGTTTTTGAGGCTCCACTCGACCGAGTGGGTCAACTCACTCGATCGAGTGGATAAGGTTGACGAGCCTAAATAGGGAAGGAGTTGACTTTTGATTAATTTTGAATTTTGTATTGGGCGCCAGTTTCTAGAAGTTTCTCTAGGCTGATTTTGAGGACGGGTTCGTCTTTGACCGGGTTTTGACCCGGTCGCCAAAAGACGGGTTTTATTTTTGGTGTCGGTTTTGGCCCAAATTAGTCTTATTTTACTCGGAACGACCCACTTGGCCTGAATTTGAGGCCGGTTTTGAGAGATTTGTACTCCGCTAAATGTCCACGTCGGATATTATTGATTCCGAGCCCATATTCGAGTATGCTAAGTCATGTTTGCGTCCGATCATCATCGGGTGTTTGTCGGGAACTGCTATAGACACTAGTAGGCAAAATGCGGGTGTCTACACAAACACAAGAAATAGGCACTGCAAACCACACTTATCAACTCCCCCACACTAAACTCTTACTCGCCCTCGAGTAAGCACAAACTAACTAAAAACTAAAAGAAACTAGACTACTAACCGAGCGGGTATTAGCGCACCCTACGCCCTTTCAACTCACGCGAGAACACTTAAAGGAAAAGTGCTCTCCGCAAGGCAAGTGAGGTCTTGCGACAAAACTGTGGATACAACCGAACACGAAAGCACACAAACAAACAAACAAACAAACAAACAAACAAACAAACAAACAAACACGCAAACAAACAAACAATCGGTTGCATCCAAGAAGAAACAAATACCGCTTTCCTCTACAAAGCGGTGAAAGAAACACCGGTTAAGGACTCAAGGAAAGTGACAACGTTCCCAATATAATAACACAAATCGCTATGGACAAAACCCTAATAGTACGACGACAAAGCAATAAAAACGTTGGTAACTTACCTAGGTTCCTCCTAACCTTCTAAGAACGTACTACGGGACGATTGGCGGGGTGGAAAAAGGATGAACCACGGAGTTAGTCGACACTGTAGGTAAGTGAAACCCCGCCCCCTTTAGCGATGAGCTAAGAGGGTCGTCCCATGCTCAAAAATCGCCCAACAGGTCCAAGTAAAAAGGTGGATAAGGTTGCAAAATGGGGGAAGACCGATCATTACCGCTATCATCCTTCCTAGGGACTCGGTCCTTTGGTAGGCTCTTCACGGTAACGATCGGAAAAAGGCTTATTTTTTAGAGGGTGAGAATCTTTTTGTGAGATGGTTTTCTTTTGGCATTTTTTCTTTTTCATTTGGCTTTGGAGTTGCTATGCCATTTCTTTTTCTTCTTTTGTATTTTCTTTTTGATTTGTTGTACCTTTTCTTTTTCTTCTTTCTTTTCTTTCTTTCTTTTTCTCTTTTTCTTTCTTTTGACTTGGCTTGCCTTTTGGATGTTTGTTTTGTAGGCATTTCTTTCAACCAAGTAAGGATTTCAATAATTTGCAACTTATTTGTGGAAAATGTGTAGAAGGTAGGGAAATGGGTAAGTCGGGGAGCGTCCTTCCCTTCAAACCCACAAAAAAGGTGGAAAACTTGGACTAATCAAACAATTTCGAACACGATCACCTAAGGGACGGGACTCGGCAACCAAGGCCTTTTCAATCCGTGGGTGGTCATAGTGGTCAAATTGCAAATCCCGTAGTAAATCCCTAGTAGATTAGGTGGACTCAAGGTAAAGGACCAACGAAACTATTGATTTAGGGTCATTCTACTAGACTAAAGTTCAAGACTCGATTCACATCACTAGAAAGGGAAAGTAAACACTTGCACACTAGCCTCAAAACCGGGTTTTCGAAAACCTTTTCTACACTAGACACAAACTACACATCACAAAACAAAGACGCAACAAGAACGAAAGAAAATGAGACAAAGGCAACAAAGACAAAACAAAAGAAAGGAAAGCAACCACACAAGGGAAACAAACACCACCCCGAAACATCCACATAAGTAACCAAAACAACCACAGCCTTTAACAAGCTCCACCCGATCGAGCACACATCATCACAAAATCTCCTCCAAACTCCACAAGAGACAAAGAGGGAAAGGGATAGAATGACGTTACCGGATGTCTTGAGCTTTCCGAAAATTACGGCGATCAAGGAACCTATAAGGAAATGGGGAGGCAAAACACACAATACAACAAAAATACGACACAACCACACAAAAAGGAAAAGACACAAAAGAAAATCTGTTTGGTTTTTATGAAATTTTTCAAATTTTTAGGGATTTTTAAGATTTTTTCGAAAATAACTACGAAAATAAAACTAAACTACACTAGGATATCGCTCCCCCACACTTAAACCGAGCAATATCCTCATGCTCGATCGGTAGTGTGTGGAGACACTAAAAAGAAGAGAAACTACGAAAATAAAGCTAAAAATAAAAAAGAAAAGCGAAGAAAGGGTAGAATGTGTCCGACCGGGGTGTAGTCAAGTCACCAAGGGCCGAGACGAGAAAAGATATGGATGGGGGAAGAAATAAAAAGAAGAAAATAAAAGGAAATGGGAGGGGAGGACTAGCTGTAATCAAGTCACCTAGCCCGGATTCCGCCTAAATTCGACTAAATCCTACCAAAAAGTGAAAAATAAAGAAAAAGTGAAAAGGCTTGTAAATTTGGATTTTCGAAATGATTCTCAATGTAGTCACGTCATCGAGAATCGGGAGCAATGACTACCAAGGCCCCGAGGGCCACCATGACACAAAAATGATGAGGGGAAGGGGAACAAACGAAGATAGACTAGCAATAAAAAAAGGAAAAGAAATGAGAGTCGTCTTACCAATCGGTTAGCAACTCACTAACTCCATCGTCTCAATGATCTATATCGGCACATTGCTTGTCTTCTTCCTCGTTATTCCTCTTCTTTCTTGATATGGTCGCATGGTTGAAGTATTAGGCTTGCGTTGGTGTAAATGAGATGGGATTTGAGGTTAAACTCGGTGTATAGTGAAGAGAAGATGAGATGAATGTGGATAAATGAAGTGTAGGGATCATATGATAGTTGCAAGGGTGGGTAGCTAGGGAGCTTGGGAGGGGATATAAAGTGGTTGGGTGGGGTTTATATGAAAGAACAAAGGCGAACAAGGCTTTAGGGCACCATCCCGGCCGGGAGCATCTCTTCCCGGTCGGGACCATGCCTTCCCGGTTGGGAAGCTTACTAGTCTCGATCGGGATGGCTAGTCAGTAGCCCAGACTTCGTGCACAGATCAACCCGGTCGGGATGAAACCCTTCCCGATCGGGATGATTCTTCTAGTCCTTCAATCCTCTTGATAGCTCCACCCACGAGTCATCCAATACTTCGTGATCTCGAATCCCGTCCCCAAAAGCTTCAAAAACCGACTTCCTTGCCCAAGATCCAAGCCTCTATCATCAACTACTTCTCTCAAAACATCATCCTCACTATGACCTATTAAATGAACTCAATAAACATCATCATACTCCCTCCCTCACATCGCTCATCAAAGTACCAAATTACAAGATTTCCAGAAACACACAAAAGAATAAGAAAGAAATATATACAAAGAGACGGTTCTTTTGGAACTCCGTCAAACCATGGATGGTGGGTTCTTCAATCATTTTTCAACAACATTGTAGACAACTCCATCGCCTTCAAGGGCACGAAGTAACAAATCGAAGGCTCTCGAGAAATCTTCGATCAAGCTTGTGGAGTACCAACCTCCACTCCAAGGGTCATCACAACCTAGCCTTGACGTTCCCGGGGCATCCCGATCTACTAAGTTCAATGGCTTGAACTTGTACTTGCGATCCTTCGGTATATACCCAAACCTCCACTCATCTTCACAAGGCCTCAAGGGAGGCTCAACTTTCTTCTTACCAACCGACTTGTCATCAATCACATCACATGGGCATTCATCCGCCCCAAGCTCGGAATCATCATCTTCAATTCCATACAAGTTGTTGTCTTTCAAGCTTTCACTCGACTCATTCCCTAGATCTTTGTCATTAAAGGCATGGATCATATTACATGACTCTTCATATGTAGGCGAGGTGTTGCCTTGGAGGTCAAACACTATCTTCTCGTTGCCTAGCTCAAAGGTGATCCTACCTTTCTTGACGTCGATCATTGCACCGGCGGTATGTAAGAATGGGCGCCCAAGGATAATGGGAGAGATAGCATCCTCCGGCATATCAAGCACAAGGAAGTCGACCGGCATGAAGAATTTCCCTATTCTTAGTGGCACATCCTCTAGCATTCCTAATGGTCGGTTAAGTGAACGATCGGCCATTTGGAGTGTAATAGAAGTACACTTGAGCTCTTTCATCCCAAGTCGCTCACAAATAGAATAAGGGAGAATGCTCACACTCGCCCCCAAATCACATAACGCCCTTTCGATCCTCAAGTTCATTCCCTATGGTGCACGGGATTGAGAAACTACCTGGATCCTTCAACTTAGGAAGTGTAGAGCCTTGAATGAGCTCGCTCATCTCTCTTGTGAACGCTATGGTCTCTTCCTTGTCCACGGATCTCTTCCTAGCCAAGATTTCTCTCATGAAATTTCCATAGGCCGGGACTTGGGTAATTAGCTCGGTGAAAGGGATGCTTACATCCAACTTCTTCACTATATCAAGGAACTTGTCATATTGAACATCCACCTTGGTCTTCATTTGCCTTGTTGGGAATGGCACCTTGATGTGTATCTTGTCTTGCTCATTAGGTTGGGACATTTCAATTGACACCTTCTTCTTTCCTTTGTCTTTCTCTTGGGGTGGGGGGAGCTTGTCTTCATTAGGTTTTTCAACCTCCCACAAGACTTGCTCCTCCATGTGATTTCCCCAACCTTCATTGCTTTGAGATGGAGATACAACTTCTTTCATGGCTTGTTGCTCACTAGGAAACAAGGTAGAATCATAGGATGCACCGCTCCTCAAGGTAATGGCATTCACATGTTCAAATTTTGTCGGTTCACCTTAAGGAGGTAGTTGACCCTTTTGCCTTGAAGAACTACCCGAAGCAACTTGAGCTAGTTGGGTTCCGAGCATCTTCCTATGAGTGCTTTCCCTTTGAAGTTGAGCATAGAGTTCTTGATGAGTTTTTTGCATCTCCAATTGGCTCCTTTGCATCTCCAAAATTGCCTTTTGCATCTCAAGATCCCGAGGTGGGGACTGTTGATTGTGTGGAGTATTGGTGATAACTAGAGGAATGCCATAATCATGAATTGGAGACCGGCTCCTTTGCTTGCTTTCTTGTTGAGTACCTTGAGACCCTTGCTGTTGTTGGAAGTTCTCTTGGAACCCATGAGAATTGCCTTGATTAAGGCCTTGAGAGTTACCATGATTGTGATTTTGGTAACCTTGGTTGTTGCTTTGAAATCCTTGAGAGTGTTGGTTTCCTTGGAAACCACTTTGATGATTGAAGTTCCCTTGATTTTGGAACCCTTGATTGTTGTTGAAAGCACCTTGTTTATGTTGTTGGAAGTTGTTGAAAGACCTTTGATTGCCTTGATAACCTAGGTAGCCTTGGTTGTTGTACCTTAAGGGAGGAGGAACATATGATAGACGGTGTTGTTGTTGGGCTTGTTGTTGGGAAGCTTGAAACATGTAAGGATTTGGCATATTTTGAGCCTTGAAGTTAGAGTATGGGGCACCTTGCTTGAATGCTTGAAAAGCATTCACTTGCTTAATGCTACTTCGGCAATATGAAGGCTCATGTCCATGTATCCCACAAATCTCACATATCTCATAATAAGATGTAGGAGGTACAACTCCCAAAGCATTGACTTGTTGAATGGCTTGTTGGTGAGAAGAACTTGTGCTTTGACTTTGATCAAAATGACTTTGGAGCTTCTTATCAATGGCATCCATGTGAGTCTTCAATTGTGCTCCAAGATCGGCACTAAATTGTGTAATGGCATCGATTTTGTGCCTTCTCCCTCTATTTGCCTTCCTAGGCCTAGAATATTGAGAGTTCTGGACCGCAATTTCTTCAATTCTTGCCCATGTTTGGTCATCATCTACCTCGGTGAACCTTCCATTACATCCCATGTTGAGTATGGCCCTTGAATCTTCATATAACCCATTCCAAAATTGTTGGACAAGGAACCATTGTGACAACCCATGATGGGAGCAAGATCTAACCAAAGCTTTGAACCTTTCTCATGCTTCATAAAGGCTCTCCTCATCCCGTTGTTGAAAACCGGTAATAGAGGTCCTTAGCAAATTTGTCTTCTCGGGAGGGTAAAACTTTTGATAGAATGCCAATGCAAGCTTCTTCCAAGTATCAATCCCCATGGTTGCCCTATCTAGACTCTTGATCCATTGCTTTGCCTTACCAATAAGAGAAAACGGGAAAAGAACCCAACGAATTTGATCTTGAGTAATCCCGGTTTGAGAAATAGCATCACAATAATCGAGAAGGTCTCCATGTGTTGGTGCGGGTCTTCGGTGGGCAAACCACTAAATTGATTTCTCTTTACAAGTTGGATGAATTGTGTTTTTGCCACAAAATTTCCGGTGTATGTATCTGGTAAGGTGCTCGGTCCTGGCAAGACATCTTCGGTAAAAGTGGAGTGAGATGAGAACTTCGGCATAATTGGATGTAAGGGAGATGATGGTGTAGATGGCGTTGATGTAGAAGTTGAAGGAGAACTAGGTGAAGAAGAATGGATAGATGTACCAAAGGGATTGATGAAGGTCCCTTCGGCGGTCTCTCGAGGTGACTCGTTCAAGTCGGATCCTTGAGCCTGTTCTTCAATGATATTGCTAGTACCCGGTTCAGAATTTATAACTCGATCAATTGTCCGTTGGCGAAAGGCTCTAAAGAGTCTTTCCGGCTCTGGATTGAAAAGAAAGAAATCGTTTCCCCTCCTAGGCATGCACTACACACTTGGAACAAATGTGAGAACACCTAGTGCTTTATGGGCACTAGGCAAAGACAATAAACGAGCACAACAGAAGACAAAGAGAGGAGAAAACAATAAAAACAAAGAAAAAGCCTACAAAATATGCACAAAGGATAGAAAAAGAATATAAAAGGGGTAACTAAGTCAAGCTAATAAGCAAACTAAGTCTAAACTAGCACCGTCCCCGGCAACGGCGCCAAATTGATGAGAGGGATTTGCCGTGGATCCCTACCAACAAGTAAATCCAACTAAACCTAACAGGTAGCTAGGGAAGTCGGATCAATATCCACGGAGACGGTTATGAGGTGTCTAGACTATGGTCTACGCAAAAACAAGGCTAAGTCACCAAAACAACACAAAGAGAAGAGAATTGACTAACTATGTTGATGGGAAGGGATGAAACTAAACTAATGAAGAACTAGATATAACATGAACTAAATGAAATAACAAAACCTAAATGAAACAAGCAAACTAGAGAAATGATTGACTAAAGAGATGGAGAAATCAAATTGGGAAGGAGTAGGGTTAGTTTAGGTTCATAAGTGTAGTAGGATAGTTGGGAGATCGAAGGAGTAAGCTTCACCTAGTTACTAAGGTTGGTCCGCGCTCTCGCGTCAAAGACAATGTCCGCACTCTCGTGACAAAGACAAAACCCGAATACTCATGCAAGATGTTACCCAATACACAAGGATTCAACCACAAATCAATCACACAATGAGAAGAGGAAGACAAGCATGAGAAGCATGACCACTACTACTCAAACAAGCAATTCAACAAACACATAGTATGCTTAATAAGTGACTAGTAACAAAGCATTCACCTTTACCCACAATCAAACCCTAATCACCCATAATCAACACTTAATCCCCCTACTAACCCCACAATAAGTCTACTCACTCATGTCTAAACAAACATTAACATAAACAAGAGAAATCAACACAAACATTAAAACATTCATAATGAAAGTGAAACTAGTAAGAACAATGAACAATGAACAAAACAATGAACAAAGATTAAAACTTGAATGATAAACAAAGATAAAGGAAAAGAGAAGAGGAAGATTATACCAAACTAGTGAAGATAAAGATTGAAACTTGTATAATAAGAAAACCCAAATACATCAACCAATGTTGTCAATCTTGGATGGATTCTTCAAGAAATCCCTTAATACAAGACTAATTACTAAGATTAATCTAAGATTAACAAAAGATTAATGTAAAACTAAGCTAGGGATGAAGAGAGTCTATCTAGGGTTTAGAATAGTGTAGAGTAATGTATGGTGCTTAAACAATACAAAGGGAGGGTATTTATAAGGTTACAAGAGCAAAGGAGAATAAAAGAAGTGACACGGCCTGTGCTGGGCTCATCCCGACCGGGACGGGTTGGTCCGGACCGGGATGGACTTGGTCCCGACCGGGATGGCTGGTCAGAATCGCAGTTTTGTTTGCTCTTCATCCCGACCGGGATGGGTCTTGTAGGCCTCCAATATGATCTCATAGGTCCCTATTTGCTCTTCATAGGCTTCTCATCGATTCTCGATGCTCAGGATCGAGTCTAAGGGGCTCGGGAATGGGTCCCAAGGGCTCGGGATCAAGTCTAAGCTACCGAGTGATCGTCGCTTCTCTTCGTTGGCTCCAAATGTGTCGGAAACGAGTCGGAATCGTTCCACTTCTCCAAAATTGGTCTTAGAAGCCTAAAACAAACTAGAAGAAGCGTAAGTAGCCTCGAAAACCGCTCCAAAGAGCGATTCCACAAGAGAAACCGAGACCAAACACAAGAAATAGGCACTACAAACCACACTTATCAAGAGTCATACAATATTTGATATGCAAAGTGACGAGCTTCAGAATTCTAGTACTATATATGAGGCACCATGATTTGTGCGTGGTATGGCCTAAGTATATCGTGGGCTCAAATGGATCCGAACTCCCACAAAGTTCGGTGGCGACTCCACTTCGATTTAAATTTCAATTTGAGATCCATCTCAACTCGAGAACATCCGCTTATCAAAACTCGTGCCTGACCGCACCGGGCTTGGACCTTGTCAATGTCCACAATTGTCTTTAATCAATTACTTCGTCTCTTTATTTCTTTACAATTTCAAATTATTTTTTTGAAACAAAATTACAAAGTTAAAAGATATACACAAATTAATAAATTTCCAATTTAATTTTTAAAAAATACTCCCTCCGTTCCAATCATTTCCATACGTTTGCTTTTTCACACTTACCGATGCACGTTTTCTTTTGTCTATATCTTTAGCTACGTATTTCTAAAAATTATAAAAAAAAATTGATATTCATGATGCATTCGATTAGACAATTTAAACAAGATCTCACGTGACTATATTTTATCGTATATATTAAAAGTTATATCGATAATTCTTCTCATCTATGAATAGTACATAATATCCAAATGGATGAAAATGATTGGAACGGAGGGAGTAATACACTGTAAATTATGAGTAACATACATGCATGAGTTCTAGGCTGTTTTGTTAGCATGACAATAACCTCTTGGAACTCGATTTTCGAACCGGATTGATCTCCGGAGTCCGGACCATGTCACCCTACTACTTGTAACAAAAGTACAAAACCAGGCTGGCAAAAAAAAAAAAAAAAAAAAAGTACAAAACCGCGAGCAATTCCACGTAGGTCCTAAAACCCTAAACAATCATCAATCCTCTTCCATTCCAAGCTCCAAAACTCCTACCCGCAGAGGTTGCTCATCTTTCTACCCCCTTATTCCTGAACGATGCTTCCTTTTGCTCAAAATATGCAAAATCAATCTTCATCTTCTGGACCTCCTCGTGCCTCTGCACCTCTGCATCTCCAGGTAACTTTTGTTCCCCCCCTCCCTGTTACAGTCAACTATTCATCAACAGGTAATTCGTTGCAAGTTATAATACTCTTATTAATGGTTACACTATCCGCAGGTTCCTGGAGCTCCATCTAATTCTAATATGTTTCCAAACCTTGTACAAATGCAGCCTCAAATGGGGTTTGTCAACCCCCAGTTACCAAACCCTTTCAATAATAACAATACCATAAGCAGCAGTAGTAATAATAATAATAATAATAATGGGGTTAATTTGAATATGGTTAATGGTGGTAGGCCTCAGGGGTTCATGAACATGCCCAATTTCAGTACTTTACAGCACAACGCGCTTTTGGGAACTTTACAAGCCCTGCAACAGCAGTGCCAGCCTCAACTCGGGTTTTGCCCGCAAAATTTTGGGCAGAACACGGGGTTTATGGGTAATGGACAGTCTGCGAATATGATCCCGGGGAATACGAATACGGGTTTAGGGAATTTTGGTGGGTGGCAGAACCAAGGGCAGAATATAAACCAACTTGGGGGTGTGATGCTGAATCCTGTTCAGGTTGCTGCTTTGAGTCAGCTAATGGGGTGTGTTAACCAAGTTGCCCAAGGTATGGTCCCACAAAATGCCGCCTTTCTTGGAAATCCACAGCTTGGTCTTGTCCAGCCTAACGGTGGTCTTCAGCAGCCGAGTAATTTTGCTGGACAATTGCAAAATGTTCCACCTATGCCTTTTAATCCTGCCTTGCCACAACCACTGAATAATCAGCCTCCGAACTTGCAGGTAGATGCTTGTGCGTTATTCTTTAAACATTGAAAATGTATGCGTGAACTTGTGATGTTTCTTGTCTGCTGTTGATAAAATTGTGTTCTTGTAAGTACTTGCAACTTGGCAGTTGTAATTATCAGTCCATCATCATGGAAGGAGGGGTAGAGTCACAATTCAATCTTTGGAAAGTAAAACTGTCTTTTTCGTATTTAATAAGAGGTGTGAACATCTGTAAGATTAAGGGGACATTTTTTTTTTTGAGTTTGAAGTAGTTTATAGAATACCTCCATGGCTCCATCGCAATTATTTTGTCCAATATTATTGTAATGTTCTGCACTCATATTTCCCTCAGGTGTCTTTTTTGATTGATGCTATGAACTGTGACAGTAAGTTTGAGGTTTCTCACAAATTTTGAGATAGCATTCGTGCCCCCATTCATTTATATAGCTTCTCCCTTGCATGGAAGGGATTGCAAAATTCCTTTGTTTTTGTCAGGACTTCAGCTTCATAAATCTTATTGCTTGATGCTAAGATTAAATGAATTGGTAGTGCCATCCATGCGTCTTTTAGCTTTCTACCAAGAGTGGGGTATTAAAGAGTAGTTCTTTGGTATGATATACAATATATGATTTTTGTATAACTAGATGAGACATTTTCCAACTCTATGATCTATGATTATGCAACTTTGGTCATATAATGGGATTGGGGAGCGCAAGTTTTCATCTGATCGTCTTTATGCATGAAGTTGTTTTTACTAGAGTTAATATTTCTTGTTATCTTACTCGGACTTGTCTTCGAGTATTTGATTGACATGCGAATGTACGACTGTTACAGCTGTCTATTCCCTCCTTTTCACTGTCCTAATAAGATCTCGTACCCTAATCCATGTGGAAAAATTCTTAGGTAAACCTAGAGTAGCACATCATTGTTCACCCTAGCCAATGGTAGAACTATACTCTGCAATTGTCAAAGTATGGTTGAGATTTTACATAAATAAAGAAGCAGCATCTAAAGAAACTCAAAAGAAAGTTATATTTTGGGTAGGTTGTACAGTGACATGGCACATTATAGGTGTAGCTATGAATTTCATGTCCATGTGTGGAGCATATAACGTGCCTAGTCTAGAGGTAGAAAATTGCGGTAGTAGGCAGTTGAGCAGTTCTTTATTATTCTTCTCCAACTTCTTTCTTAATGGCTGTGTAAGCATCATCTCCAAGAGTTATTTGAATCTTGATGAGTGTACTTTCTTGAACATGAAACCAGGGAAACCATGGTAAAAATCAAGGAATACATAGTTCAAATACCAGGCACAATCAGAATAGGAACTTCATAAATAATCCCAGAAACGATGCATCCAGTTTGAGGTGAACTTACTAAAATATCCACCTATTTGTTTTTGTTTTTTCTTTTCAAGCTATACAGTTGCAATGTTTTTAGCTCTGATCCTTGAACTTTCTCCAGGCCTCAAAAGTCTAAAAATCAACAAATGAATAATGGAGGAAAAGGTTTGTGTTTTTCAGGTTTGTGTTTTTTATTTGAATTCCTTTGTGTGTGTGTGTGTGTGTGTGTGTGTGTGTGTGCAAGCACCCACGCACGCGTGTGCTCATACCGGCGAGAGCTTAAAAACACATTGGTATGTTACTGAGAGTACACAGGATTTTTTGCCATCTTGATCCAACGTCTACATCTATTATTTTTGTTGACCTTAGTATATTGGGGGAGGGTAACTGGGCATGTCTGATTTTCTCTCTTTTTTGTCAAGGAGCTCATATTCCTGTTGCAACATAGCTGTCTATGCACACATGTTTATGATCCACCATATCGGACATTCGGACATGTGTTAGTTTCTTCTTTCATGAAGCTGCTTAAGTTAAGAGATAGAACCCTCTCACCTACACATTTAAGCACAGTTTTTGAAAAAGTTGGCTCCGAAATAAATATGAAGTAAGGTACTTTCCAGTGAAGTAGCAATAATTTGACACAACTTTCCATGCAATTTTCATTATGGGTCATTTAAACAGGCTTATTATCTTAACACAACAGTATGGCTTCGTACAAATGACCCCCTCCCATGCTGGAAACCGGGTTAAGTGGTTAACATTGATGTTTCTGTTGCTGTTGATGCTGATACGATGTAAGATAATTGCTAACTGAGGTAGCAAAATTTTAATACAAATTGTAACCTGAACCTTATAGCATTATAGTGGCCGGTACTTACATTGAAGGTGATAGTGGTTAAAAACATGCACATGGAAAGACAAAACACAATGCAGAGTACTTTTGGGAAATTTGATGGCTACAGGAGTCTTCTTCTGAGACGTCCTGTTTCTCAGTGAAATAGGTTCTGAAATGTGCCATATACTGACATGAAAGTTGGAGGATATCAAGGGAAACTGCAAATTTAAAGATCTATCCTCTACTTCTGTTTGAACTAGGTGTACTACACTTCTTTCAATGATAAAGTGTACATACTACTTACTAGTTTTGCAGTCATGCCTGGAAGTTGTTATTAGTGACGTACAAGTGTACATGGGGCTATCTTCTAAACATGGTTTTGTGTTTGCTGTGTATGCAGGATTTGAAGGTGGTGATCCCAATAATTCTGCTAACCAAAACAAAAGTGGAAAAAGAAAGTAAGTGATTGTGTAGTGGCTTATATATAGTACTCGTATATATTATTTTATTTTATTTCCGTTTTGTTGTTGCCCATAAAGTAATTTTTGCCATCTCAGTCTGAACTTTAGTTATATTTTTATTTCTGTAGATTCAAAATTTGTATAGGTCTAGGCCTTTTACCCTTTGTTTGGATTGAGTGATTTAATGGACACCGAACATCCCTCTTGTTTGTTTAGTAAGTTGTGTTGGACGGTTATGGAAGGGAAGAAGATGGATCCCTGCTACGTGTCAGAGTAAATTATCTATACGTAGGAAAGATGCGAAAGGGAAACACTCAATCAGATCTATCCTTCCTCCTTCCTCCTCCCTCCGATTTCCCTGCCCTCCCCTTCCCAAATAATTTTCTATTCAATAGAAACTTATTTTTTTTTTATTATATTGAGTTAAGGCCGCTGTTTTTGCTCTACACTGAGAAAGAAATCCAAAAGTGGCGTGAAGAACGCAAGAAGAATTATCCAACAAAAGAGATTGTTCAAAAGGTTTGGTTATAACTTGTAGTGCTTAATTTGGGTGTGCTATAAGCACTTTAATTTGTTTTCTCAATGATTGCTTTTGTCTATTGCAGAAACTGTCGCAGAAACAAGCGAATGAGGATGCTGGAAATGAAGAGGCCAAATTACGTCGTCAGGTAAGATGCTTCTTGTGTATGGTAATATACTGCGTACTTCAATAAAGGTTAATATCCTTATAACGGAAGTTGCTATTAAATTCCTTTAAGTTCATGAGATTTCATGCGAAGCTCAAGTGTTTTAGTCAATCTACTTGAACATGAAAGATTGGGGATGTATATTTGCCAAGATGGTTTGCCTGTGTATGAATTACATCATTTTAATTTCTGCCTTGATCCCTACCTTGTTCCCCCCTCTTCCGCATGTTGTTTAGAGTAATTTTGGTGACGACCCTTTGTATAAATTCTCAAAAGATGTAAAAGATTCTTTAGCTTTCCGTGCCTTTTAATGTCGAGGATGAGGCCCATTCCTCAGGAACTTGAGTTTATGTTAGATTAGAGTACAAAGTACTAGTTTCAGACTTCTACCTAGAATGCAACTCAGGACCTATTCTACTCCAATTTGACTAAAAGGCTAGAAGTTGACATGTTGTCGATGTGTTATATAAGTGACCATCATGAATAATTTCATTTTTTTTCCTGTAAAATGAAGTATTGAAGTGTTGTTACAGTATGTTGTGTTGTTGGACACCTGGCACGTAGCTAAAATGAAGTATTAAATTCATGGACATGTTGCCAAAGACTTTTTGGTTCCATTTTCTCAATTGTTTGGACTTTTGTTCCATGCATAAAAAATGTCCTGCGCTCCATTGCAAGTCCCTAGAGTGCAGTTGCAGTACTAGAAGAAGACTCATGTGCTCTTCAACTCAGAAATTTTGGCAGTAGTACCATCTTTGTGTAGCGTTTCCGCAGTCTGTCCGGCACTTAACAGGTTTATAGGCACCGTGATAATCACAATTTTGGCAGCCTTTGGCTTTTAATCTCGTTATCTGTTCTTCCGGGCAGGTGTGTGAGGATTTGAGACCGCCTATTGCCTAGAAGTCTATGTACTTCGATTATGGTTCTTTCTTCATCTTTTGTAAATGAGCCTCGTCTTAGATCTGGCCTTAGGTAGTTTATTCACCTTAATCTGCAGCTTTTCCCGCATCTTTGTAACCCTACAACATAGTTAATTAAGTGTGCTTTATTGTCTTAATTAGTGAAACCATCCCCATCCAAGGGGATGACCTAGGTCATGAGGTTGAGGGTCATGTTAATTATTGATTAGTAATTGACCTTCTATAAAGTTAGGATGACTGTTGCGTTGAGCATTTGAGTGTCATGTGATCACCCTCAACATTGCCTCATGACCTCCACCACTTTTATGTACTTTTAAGTAGAAAATGCACTTTTATGTACTTTTAAGTAGAAAATGATTGGGTTGATGACCTAGGTCATGATTTTCGGAATGAGAGTGTATAAGATGAGTGAGGGTCAAAAAATTGATTAAAACACTAGAAGAGAGATGACCTTCATTAAGGTGATCTTGGGATGGGGATGGTAAGAACTTTTAAAATTCTTGTATGGCCTTCTCTGCACGGCCAAACTCGTGAGGCTTGGTGAGTTTTTTTTTTGACAGGTTTGTGAGATGTACGGAATAATATGTTGTCGTGGAATTTTAAGAACCTGTCTGTTTATCTTAATTCCTTGCATACAACTATTAAAGCCTCATCTAGAGAATAAGGGTTAGCTCAAGTGGTAAGAGCTCCCCGCAACTTAGTGTGCGATCCTTTGGACCAAAAAAAAAACTACTTCGTATTAAAGCCTCATCCTATTAAGGTAGGGCTTTCTATATGCCACACTCTTTGAATTCAACCAAGAAACATAAAGTCCACCAATTATTTAGCAAACTATTCCTAGCAAAATTGAGCAAGACTATGATATATGCTTAATTGCTTAGTATATACTATATAGTACTCCGTATCTTATATATCTATAGAAGACAATATGGAGCACATTTACTGTCAGATTGTCTTCAATATGTGACATTGTTGTGCTTTTGATTTGTTTATTCACAATGACTGAACGCAGCAACTCAAGGAAGTGTTAGCAAAACAAGTTGAGTTAGGTTTTCAAGTTCCAGAAATACCATCACACTACATGTTGGATGATGAAGACCTCTCTCATGGGAAAGGTAGGAACAAGAGACCCTTTAACAATGGCCGGCAGCAAAATAAGTTCAATAAAAGGGGAAGATTTGATAAAAACAAGTTTTCTTCAAAGAGGAACAGTGACGATAATAATAATTTACGTGGAAAGGATGAGCATTTTGTACCAAAATTAAAAGAAGAAGAAAATAAGGGGAGACAAGCTCCTATTAGGGAGCCAACGCTTTTGGAAAAGCTCTTGAGCGCTGATATGAAACGAGATAAGAACCGTTTATTGCAGGCTTTTCGATTCATGACCATGAACTCATTCATGGATAAGACGGAGGATCTCCTTATATTTCCTACAGTGGTTGTAAAAGAAACCGGAGATAGTACTATTGACGAGTCCGCTTTTAAGGAACTCGATGGTGGTGATGAGGCAAGTGGTGGTTGCCAGGAAGAGGGAGAAATAACTGATTAAGAGAACCTTCATCTGTGTTTCCTGGTTGGGTTTTGTATTCTCTCTAACAATCGAAATGTATGGAGGTAGTAGATACCTATGCCAGAAAAAAGCAGTTTTGTAGGCATGTATGTAAATTTGAAATACTCAGTATGTTTTTATTGCGAACAATACGTCGTTTATCGTTTAGAATTTGGATTTTTGAGGTTAAATTATAGTAGTGTAGCTGATCTGATCGGTTAAGTTCTAGTGTTACATATTTGTGTTGGAGATGTTCGATGTAAGGGCCAAGGGGGATTGTTTTTCTCGATGCTTTCATCCTTTTTTTTCATTTAAGACTAGTCTTTTTAAAGTATTAATCACTTCTTTCTATTTTTTGGTAGTTCGTTTGATTTCCTTAGTTATACTAATTAGTCACGTAAATGGACAAATGGTCACGTAATTATCGGTTAATCACTACTGCTGCACTGCCCTTTTGGCATTGTCATTTTTTCAACCCTAATGATGTGAATGATGCGAGAGGAGAAGGTTGTTAGCTACTCGATGTATAGGTTGGCAACCTCAAAAGTAGGAAGACTTGGTATGATTAGGGTATGGAATTATTCTGAATAAACCCAAGAGCCCATTGGAGGCTATGAAAGCAGCACTTATGCATCATTTTAGAGGAAGTCATCCCTAACCGTCAACACAAGGGAGACTAGCTGAACCGTCAAAAGCCTAGTATCCACCTCCTCGACCTATATTCATCTACACTTAATCATAAACCGCTAGCGATATTTATATTCCCAAGCCATTGCTATATTTCTTCCTCAGCTTGTCCACATTATGAAACTTGTAACATGGTGGGATGCCGATTCCCTGCTATTTTTCTCCTTATTTAAGGTTTCTCCGCATCCTTTCTTTTTTCCTCTGCATTTAGTTTGCTTACGTTTATTTTGGCAGCGGATAATCTGCCATAGGCATCTCAATTTATTTTCTTGGGTTTTTCAAAAAAATCTAGTCAAACTCAAAAGTATTTGTGGCATCATCCGCTGCAAAATAAGAATCAGACGGTTCGACATCGGATAAGCTGCGACACTTTGGTTCTATACTCGTACAATTCTAAGAATGACACGTTAAGTTGGTGACAACCGGTAATGGGTAATCCGCCACAATAGCCTCGATGGTTGATAACTCTTAAGATAATCTTTGTGGACGGCTGTCAACATACCTACAAGTTTAAAGAGAGGCACCTTAATTAGTCAGACAAGGAGGCTGAAAATGGCTGTCAACATAACCATTTGAAACAATTGTTTATCCATGTAGTCTCTTGTAACCAGTACATCATGACACTATATTATATTATGCATTATTGGATGAAACGAAGTAATTTCTTTGGTTGAACGCTTGCACCTATTATTTTCTTGTCGAAATTGAAAATAACGTTTACAGCAGTGAGCCAGTGATGGCAACTAATTTCATTGATATTATTAAACAGCTGTAGACACCCACATTTTACTACCAGGTGTCTATAGCAGTTTCCGACAAACACCCGATGATGATCAGACGCAAACGTGCTTTAATATACTCGAGAACGGGCTCAAAATCATTGGCATTTGGCTTGGGCTTTTTACGGAGTACAAATCTCACAAAACCAACCTCAAAATCAGGCCTAGTGGGTCGTTTCGAGTCAAATAAGACTAATTTGGGTCGAATTCGACACCAGGGGCAAAACCGTCTTTTAGCGACCGAGTCAAAACCCGGTCACTGATTCGAGCTCAAACGCTACAAAAAATCAGCTACACAAAATATTAAACAAATCCGTTTAAGGATAGGATTCGATCTCAAGTAGAAATTCTATCCGAATACCGAATCAAACACTCGACCGAGAATGGGATACTCGGACGAGCAGCCTATTTTCAGCCGAGATTCGTTGCTTCTTCACCAAGTAACGGAATTTACATTCCTCTCGACTTCTTACTTTTCCTATCCTAAGCGGTAGTTCTCACCCAAACACTTCTCCTAGCCAAGGTCGGGAACTTCCCTATAAATAGGCCCCTTGCACAACACATCTAACATCATCTGGCATCTATCAAAAATTCACATCGATCATCTAAGATTCGAAAATAATCAACTTTTTATCACACATCTACGATTCAGAAATATACACTTAGCATCGAGAAACCGATAGTATATCCGAGACCCGACGAAACCGGCAACCTCACTCGCCACTTTATATGTCCAAACAAAAAACCACCATAACTCACCGACATAAACTCGACGCTCCTGTGCCCTAGCCACATTCCGACGAGCCCCGATCCGAGTAAACAAAGCATGTAGGTTGAGGGTGCAAAATCAAACCCGATTTCTCTCTTCTCTCTTCCTTTCCTTCACGTTTTTTTTGTCCTTGCGTCGTCATCGGTCATTTTTTTTATGGGTCGTTCGTCGCTTTTTTTTTATTATTTCTAATATCGATACTACAAAATTATTTTCATATATAACGAAACGTTCTTAAAATACGATACCGGTTCTCTAATCGAATATCGTATCTAACAAGAACTAAATTAAATCTCGTTGATGCTAAAAATCGTCACATACTTTTTTAAAACAAAATACGACGATTTTAACGCGGAGAGAATTAACATTATTTTCTTTTCGTTCAATTTCTTTTCAAAATGATTTTATAAAACTTTTTCTAAAAATCATTCCGAATATTTGATATCGATTTCATAATCGAATATCCAATATAACGAATATCGCGAAATTAAGCCAAGTATAAATCATGTAATATTTATACGCGATTTAATAAAGCAATAAATTTTACGAAAAACAATTTCGAAAACAGCCCGGGACGCGAATCGCGTGCGTCCCGGGCGTGTCGCGTGGTCTCCTGGAAAACGCGACGCAAATAATCAATTTCGATCTATTTTTTTTATTCTTCGAACATCGTTTCTTTAACGAAACAGCGGGTTTTTCTCGACATATTTTTTGACCTCGGTCAACACGTGCTAATCCATCACGTGTCATAAACTTTTTCGAAATCATGTATATCTTTATATTTATTTTGTTTGTTCGATTTACAAACCGTTACTAACTTGTTTGTTCGTGTTTGCAGCAATTTTATTTTCATTATTTGTTTTATTATACTAAAACGAATTTTGCATGCTAAAAGAACTTTGACGTTAATTTTCATGCATTAAACCAACTTAGCAACCCGTTCAATTCCTCGCATGCTTAGGGAAAACAATGTTTGCATATCATTCATCGTATTACTAACGCGCGTATTCAAAATCATTCGATATCCTAGTAGAGGCCGCTAATGTGCGGGCGGGGTTGGGTGTTCTTTGTGAACTTCCCAACACGTACCCTCACCCCTTACTCAGAACCTCGGTTTCCGGATGTCCGAAACCATTGGCAACGAGAGTCATTCAATACACGGTATCCGATAATGTCGGTATCGGTATCAAATGCAAAGGGACGAACCCAATAAACTCTGACATCGGAAATGGGTCGTATTTTGTACACGGCCCACTACGACATAAAGTGGGTTCGAACGGGCCCGAACTCCCACAAAGTTCGGTGGCGACTCCACTTCGATTTAAATTTCAATTCGATCATTCTCATATGGAGACTCATTCGCCTCCCCATACCCGCGCGTGGCCGCGTCGGGGTGGACCTATGCCATGTCCACAATTTGGCGACTCCGCAGGGGATTAACTGATGCGTGACTTACCATCGGCATCCTCAGGGTGAGACTCGAATAGAAATCGTTTGACTAGTACAATACGCGTTTTAGTTTTACGGTTTATGCATAACCCCATATTTTCCCGGGTCGGTACTGGTGACTGACGTCCCACTATACCATTAATGTAGTCCAAATTGGATATGTCAAAGGTGTCCATAGCCGATTCGTATGGGTTTTACGGCATGTTCTAAGCTCAACTCGACTTAGGAAGTCCGCCCCGTCTCGATAGGCTATGTACACTGGTATAGACCCTTACAGACTGACCGAGACTTAGAATTAGAGCATACATGGCGTCGTTATACTGTTTCATGACTACGTGCTACCTGATTGACAAGTCGTTTTTTTTTCAAAAACCGTCTTTTTCAAAAATTTACATCCTTTTCAAATTATCCAATTTCAAAACCCGGGACATATACCGAATTCAGGATTTACGATTTTACTCAAAATAGCCTATTTTTAGCCGGTATTCTGCCCATTTCAAAACTCGAAAATATTTTCGAACTTTCAAAACCGTTGCCTGGTCCGCCTTTCCGTTTTCTTTTTCGAAAAAGGGCCGGTTCTCCCCGAATTTTTCGGGCTTTTCAAAAAACCAATTTCGCAAACTTTCTCTTCTTAGGACTTCCCGTATTTAGCAGTGTCGGGTCGTGTCTTATGTCGTCAAAGTCTCTAGCGTCGAAACTCTGTCGATCTTATATCACGGATTTTCTCCCTATCCCAGTCCGCCTTATTTGACTAAGGCAAGGCCCACCCACGTAGGACATACTCCTACAAGGGTTGGCCCATCTACACAATCGCGTCCAAAGTCTGGGGAATGTCTCACGTGGACCTCCTTTCGAACAGGGCCCAGCCCACACGGCTGGATCCTAAAGGAGGCCCACCTTTCACAAGTCACCCGTCTAGGAGTCTTTTTCGAGTCAAACTTTTACAAGGCATAGCCCTATAACAAAAGGTTCGTGATCCTTACATCTAAGGGTCACTCGCCTGACACTCGAGTCTTAACAAAGTCTTTGATCACACTTGGGGGCTACCCTTCAACAGAGCGATCAATCACGGTTGCTCTAAAGGTCATGTCTTACACGTGTCTCACGTACCCCACTTTCGAGCCACTTAGATGCCACACCATACATCTAAGTCCTACCAGAGCCTTTAGTCTCACTCGGGGGTTGTCCTCCACCCGAACAGTCAACCACGGTCACCTTAGGGGGTACCCCACGTCCATCCTAAACCGGCGTCCTTTTGATACCTTCTTTGAGTCGTACCTATGCTACGAACACCCGAGTCACCTAGGGTTAGGTCACCACAGTTGGTCCGAGCACGCGGCGCGGTCAAACACGGTCGCCCCATTTTTTGGACTCACCCTCATGATCGAGTCCAAGTCATGGTCGTTACCTTGTCCAGGTCAACGTCGAGTATCCCGGTTCGAGAATCCTAGTCATTCCAGTCACCCTGGGTCGCGTCTAGTTTGACTCCCTCTCTTGCATTTGCGCAAAACCGAGTTTAGGCGAGTCATGGCACCTGTCGAAGAACTTACCAAAAAAAACAACCAACCGAGCATCCGAGTTCGGATCTGATTCGAGTCTAAGTCTGAGTCCGAGTCTAGGATACCCTACATCCTCATTTCCAAATCAGAGTCAAAGTCTTTTGCATTCTGTCCTCTTTCCAAAATTCAATAAAATCAGCTTTTCTATATACTTTCCTTGTGTGTTTCCGAGAACATGATGAACATCATCATACACTGTGAGCACACGCACGTGACTATTATAGGCACATCTATAATGACTGCAGGAAATCGAGACCCGTGTTTTCCTTTACCTGTTCCATGTCTGACATAGAAAGCCACAAAACTACCCTTAGCAGGAGCGGTATCGAATCCTATGACGAATCTAGGTAGTCTCCTAGTTTGGGTTCAAGACGGGAGGCAAGCCCATTTCCCACAATAAACACCCCTCCAATAAGATCAAACATCTCTACCTTAGGTGTTAGTCTGACCAACAAAAAAAAGGTCCAACAAAAAAAGTCCAGGAAAAAAAAGAAGCAAAAGGCCAAAACAAAAAGCAGGCCATCATCATAAAAAAAAAGGGCATCCATGACCAAGGTTAAATGGTCAATCTAAGTGAAGAATCCCAAGACCGGGGCTAAGAGGTCAATCAAAAAAATATTCAAGAACCAATGACCGTAGTGAAAACAGTCAATTCAAAATTATCAATACTCATACCATCCAATAAGGGAGAAACAATCAAGCTGGTCAAGTAACACCACATTTAGCCTTCCCACATTACAACCCTCAAGACCTTCCCGAGACCCAGGCTAGAGACAACCCGGAATTTTGAGGATTCAAGCTCCATAGGATACCCCTAACCATTAGGGCCAGACATGGAAACCAGATCCCGCATTATTAAAACCTATCCCGATCAAGGTTCGAGCCATTTTACTCGACTTCCCCTTTACATAACAGAATTCACAATCACCATATACAAACCCGTGAGCAAAACTCGTCAAATCCTCGAGAGCAAAACTCGTCAAATCTCCGAGAGCAAAACTCGTCAACTCCGCGAGAGCAAAACTCGTCAAATCCCCGAGAGCAAAACTCGTCAAATCCCATCCCAATTCTTCTCATCCAAACCAGTTACCAGCCCCGTACACGGGAACTCAACCTCCGGTCGACATAGAACATGCCCAAATAGTTCACACCACCTCTGGGGGCTACCCCGGAGAACGCTCACAGTCACAGGATCAACATCCTAACTATTCTAGCCCTTTGATCAAGACATCATTGGGAATGCACCTAGCCTACACCATCGCTATGGCTAGTTACACACAAAGTCCTATTACACTAGGCACGATCTTTCAATCCACTGAACTACGACTTGGTTTGATTTCACCGCACGTGAATACGTAGGCAGCCTTTCAACAGAGGCACAACCACCCACATCGACACACATTCAAAAAGCGACATCATTCCGATCACGACACCATCATGTTCTCAACAGCTAGCTTTGTCGTCCTGGGGGCTTCTCTTAGGCAGAAAACCTCCATCCACTCACAAAATCCAGATAAATTCAAAAAAATCTAGCCTCCTTTCTGTAGTGTGTCCTAGTACTCGGCTCAGCCGAAGACAAGAATCTATCAAGACTCGGAGCAATACCCACTTTGGAAATGTACCCTAAAATCAAAAATCTAGAAGAGCACTAGACTACGGCATTGCTACTGCTAAAAGTCCTGTCATGCCAAAACAATCTCATTACAGACTATTGCAATCCCCCCATAGCATATCTATCCCATTTCGATGTTCGACCGTGTTGCCACTCGCCTAGGCTACGGAATAGCGCAACTTAAGAGTCTTGTTAGGTGGCCCATCCCCCTACCGAGTCACGGTCCAACCCCTCGAGAGTCCAGTCGTGTCTGTCAACTCGTCCGGTCAGGTCTAGAGTCGAGTCTGTCGGTATACCTATCTCTTCAAATTCTCATTTTTAAAACCTGTAAAACTTAGCCATTTGAGAAAATCCTTTTCGACAAGGTCAAATTTCGGTCTATTTAAATTGCAAATTTCTTTTCTACCCATTTCAGTTTTGAAAACCTATTTCCTAGCATGTGAGTTGCTTTCAGGACTTCGATTTCAAAACTAAGCAAAAATCATTTTTATTCCCCAGCACGAGTCATATTCGTTTCACCTACATGTTGCATGCAGAATTTTATGTAACTTATACAGGTACAATTCAAGACCGCGCAATTCACATAACTCCCCAGCGGCATTTAACGGGATGGGCCCACATATAGGCGCACCCGAGACTTATACGACAAGTCTGATACCCCACGGAGTTAGCATCATCAGCTCAGGTATGATTTCCAACTTATGGCTGGCGAGCCCTTTTACGCGAGTCTAATGGACTTTAAACGACCCGACCGGAAAGCTGCCAGGTTTTTATCTTTGATTGACCTGGTAGCTACTCTGACTTTCGCCCTGTCCAAGCCTCAGTCAGAGTGGCGGCTCTGTAGACACCCACATTTTACTGCCAGGTGTCTATAGCAGTTTCCGACAAACACCTGATGAGGATCGGACGCGAACGTGCTTTAATATACTCGAGAACGGGCTCAAAATCATTGGCATTTGGCTTGGGCTTTTTACGGAGTACATATCTCACAAAACCAACCTCAAAATCAGGCCCAGTGGGTCGTTTCGAGTCAAATAAGACTAATTTGGGTCGAATCCGACACCAGGGGCAAAACCGTCTTTTAGCGACCGAGTCAAAACCCGGTCAAAGATATTTTCGGACGCACGAGTCAGCCGTGTCACCCCACGTGACTGATTCGAGCTTAAACACTACAAAAAATCAGCTACACAAAATATTAAACAAATCCGTTTAAGGATAGGATTCGATCTCAAGTAGGAATTCTATCCGAATACTGAATCAAACACTCGACCGAGCATGGGATACTCGGACGAGCAGCCAATTTTCAGCCGAGATTCGTTGCTTCTTTACCAAGTAACGGAATTTACGTTCCTCTCGACTTCTTACTTTTCCTATCCTAAGCGGTAGTCCTCAGCCAAACACTTCTCCTAGCCAAGGTCGAGAACTTCCCTATAAATAGGCCCCTTGCACAACACATCTAACATCATCTGGCATCTATCAAAAATTCACATCGATCATCTAAGATTCGAAAATAATCAACTTTTTATCACACATCTACGATTCAGAAATATACACTTAGCATCGAGAAACCGATAGTATATCCGAGACCCGATGAAACCGGCCACCTCACTCGCCACTTTACACGTCCAAACAAAAAACCACCATAACTCACCGACATAAACTCGACGCTCCTGTGCCCTAGCCACATTCCGACGAGCCCCGATCCGAGTAAACAAAGCATGTAGGTTGAGGGTGCAAAATCAAACCCGATTTCTCTATTCTCTCTTCCTTTCCTTCACGTTTTTTTTTGTCCTTGCGTCGTCATCGGTCATTTTTTTTATGGGTCGTTCGTCGCATTTTTTTTTATTATTTCTAATATTGATACTACAAAATTATTTTCATATATAACGAAACGTTCTTAAAATACGATACCGGTTCTCTAATCGAATATCGTATCTAACAAGAACTAAATTAAATCTCGTTGATGCTAAAAATCGTCACATACATTTTTAAAACAAAATACGACGATTTTAACGCGGAGAGAATTAACATTATTTTCTTTTCAAAACGATTTTATATAATTTTTTCTAAAAATCATTCTGAATATTTGATATTGATTTCATAATCATATATCGAATATAATGAATATCGTGAAACTAAGCCGAGTATAAATCATGTAATATTTATACGCGATTTAATAAAGCAATAAATTTTACGAAAAACAATTTTGAAAACAGCCCGGGACGCGAGTCGCGTTCATCCCGGGCGAGTCGCGTGGTCTCCTGGAAAACGCGAAACAAATAATCAATTTCGATCTATTTTTTTTATTTTTCGAACATCGTTTCTTTAACGAAACAGCGGGTTTTTCTCGACATATTTTTTGACCTCGGTCAACACGTGCTAATCCATCATGTGTCATAAACTTTTTCGAAATCATGCATATCATTATATTTATTTTGTTTGTTCGATTTACAAACAGTTACTAACTTGTTTGTTCGATTTACAAACCGTTACTAACTTGTTTGTTCGTGTTTGCAGCAATTTTATTTTCATTATTTGTTTTATTATACTAAAACGAATTTCGCATGCTAAAACAACTTTGACGTTAATTTTCATGCATTAAACCGACTTAGCAACCCGTTCAATTCCTCGCATGTTTAGGGAAAACAATGTTTGCAAATCATTCATCGTATTACTAACTGTGGACATGACATAGGTCCACCCCGACGCGGCCACGCGCGGGTATGGGGAGGCGAATGAGTCTCCATATGAGAATGATCGAATTGAAATTTAAATCGAAGTGGAGTCGCCACCGAACTTTGTGGGAGTTCGGGCCCGTTCGAACCCACTTTATGTCGTAGTGGGCCGTGTACAAAATACGACCCATTTCCGATGTCAGAGTTTATTGGGTTCGTCCCTTTGCATTTGATACCGATACCGACATTATCGGATACCGTGTATTGAATGACTCTCGTTGCCAATGGTTTCGGACATCCGGAAACCGAGGTTCTGAGTAAGGGGTGAGGGTACGTGTTGGGAAGTTCACAAAGAACACCCAACCCCGCCCGCACATTAGCGGCCTCTACTAGGATATCGAATGATTTTTGAATACACGCGTTAGTAATACGATGAATGATATGCAAACATTGTTTTCCCTAAACATGCGAGAAAATTAATGAAAAGTTGAATGGGTTGCTAAGTCGGTTTAATGCATGAAAATTAACGTCAAAGTTGAATTTAGCATGTGAGATTCATTTTAGTCTAATAAAACAAATAATGAAAATAAAATTGCTACAAACCTGAACAAACAAGTTAGTAACGGTTTGTAAATCGAACAAACAAAATAAATATAATGATATGCATGATTTCGAAAAAGTTTATGACACGTGATGGATTAGCACGTGTTGACCGAGGTCAAAAAATATGTCGAGAAAACCCGCTGTTTTGTTAAAGAAACGATGTTCGAAGAATAAAAAAAAAAAAGATCGAAATTGATTATTTGCGTCGCGTTTTCCAGGAGACCACGCGACTCGCCCGGGAGAGGGGCGACTCGCGCGAGAAGGCGACTCGCCCAGGATGCACGCGACTCGCGTTCCGGGCTGTTTTCGAAATTGTTTATCGTAAAATTTATTGCTTTATTAAATCGCGTATAAATATTACATGATTTATACTCGGCTTAATTTCGCGATATTCGTTATATTTGATATTCGATTATGAAATCGATATCGAATATTCGGAATAGTTTTTTTTAGAAAAAAGATAAAAAAAAAGGGTTTTGTAAATCGTTTTGTAAAATTAAAAAAACGATGTTTGACTCTCTCTGCGTTTAAATCGTCGTAATTTGTTTAAAATGATTTAACGATTTTTAGCATCAACAAGATTAATTTAGTTCTTTTTTAGTACGATATTTGATTAGAGAATCGATATCGTATTTTTAAGAACGTTTCGTTGTATATAAAAATAATTTGTAGTATCGATATTAAGAATAAAAAAAATGTGACGAATGACCCATAAAAAAAACGACCGACGACGCTAGGACGAGGAAAAGATGAGAAGGAAAGGAAGAGAGAAAGGAGAAGTCGGGTTTGATTTTACACCCTCAACCTACATGCTTTGTTTACTCGGATCGGGGCTCGTCGGAATGTGGCTAGGGCACGGGAGCGTCGAGTTAATATCGGTGAGTTATGGTGGTTTTTGGGTTTGGACGTGTAAAGGGTAAGAGGTGGCCGGTTTCGTCGGGTCTCGAATATACTATCGGTTTCTCGATGCTAAGTGTATATTTCTGAATCGTAGACGTGTGATAAAAAGTTGATGATTTTCCGAATGAATTTCAATGTGTTGTGAGGGTCCTATTTATAGGAGAGGTCCTCGATTTTGGCTAGGAGAAGTGTTTGGGTGAGAACTACCACTTTGGATAGGAAAAGTAAGAAGTTGAGAGGAACGTAAACTCCGTTTCTTGGTGAAGAAGTCGTGGAATTTGGCTGAAATCAGGCTGCTCGGTCGAGTATCCCATGCTCGGTCGAGTGTTTGATTCGGTATTAGGATAGAATTCATACTTGAGATCGAATTCTATCCTCAAGTGGAATTGTTTAATAGTTTGTGTAGCTGATTTTTTGTAGTGATTGAGCTCGAATCAGACACGTGAGGTGACACGGCTGACTCGCACGTCCCGAAAATATCTTTGACCGAGTTTTGACTCGGTCGCTAAAAGACGGTTTTGCCCCTGGTGTCGGATTCGACCCAAATTAGTCTTATTTGACTCGAAACGACCCACTGGGCCTGAATTTGAGGTTGGTTTTGTGAGATATGTACTCCGTAAAAAGCCCAAGCCAAATGCCAATGATTTTGAGCCCATATTCGAGTATGTTAAAGTACGTTTGCGTCCGATCATCATCGAGTGTTTGTCGGAAACTGCTATAGACACCTGGCGGTCAAAATGTGGGTGTCAACAGAGCCCCCACTCTGACTGAGGCTTGGACAAGGCGAAAGTCAGAGTAGCTACCAGGCCAATCAAGGATTAAGACCTGGCAGACTTCCGGTCGGGTCGTTTATAGTCCATTAGACTTGCGTGAAAGGGCTCGCCAGCCATAAGATAGAAATCATACCTGAGTTCTCTTGTCAGGAGTAGCTTCGAGGGGGATTTGGACTTGTCGTGTAAGTCCCGGGCGTGCCTATATGTGGGCCCATCCCGTGAAAATTGCCGTCTTGGGCCTTCCGCTGGGGAGATATGTGAGCTGCGCGGTCTTGAATCGTACCTGTATAAGTTACATAAAATTTTGCTTGCAACATGTAGGTAAAAGACGTCTCGCGCTGGGGAAAAAACTTGATATTCCTTTGGGAAGCCGAGTTGGTATCTGAAATGTTAGATATACAGGCAGAAATAGCAAATAGCAAGATAGCATACAGGAAATGCAGTTAGCATCTATAGACTGACTTGCGCTGGGGAAATGATTTTTGCTTCATTTGGAAATCGAAATCCTAAAAGCAACTCACGTGCTAGATTTTCAAAATGGGAAGGGGTAGAAAAGAAATTTGCAGTTTAAATAGACTGAAATTTGACCTTGTCGAAAAGGATTTTCTCAAATGGCTAAGTTTTGCAAATTTTAAAATGAGAATTTGAAAAGAAAGGTCTACCGACTGACTCGACTCTGGATGCGACAAGACGAGTTGACAGACACGACTGGACTCTCGAGGGGTTGAACCGTGACTCGGTAAAAGGGTGGGCCACCTAAGATGACAAGACTCTTAAGTTGCGCTATTCCGTAGCCTAGGCGAGTGGCAACACGGTCGAACATCGAAATGGGAAAGATGTGTAACAGACTGTAATGAGACTATTGTAGTCTAGTGCTCTTCTGTATTTTTGATTTTAGGGTACATTTCCAAAGTGGGTATTGCCTCGAGTCCTGACAGATTCTTGTCTTCGACTGAGCCGAGTACTAGGACACACTACAGAAAGGAGGCTAGATTTTTTGAATTTATATGGATTTTGTGAGTGGATGGAGGTTTTCTGCCTAAGAGAAGCCCCCAGGATGACAAAGCTAGCTACTGAGAACATGACAGTGTCGTGATTGGAATGATGGTGCTTTTTGAATGTGTGTCAATGTGGGTGGTTGTGCCTCTGTTGAAAGGCTGCCTACGTATTCACGTATAGTGAAATCAAACCATGCCGTAGTTCAGTGGATTGGAAGATATATTATGGTGCCTAGTCTAATAGGACTTTGTGTGTAACTAGCCATAACAATGGTGCAGGCTAGGTGCATTCCCAATGATGTCTTGATCAAAGGGCTAGAATGGTTAGGATATTGATCCTGTGACTGTGAGCGTTCTCCGGGGTAGCCCCTAGAGGTGGTGTGAACTATTTGGGCATGTTCTATGCCGACCGCAAGTTGAGTTCCCGTGTTTGGGGTTGGTAACTGGTTTGGATGAGAAGAATTGGGATGGGATTTGACGAGTTTTGCTCTCAGGGATTTGACGAGTTTTGCTCTCGGGGATTTGACGAGTTTTGCTCTCGGAGATTTGACGAGTTTTGATCTCAGGTCTTTGACGAGTTTTGATCTCGAGTCTTTGACGAGTTTTGATCTCGGGTTTGCGTATGGTGATTGTGAATTTTGTTATGTAAAGGGGAAGTCGAGTAAAATGGCTCAAACTTTGATCGGGATAGGTTTTGATAATGCGGGATCCGCTTTCCATGTCTGGCCCTAATGGTTAGGGGTATCCTATGGAGCTTGAATCCTCTAAATCCAGGCTGTCTCTAGCCTGGGTATCGGGAAGATCTTGAGGGTTGTAATGTGGGCAGGCTAAATGTGGTGTTAGTTGACCAGCTCGGTTATCTCTCCCTCATTTGATGGTATGAATTTTGACCGTACCCTGGTCACGGGGCTTTCACTTGAATTGACCGTTGATCATGGTCATGGATTTTTGGGAGTTCTTTTTGATCATGGCCGGCTGTTCTGTTTTGGGCCTTTTTCTTTTTTTTTTCTCTTGGACTTTTTTTTGTCCAGTTTTTTGTTTTGTTTTTTTTTGTTCGGTTGGTCAGACTAACACCTAAGGTAGGGATGGTCAGTCTTATTGGAGGGGTATTTATTGTGGGAAATGGGCTTGCCTCCCGTCTTGAACCCAAACTTAGGAGACTACCTAGATTTGTCATAGGATTCGATACCGCTCCTGCTAAGGGTAGTTATGTGGCTTTCTATGTCAGACATGGAACAGGTAAAGGAAAACACGGGCCTCAGTTCCCTGCAGTCGTTATAGATGGGCCTATAATAGTCACGTGCATGTGCTCACAGTGTATGATGGTGTTCATCACGTTCTTGGGAACATATAAGGAAAGTATATATGAGAAATAGAAAAGCTGATTTTATTGAATTTTGAAAAGAGGACAGAATGTAAATGACTCTGACTTTGATTTGGAAATGAGGATGTAGTGTATCCTAGACTCGGACTCGGACTTAGACTCGAGTCAAATCCGGACTTTCGGATGCTCGGTTGGTTGTTCCTTTTTTTGGTAAGGCCCTTGTTTGGAGAGAACGACAGGTGCCACGACTCGCCTAAACTCGGTTTTGCGCAAATGCAAAGGAGGGAGTCAAACTAGACACGGCCCGGGGTGACGGGATGACAAAGACTCTTGGATCGGGATACCTGAACGTTGGCCTAGACGGGGTAATGACCCTGACTTGGACTCGACTATGAGACTCAAGTTGTACGAGGATAAGTCCGAAAATGGGGCGACCGTGTTTGACCGCGTCGCGTGCTTGGACCAACCGTGGTGACCTAACCCTAGGTGACTCGAGTGTTCGAAGCATAGGTACGACTCGAAGAAGGCATCATAAGGACGCCGGTGCAGGATGGCCGTAGGGTACTCTCTAGGGTAACCGTGGTTGACTGCTCGGGTGGAGGACAACCCCCGAGTGAGACTAAAGACTTTGGTAGGGCTCAGATGGTGTGACATCTAAGTGACTCGAAAGTGGGGTACGTGAGACAACACGTGTAAGACATGACCCTTAGAGCAACCGTGATTGATCGCTCTATGAAGGGTAGCCCCCAAGTGGGATCGAAAATTTGGTTAAGACTCGAGTGTCGGACGAGTGATCCTTAGACGTAAGGGTCACGAACCTTTTGTTATAGGGTTATGCCTTGTAAAAGGTTGACTCGGAAAAGACACTTAGACGGGCGACTCGTGAAAGGTGGGCCTCCTTTAGGATCCAGCTGTGTGGGATGGGCCCTGTTTGAAAGGAGGCTTACGTGAGACATTCCCCAGACTTTGGACTCGATTGTGTAGACGGGCCAACTTCGTAGGAGTATGTCCTACATAGGTGGGCTTTGCCTTAGTCAAATAAGGTGGGCTGGGATAGGGAGGAAACTCGTGATATAAGATCGACGGAGTTTCCGTCACTAAAGACTTCGACGACTTACGACACGACCCGACACTGCTAAATACGGGAAGTCCTAAGAAGAGGAAGTTTGCGAGATTGATTTTTTTTGAAAAGCCCGAAAAAAATAGGGGAGAACCGGCCCTTTTTTTTCGAAAAAGAAAACGGAAAGGCGGACCGGGGGACGGTTTTGAAAGTTCGAAAATATTTTTGAGTTTTGAAATGGGCATAATACCGGCTAAAAAATAGGCTATTTTGAGTAAAATCGTAGATCCTAAATTCGGTATATGTCCCGGGTTTTGAAATTGGATATTTTGAAAAGGATGCAATTTTGAAAATGACGGTTTTTGAAAGACGACTCGAAAATCAGGTAGCACGTAGTCATGGAAATAGTATAACGACGCCATGTATGCTCTAATTCTAAGTCTCAGTCAGTCTGTAAGGGTCTATACCAGTGTACATAGCCTATCCGAGAATCGGGGCGGACTTCCTAAGTCGAGTTGAGCTTAGAACATGCCTTAAAACCCATACGAATCGACTATGGACACCTTTGACATATCCAATTTGGACTACATCAATAGTATAGTGGGACGTCGGTCACCAATACCGGCCCGGGAAAATATGGGGTTATGCATGAACCGTAAAACTAAAACGCGTATTGTACTAGTCAAACGATTTCTATTCGAGTCTCACCCTGAGGATGCCGACGGTAAGTCACGCATCAGTTAATCCCCAGCAGAGTCGCCAAATTGTGGACATGACATAGGTCCACCCCGACGCGGCCACGTGCGGGTTTGGGGAGGCGAATGAATCTCCATATGAGAATGGATCGAATTGAAATTTAAATCAAAGTGGAGTCGCCACCGAACTTTGTGGGAGTTCGGGCCCGTTCGAACCCACTTTATGTCGTAGTGGGTCGTGTACAAAATACGACCCATTTCCGATGTCAGAGTTTATTGGGTTCGTCCCTTTGCATTTGATACCGATACCGACATTATCGGATACCGTGTATTGAATGACTCTCGTTGCCAATGGTTTCGGACATCCGGAAACCGAGGTTCTGAGTAAGGGGTGAGGGTACGTGTTGGGAAGTTCACAAAGAACACCCAACCCCGCCCGCACATTAGCGGCCTCTACTAGGATATCGAATGATTTTTGAATACGCGCGTTAGTAATACGATGAATGATATGCAAACATTGTTTTCCCTAAACATGCGAGAAATTGAATGGGTTGCTAAGTCGGTTTAATGCATGAAAATTAACATCAAAGTTGAATTTAGCATGTGAGATTCATTTTAGTCTAATAAAACAAATAATGAAAATAAAATTGCTACAAACCTGAACAAACAAGTTAGTAACGGTTTGTAAATCGAACAAAAAAAATAAATATAATGATATGCATGATTTCGAAAAAGTTTATGACACGTGATGGATTAGCACGTGTTGACCGATGTCAAAAAATATGTCGAGAAAACCCGCTGTTTTGTTAAAGAAACGATGTTCGAAGAATAAAAAAAAATAGATCAAAATTGATTATTTGCGTCGCGTTTTCCAGGAGACCACGCGACTCGCCCGGGAGGGGGGCGACTCGCGCGAGAAGGCGACTCGCCCAGGATGCACGCGACTCGCGTCCCGGGCTGTTTTCGAAATTGTTTATCGTAAAATTTATTGCTTTATTAAATCGCGTATAAATATTACATGATTTATACTCGGCTTAATTTCGCGATATTCGTTATATTTGATATTCGATTATGAAATCGATATCGAATATTCGGAATAGTTTTTTTTAGAAAAAAGATAAAAAAAAGGGTTTTGTAAATCGTTTTGTAAAATTAAAAAAACGATGTTTGACTCTTTCTGCGTTTAAATCGTCGTAATTTGTTTAAAATGATTTAACGATTTTTAGCATCAACAAGATTAATTTAGTTCTTTTTTAGTACGATATTTGATTAGAGAATCGATATCGTATTTTTAAGAACGTTTCGTTGTATATAAAAATAATTTGTAGTATCGATTTAGAATAAAAAAAATGTGACGAATGACCCATAAAAAAAACGACCGACGACGCTAGGACGAGGAAAAGATGAGAAGGAAAGGAAGAGAGAAAGGAGAAGTCGGGTTTGATTTTACACCCTCAACCTACATGCTTTGTTTACTCGGATCGGGGCTCGTCGGAATGTGGCTAGGGCACGGGAGCGTCGAGTTAATGTCGGTGAGTTATGGTGGTTTTTGGGTTTGGACGTGTAAAGGGTAAGAGGTGGCCGGTTTCGTCGGGTCTCGGATATACTATCGGTTTCTCGATGCTAAGTGTATATTTCTGAATCGTAGACGTGTGATAAAAAGTTGATGATATTCCGAATGAATTTCAATGTGTTGTGAGGGTCCTATTTATAGGAGAGGTCCTCGATTTTGGCTAGGAGAAGTGTTTGGGTGAGAACTACCACTTTGGATAGGAAAAGTAAGAAGTTGAGAGGAACGTAAACTCCGTTTCTTGGTGGAGAAGTCGTGGAATTTGGCTGAAATCAGGCTGCTCGGCCGAGTATCCCATGCTCGGTCGAGTGTTTGATTCGGTATTAGGATAGAATTCCTACTTGAGATCGAATTTTATCCTTAAGTGGAATTGTTTAATATTTTGTGTAGCTGATTTTTTGTAGTGTTTGAGCTCGAATCAGACACGTGAGGTGACACGGCTGACTCGCACGTCCCGAAAATATCTTTGACCGAGTTTTGACTCCGTCGCTACAAGACGGTTTTGCCCCTGGTGTCGGATTCGACCCAAATTAGTCTTATTTGACTCGAAACGATCCACTGAGCCTGAATTTGAGGTTGGTTTTGTGAGATATGTACTCCTTAAAAAGCCTAAGCCAAATGCCAATGATTTTGAGCCCATATTCGAGTATGTTAAAGCACGTTTGCGTTCGATCATCATCGGGTGTTTGTCGGAAACTGCTATAGACACCTGGCGGTCAAAATGTGGGTGTCTACACTAACGCGCGTATTCAAAAATCATTCGATATCCTAGTAGAGGCCGCTAATGTGCGGGCGGGGTTGGATGTTCTTTGTGAACTTCCCAACACGTACCCTCACCCCTTACTCAGAACCTCGGTTTCCGGATGTCTGAAACCATTGGCAACGAGAGTCATTCAATACACGGTATCCGATAATGTCGGTATCGGTATCAAATGCAAAGGGACGAACCCAATAAACTCTGACATCAGAAATGGGCCGTATTTTGTACACGGCCCACTACGACATAGAGTGGGTTCGAACGGGCCCGAACTCCCACAAAGTTCGGTGGCGACTCCTACTTCGATTTAAATTTCAATTCGATCCATTCTCATATGGATATTCATTCGCCTCCCCAAACCCGCGCGTGGCCGCGTCGGGGTGGACTTATGCCATGTCCACAACAGCACACATGATTCATCATGCATGTCAGTAGTCACCGAAATGCAGAATAATGATGTAATTTTATGTCGAAGAGCTACCTAGCCGAGACAAAAACATTACGTGATCGTACACCACAGTATATGTGAAGGGAAGACAACATACCATCCCTTCGGTTGTTGGTTCGTGCAAGTTGTACACTAATATAGCTAGCATCACCAAGCCTCTTTTCGTACATGTTGACTAGATCTTCATTTCCAACCCAAAACTCCTGATCATGGCCCAAAAATTTATTATCCGACCTTAAATTTCACATCTTTAATGCAAAAATTGAAAACAAAAGAAGAAAGCAATGTGAACCTGAAGACAAATAATTGTAGATCTTTCACACAGCAACTAATCCAATATCCTCTGATTTCTGGCAAGCCAATATGCCCTGTAATCGCTATCTCGACAGCTCGCATCCTGAGGGGAAAAGATAGAACACAACCCAAAGTCAGCCATCCAAATGAAACCAGCCACACAATATATACTAACATGATGAATCAAGATATATACTGTATTTGAGAAACATAAAAAGAAAAGGTAGCAAACCTCATCATCCAACCTTTTGTAGATTGTAGCAAGAATATTGAAGGTGGTGCACGTAACACATTGATCTGTTATGGATGATGCAATAGCATAGCTCCCTATCCTCGAAACCCGTCCCTTCAGCATACCGTTTCTCCTTACCATTGACTTTTTCTTCAACTTTTCTTCCGGCTCTAGCAACTCACCAAAATTCAATGCTTCTTACCTAATGCACACATATATATACACACACATACATACATCACCATCATCATACAATGCACCCTTTTTAATATTTATAATCAGAAAACAATGCAGTCACATTCACGAAAAGCATAATAAAAATTTAAATGAAGAAGACAAAGAAGCAGGCAGCAAGCCTTGAATCATGGGATGCACATACTTCATCATTGGAAAACTAACAAACAAACAAATCCCATAAAACATGAATATTACTAATAAAAATTGCTTCAAACATAAAGTATCATAAGATTTACAACAATACTCCTTCCCTCCCCATATTATTTTAATAAAAGTAAACAAATGATGGGGACGGAGGGGAGGATTATAAGATAGCAATACAAAATCCTAAGAATGTCCACATTTCTTTAGATTACCTGCTACATGATGAAATAGAAGGAGAGAGAGCGGAGACAAATTCAGAAGCAGCTTATGTGCATGACAGATGATCTAGCGTGTTTAGTATGTGTTCACGATGAAGATTTAAGCTAGATTCGATGATAAAAGGAACGGATTTAGAGTGTATAAGTCGTTTATTTGATTTTATCGAGGAAAGTGTGTGTGTGTGTGTTTGGTCGGCTGAAATGTGGACCTTGGCTTTTGCTCAAATCCAAACCATAATACAGTAATAAAGATATTTGAGCCAATCTAAATCTAATGGCCCAAGTCCAACCCAACAAACAAAGGTGTGGCCAATAATGCTGCAGTTAGGGCTGAGCAAAACCGGATATCCGATCCGTTTTGCAAACCGGATCGGATATCCGGTTTTGCAAACCGGATCGGATATCCGGTTTTGCAAACCGGATCGGATATCCGGTTTTAAAATCCTAAAATTTCACTATCCTGATCCGATCCGAAAAAAACCGGATATCCGGTATCCGGTTTTGATGTTTTTTTTATTTTTCATTTTCCTTTAAGTGCACATAGTCCGATTTTTGATTTTAAGGCCTTAACGAACGTTGCGTTAATTGTTATACAAAAATAATACGTAAATAAAAAAATCTAAAAATAATTTAATTATTTCAATCATCCCGAATAGTCTAATATGACAAATATTCTCCGATAATAGTCAATTAGTCATAGCAATCCGTCTACTTTCTTCAAACAAGAAACAAACATGCTTTGTTCTCTTGTCTATTTTTTCTTCAAAAACCAAGCTTCAACTCTTCAAGGATCCATCCTTCAACATGAACATCAAGTCAAACAATTTCATCAAACAGTTGTTTACGCAAGAAGTAATCAAAAGTAAAGGAATATAACAAACCTTCAATCATCCGTGTCGTGAGAGTCATCGATCACAATAGTCGGTTGTTGCAACATCAAGTGTTCCATACCTACCATTTCACAATTACCAAAAAATATAACTTCAAATAAAAATACAATAACTAATTTTCAAAATAAAAAGAGATTAAAGATTATGATTAATTAAACTCGCCTTCTTGAATTTTCGCCATTTCAAATAAATGATCCTCTATGATTAGTGGAGTGTGACTTGTCCGAAGCCAATCTTGCCCACATATAAGAGCTTCCACCATATTAGGAGCCAAAGATGTACGGAAAGAGTCAAGAATAAGACCTCCCGTACTAAATGCCGACTCCGAAGCCACTGTTGAAACCGGGATCGCGAGTACATCTCTAGCCATCTTAGAAAGTATGGGATATCTCTTTTATTTGGTTATCCTTCCACCATTGTAAGAGCTTAAAGGATGATTCCGTACTTTCTCGAGCATCCTCTAAGTACTTATCCAATTCAGATTTCTTCTCAAGTTCTTTACCACCCTTCTCCATGTCAAATTTCTTACTCAAAACGGCACTAAAATTAAACAATTTATCTTGAATTTTGTCTTTGGAGGGTATAGTCGAAGAATTGGTGGAAGTAGAATTAGAAGAAGATGGGCATTGGTTACATTGGGTTGAAGAAGCATAAAACTCAAAGAACTCACGGAAAAAGAATCTAATATTCCCCGCCAAATGAGTACCATTCACAATAATGCCATAAGCGGATTTCACCATCCACTCCACACGCACCATCTTCCATCTTGGATCAAGGATTAAAGACACAAATAAAAATAAGTTTAGATTATCAATTTTACCCCAATACTTGTCATACTTCACCTTCATCTGAGTTGCCATCTTTCTAACACCTTCATCCTCATCATCCATATGTTGTGCAAGTACCTCACCAACACCAAATATCACTTCCACATAAATGTTACCAGTGACATAAAGGGATGCAGACATTTTCAAAGTGGCATCATAGAAAATTTTCAAAAAAGGCAAAAAGTACGACACTTGCCTCCATTCGTCATTTGTAGGTTCATTACCAAACTTCCTCATTTCTTTTTGAAGCGCCAAATCATTAACAAGCATGCAACCAAAGGCCTTTTGGAGTGGAGTTCCATCTTGTTTCAACATCCAAACTTAAATGACTCTTAGATTCAATTTTTTCTTCTAAAGCACAAGCTTTAAACTTTTGGAACCTACCCGGTGAAGCCCTTACAAATTTTACAAGGGCTCGGATTTTGACAACTGACTTAGCAAGATCGGTTAAACCATCTCTAACCACCAAATTCAAGATATGTGCGGCACATCTCATATGCAAAAATTTGCCCTCTAAAACATCACATTCAAAATTATTAAGCTTTCTTCTCAAGTAGTCAACGGCAAGATCATTAGAACTTGCATTGTCTACCGTTACTGTCAAGACATTCTTCAAATTCCATTCACTCAAACATTTCTCAACCGTTTTACCAATTATCGCCTCCGAGTGACCGGCAATTTGACAAAAATTAATGATTCTCTTATGTAAATTCCAATCAGCATCTATAAAATGAGCAGTTAAGCACATGTATCCTAAATTTTGAACCGAAGTCCAACAATCAGTGGTGAGGCACACTCTATATGTCATGATTCCAAAAAAATCTTTCAAATGTCCTCTTTCCTCAATGAAAAGCTTATAAACATCTCTAGCAACAGTAAATCGTGAAGGAATGGAAAATTGTGGGTTCATGTCTACACAAAAGCCTTGAAATCCCTCGCCTTCCACAAATGAGAAAGGCAATTCATCAACTACTATCATTTTAGCAAGTGATTTTCTAGTTTTCTCTTGATCAAACTTCCATAGTGAAGGAACCGTAATAGTCCCCGTCGTTCCATCTTCATTAACAATAGTAGTGGTTTCTAAACTTATCAATTTTTGCTTCTTATCCACATTTGAAGGGTGTTTTTTTACAACGTGCAACATGATTCGCAATTGGGGCTGTCCCTTGACTAGATTTGCAACTAAGAACATCACCACAATATAAGCATTTTGCAAAATCTACTTCATCACCTTGCACAAAATGAAACCAATGTGGAGATGCATTTTTTCTATTTTTAACAAAAGGTTGACCAGGACACCAAAGTTTGCTTACATTGCTTTCCTTCGGGATTTTTGGTGGTCTAGATCTCTTTTGACTCGAGGAATCTGGATGGTTTGTCTTTGCTCTCTTAGTTGAAACTTCCTCATCAACGTCTATAGGCTCTCCTTCACTTGTACCATAATCTAGATCTGCAACTCTTTCGTCAACGACATTGTAGACGTTTTCATCGAAACTTGAAGACATCTACATGGAAAAGAAATGAAATGACAACAATTAAAAAACTACAACTAAAAAACAGAAACATAAACAATCGAACCGTAAATAAACAATCAAAACAAAAACATGATTTCTTCTCGTCCGCGGCGATTACAATTTCAAAACCCTAATTCAGACATAACCCACGACATCACAACAGGGGGGGGAGAATTTACAATCTAAACAAAAGGGGGGAAATTTTCTCTAATTGCAAACATAACCCAAATGCCAAAACTAATTTGGCATCACAACAAATAAAAAGCAACTGAAAAATCAGTGTGAGACGATTTCGAAACCGATTGTCAGTCTACATTGAACAATCAAAAGCAATTATAATCACAACCCAATAAACAAAAAAACAATGAAATTACCAATAAGAGATCAACAGGTTCTGGGAATTAAGATCTGACGCACAAATCGTGACCAACTGAGAGTAAAAATGTGTAATCCGACCACCGGAATGAGTAATGACACAAACAGCAAGTCAGCAACATCGACGGATGTCGAGATGCCGACAAGAGACTAACGACAGTCGACAGTAGAGGGTAGAAAACGAGCAAAAAAATAAAATGAGAGCGAGATGCCGAGATTTACCTTTTCAGATTGTTATAGATGAAGTTGTTAGAGATGAAGGGTTGATTGTTAGAGATGAAGTTGTTAGAGTCTTAGAGATGAAGTCTGAAAAAGAGAGCTAGGGTTTTCAAATTTCATTGTTAGAGGCGGAAGAATGAGTGAATGGGAGACAGAGAGAGTGACTGAAAATCTGAAATGGGCTTTTTAAATTTTCAATCCAGTTACAGTTTTTTTTTTTGTAATTTTTTAAAACCGGATCGGATACCGGATACCCGGTTTTCAATTTTGTCTATCCGTATCCGATACAGTTTTTTGAAAAACCGTATCGGATATCCGGATTTTCGTATCGGATATATGGAAATCCGTATAATTTGCAACCGTATACCGTATCGTATACGAATAATAAAACTGTATCGGATTTTTTTGCTCACCCCTAGCTGCAGCACCGTGTCATGCGATCAGCTGTTCCACGCACGTACAGACATGGCAATGCTCTTTTGAAACTTAATTTTATCACAAAACACAACCCTTCACAAAATACACAAGAAATACTTGGAACACCTACACCAATTGGAGTTAACATGTACAGTAATACACTTAATATAATCAATAGAAACGTAGTTTGCTAAGGCCCTGTGCTTTCTAGCTCACACAAACAATGTTCACCATTATTCGTATAATCGAGTTTAGAAGCACAAACTTTCTAGCTTAGTTCATTTCAATTTTGTTAAGTAAGCTAAGTTCATCAATTCGCCTTCTTTTAAATTCAGTCAGCCCCTTTCAGAAAGAACGAGGCCTAAGTCGCCAAGATATCAACAAAATGGGAATCAACCCACAACATTTCCATATGAGCAGACGGGGAGAGTGCCCTAATTTTCGATTACAATTGTAAGTCTATACAAAGAGACATTAATCAAAAGCAAACAAATGAACGAGACGACACGGAGGGAGTAATAACTAATAATTCCACCATTAAAGCCACATGACTCTAGAACATGGTATCAATAATTCACTACCCAGTCCATATCTTTTTGGGCCAAGTAAGAGTATGCAAAACTCCATGACAATTACATAAGCATCCCCCATTTCCCAAACCTAGGGTTTCCACTCTCCATCTTCCCTCCCTAATGTACTACAAACTCTGTGATCCCTTCTTTTGCCGCCGCCGAAGCCGAAGAAAATGAAGACAGTGTTGTCGTCAGACTCCATGGAAATCCCGGAGGGGATCACCATCAAGCTCCATGCAAAAGTCATTGAGGTGGAGGGACCAAGAGGGAAGCTGATGCGGAACTTCAAGCATCTGAACCTTGATTTCCAACTGACGACCAACGAGGAAGGGAAGAGGGTGCTGAAGATCGACTCGTGGTTCGGGAAGAGGAAGAACATTGCTGCCATCCGAACCGCTATTTCTCATGTGGAGAACTTGATCACTGGTGTTACCAGGGGTTACCGTTACAATATGAGGATGGTGTACGCTCATTTCCCCATTAATGCCAGTATCACTAATTCTAACAAGGGTATTGAGATCCGTAACTTCCTTGGCGAAAAGAAGGTCCTCTTCCCTTTCCCATACTCTTTTTTTCCTTTTTCATTTGTCTCATGTGACTTGATAAATTCAATTGATTTGACTCCTGTGGCTTCAATGGTGGAATTATTAGTTATTACTCCCTCCGTCTCGTCTCGTTCATTTGTTTGCCTTTGACTAATGTCTCTTTGTATAGACTTACAATTGTAATCGAAAATTAGGGCAGTCTCCCCGTTTGCTCATATGGAAATGTTGTGGGTTGATTCCCATTTTGTTGATATCTTGGCGACTTAGGCCCCGATCTTTCTGAAAGGGGCTGACTGAATTTAAATGAAGGCGGATTGATGAACTTAGCTTACTTAACAAAATTGAAATGAACTAAGCAAGAAAGTTTGTAATTCTAAACTCGATTATACGAATATGGTGAACATTGTTTATGTGAGATAGA
Source organism: Agrostemma githago (assembly GCA_958450325.1). Lineage (NCBI taxonomy): Eukaryota > Viridiplantae > Streptophyta > Magnoliopsida > Caryophyllales > Caryophyllaceae > Agrostemma > Agrostemma githago. Next base: position 41,580,390 of record OY288258.1, read on the forward strand.
AAGCACAGGGCCTTAGCACACTACGTTTCTATTGATTATATTAAGTGTATTACTGTACATGTTAACTCCAATTGGTGTAGGTGTTCCAAGTATTTCTTGTGTATTTTGTGAAGGGTTGTGTTTTGTGATAAAATTAAGTTTCAAAAGGGCATTGCCATGTCTGTACGTGCGTGAAACAGCTGATCGCATGACACGCTGCCATGGCTGTGTTAATTTTATTATCCGATTACTGCCCATGGTTGTGCTAAAATTGTGCATGGATAGGGTGATTTGGGGATGGAAAATCACCATCTCCGTTCTCTCGCCATTTCCCTCTTAAGAAAGCGTAATAAAGCTGGTTTGTCTCCTTGTATGTATACAGGTGAGGAAAGTTGACATGTTGGATGGTGTAACCATATTGAGGTCGGAGAAAGTGAAGGATGAACTTGTCTTAGATGGCAATGACATTGAGCTTGTTTCTCGCTCAGCAGCCCTAATCAATCAGGTTTTCTTTCGTTTTGGCTTTCTTCTTGATTATGTTTGGTTCTGAAATCTTCAAACAAATTTGCTAAATAGAGTATACTCGTATTTTTGTTTTCTGTTTTCAGAAATGCCATGTTAAGAACAAGAATATCAGAAAGTTTCTTGATGGTATTTATGTCAGCGAGAAGGGACGAGTTGAGGAGGAAGCCTAAAGTCTGCTGTGAGGACATGATGCATCTGAAATACTCTGTATGTTTTTATTGCGAACAATACGTCGTTTATCGTTTAGAATTTGGATTTTTGAGGTTAAATTATAGTTGTGTAGCTGATCTGATCTGTTAAGTTCTAGTGTTACAAATTTATGTTGGAGATGTTCAATGTAAAGGCCAAGGGGGATTGTTTTTCTCGATGCTTTCATCCTTTTTTTTTCATTTGAAGACTAGTCTTTTTACAGTATTAATCACTTGTTTCTATTTTTGGTAGTTCGTTTGATTTCCTTAGTTATACTAATTAGTCACGTAAATGGACAAATGGTCACGTAATTATCGGTTAATCACTACTGCTGCGCTGCCCTTTTGGCATTGTCATTTTTTCAACCCTAATGATGTGAATGATGCGAGAGGAGAAGGTTGTTAGCTACTCGATGTATAGGTTGGCAACCTTAAAAGTAGGAAGACTTGGTCTGATTAGGGTATGAAATTATTCTGAATAAATCCAAGAGCCCATTGGAGGCTATGAAAGCAGCACTTAAGCATCATTTTAGAGGAAGTCATCCCTAACCGTCAACACAAGGGAGACTAGCTGAACCGTCAAAAGCCTAGTATCCACCTCCTCGACCTATATTCGTCTACACTTCATCGTAAACCGCTAGCGATATTTATTTTCCCAAGGCATTGCTATATTTCTTCCTCAGCTTGTCCACATTCTGCAACTTGTAACATGATGGGATGCCGATCCTCTGCAATTTTTCTCCTTATTTAAGGTTTGGGAGCATCCTTTCTTTTTTCCTCTGCATTTAATTTGCTTACGTTTATTTTGGCAGCGGATAGTCTGCCATTGGCATCTCAATTTATTTTCTTGGGTTTTTCAAAAAAATCTAGTCAAACTCAAAAGGATTTGTGGAATCATCCGCTGCAAAATAAGAATCAGACGGTTCGACATCGGATAAACTGCGACACTTTGGTTCTATACTAGTATAATTCTAAGAATGACACATTAAGTTGGTGACAGCCGGTAATGGGTAATCCGCCACAATAGCCTCGATGGTTGATAACTCTAAAATAATCTTTGTGGACGGCTGTCAACAAACCTACAAGTTTAAAGAGAGGCACCTTAATTAGTCAGACAAGGAGGCTGAAAATGATTGTCAACATAAGCATTTGAAACAATTGTTTATCCATGCATTCTCTTGTAACCAGTACATCATGGCACTATATTATATTATGCATTATTAGATGATACAGAGTAATTTCTTTGGTTGAACGCTTGCACCTATTATTTTCTAGTCGAAATTGAAAATAACGTTTATAGTAGTGATGACAACTAATTTCATTTATATTATTAGATAGCACACATGATTCATCACGCATGTCAGTGGTCACCGAAATGCGGAATAATGATGTAATTTTATGTCGAAGAGCTACCTAGCCGAGACAAAAACATTACGTGATCGTAGACCACAGTATATGTGAAGGGAAGACAACATACCATCCCCTTGGTTGTTGGTTCGTGCAAGTTGTACACTAATATAGCCATCATCACCAAGTCTCTTTTCATACATGTTGACTAGATCTTCATTTCCAACCCAAAACTCCTGATCATGGCCCAAAAGTTTATTATCCGATCTCAAATTTCACATCTTTAATGCAAAAATTGAAAACAAAAGAAGAAAGCAATGTGAACCTGAAGACAAATAATTGTAGATCTTTCACACAACAACCAATCCAATATCCACTGATTTCTGGCAAGCCAATACGCCCTGTAATCGCTCTCTCAACAGCTCGCCTCCTGAGGGGAAAAGATAGAACACAACCCAAAGTCAGCCATCCAAATGAAACCAGCCACACAATATATACTAACATGATGAAGCAAGATATATACTGTATTTGAGAAACATAAAAAGAAAAGGTAGCAAACCTCATCATCCAACCTTTCGTAGATTGGAGCAAGAATATTGAAGGTGGTGCAGGTAACACATTGATTTGTTATGGATGATGCAATAGCATAGCTCCCTATCCTCGAAACCCGTCCCTTCAGCATACCGTTTCTCCTTACCATTGACTTTTTCTTCAACTTTTCTTCCAGCTTTAGCAACTCACCAAAATACAATGCTTCTTACATAATGCACCCATATATATACACACACACATACATACATCACCATCATCATACAATGCACCCTTTTTAATTTTTATAATCAGAAAACAATGCAGTCACATTCACGAAAAGCATAATAAAAATTTAAATGAAGAAGACAAAGAAGCAGGCAGCAGGCCCTGAATCATGAGATGAACATACTTCATCATTGGAAAATTAACAAACAAACAAATCCCATAAAACATGAATATTACTAATAAAAATTGCTTCAAACACAAAGTATCATAAGATTTACAACAATACTCCTTCCCTCCCCATATTATTTTAATAAAAGTAAACAAATGATGGGGACGGAGGGGAGGAGTATAAGATAGCAATACAAAATCCCAAGAATGCCCACATTTCTTTAGATTACCTGCTACATGATGAAATAGAAGGAGAGAGAGCGGAGATAAATTCAGAAGCAGCTTATGTGCATGACAGATGATCTAGCGTGTTTAGTATGTGTTCACGATGAAGATTTAAGCTAGATTCGATGATAAAAGGAACGGATTTAGAGTGTATAAGTCGTTTATTTGATTTTATCGAGAAAATTGTGTTTTATTGAAGAAAAGACGGTTTTTAGAGCTCTTAATTTCGTGATGTGTGTTTTGGCCAGAGACGAAGAGTGTGAAGAACAAGCCCCGCTAAACCGAGTGAAAAGTCAAAGCGCAGCTCAGGACGGAAGACGGAACAACTTCGGGTTCCGTGTCAGCTTAATTATTATTATTATTATTATTATTATTATTATTATTATTATTATTATTATTATTCTTATTATTATTTTGTTTTTTTTTGTTTTTTTATTATAAACGGAACTTGCATTAAACACCGGAACAAATTACAAAAAGTTAGAGGGAAGCCGAGATAATTATTATTATTATTATTATTATTATTATTATTATTATTATTATTATTATTATTAATTTTTTTTTTTATAAACGGAACTTGCATTAACACCAGAACAAATTACAAGAAGTTAGAGGGGAGCCGAGATACTATCTGGGCCCCCACTCCCTTATTATTATTATTATTAATTTTTTTTTTAAAACAGAACTTGTATTAAACACCAGAACAAATTACAAGAAGTTAGAGGGAAGCCGAGATACTATCTGGGCCCCCACTCCCTTAGCAATTGCAAAGCTAATTCTAGTGTAAATATGAACTGCGGCACACGCTCCAGCATCTTGTGATAAAGCGAATTTCCGAATCCGCTGGAGCTGAGAAACAGCATCCGTGTCGAGCTCGCCGAGAGAGGAGAAGGAGAAAGGTAAGAAATCATACCCAATCGCCGTGCAGCGTGCCTGATACTTGGCACACTTACGACGAGCAGCATCAGCAACGACCCATCCAGGCTCAAAAGCGGTAAGGCCAGACTGAGTCAAGGGCGAGGACCCAGTCAGATCAACACAAACATCACGACCCTTGTCCCACGAGTAGAGCAGGAGGTCGGTTGGTCGCAAGGGCTTGTCGTTATCGTCGCAGAGGCCGATCTTCAACTCCTTACCTGCAGAGATCCCGGTTCGGAAGCAAATATCCAACAGTGTGTCACGAACGAGGTTATGGCGATGTTTAATCTCCACAGTACCCGCACACGACACCGCGTGATCACCAAAAATATCATCTGTGAGGCCCCTGGAGCAAGAAGAGCAGGTCACGGAAAGCGGAAACAAAGGTACTCCAAGGCGCTAACTAAGCACACTGCGGTAAGTCCGACCGTTCATGGTTTGCCCGAGCCTAGTAATAGGGACAACCCTCAGCCAGTCAGAAGAATGGTCCCCCTACTGAGATTTCAACAGGGCAACCTGTCGAGGAGTCAAGGAGAAAACAGATTCCGCTACTGTAGCAACCCTCGTGAAATATATATCTGCTAATTTCTTCATAAGTTTTGGGGCAGCGATCTCAGAGGGGTTACTCAAGAAGTCATAACCGGTAGCCTCAACAAACCCACACAAGGCAGACTCAAAGGCAAATCCAAAGGAGGCGATCTCAGAGGGACGAAGCAGCTTAATTTGCAAATTGGCAGACTGGAGGCGAGAAGCAAGGAAGGTAAAGTGCAGGGCATCAGCGGCGGCAAAGACACCGAGTCCCCCTAGGGAAAAGGGGAGGGTGGCCAGCTGCCACTGCCACTCCCCGAAACCGGCAAGTCCAGGGCATTTATTATTATTATTATTATTATTATAATTATTATTATTGTTGTTGTTGTTGTTGTTGTTGTTGTTATTATTATTATTATTAATTTTTTTTTTTAAAAACGGAACTTGTATTAAACACCAGAACAAATTACAAGAAGTTAGAGGGAAGCCGAGATACTATCTGGGCCCCCACTCCCTTAGCAATTGCAAAGCTAATTCTAGTGAAATATGAACTGCGGCATGCTCTCCAGCATCTTGTGATAAAGCGAATTTCCGAATCCGCTGGAGCAGAGAAACAACATCCGTGTCGAGCTCGTCGAGAGAGGAGAAGGAGAAAGGTAAGAAACCATACCCAATCGCCGTGCAGCGTGCTTGATACTTGGCACACTTACGACGAGCAGCATCAGCAACGACCCGTCCAGGCTCGAAAGCGGTAAGGTCAGACTGAGTCAAGGGCGAGGACCCAGTCAGATCAACACAAACATCACGGCCCTTGTCCCACGAGTAGAGTAGAAGGTCGGCTGGTCCCAAGGGCTTGTCGTTATCGTCGCAGAGGCCGATCTCCACCTCCTTACCTGCAGAGATCCCGGTCCGGAAGCAAATATCCAACAGTGTGTCACGAACGAGGTTATGGCGATGTTTAATCCCCACAGTACCCGCACACGACACCACGTGATCACCAAAAATATCATCGCTGTGGCCCTTGGAGCAAGAAGAGCAGGTCCCGGAAAGCGGAAACAAAGGGACTCCAAGGCGGTAACTAAGCACACTTTGGTAAGTCCGACCGTTCATGGTTTGCCCGAGCCCAGTAATAGGGACAACCCTCAGCCAGTCAGAAGAATGGTCCCCCTGCTGAGATTTCCACAGGGCAACCTGTCGAGGAGTCAAGGAGAAAACAGATTCCGCTACTGTAGCAACCCTCGTGAAATATATATCTGCCAATTTCTTCATAAGTTTTGGGGCAGCGATCTCAGAGGGGTTACTCAAGAATTCAGAACCGGTAGCCTCAACAAACCCACTCAAGGCAGACTCAAAGGCAAATCCAGGGGAGGCGATCTCGGAGGGACGAAGCAGCTTAACTTGCAAATCGGCAGACTGGAGGCGAGAAGCAAGGAAGGCAAAGTGCAGGGCATCAGCGGCGACAAAGACACCGAGCCCCCCTAGGGAAAAGGGGAGGGTGGCCAGCCGCCACTGCCACTCCCCGAAATCGGGTCCGGACGCCGTGACAATACGCTCAAGACTAGAGCGGAGCGCAGAGTCGAAAGAAAGGTGGGCCGACCCCAAAGCACGGGGAGAGCAAGTGCTCAAAGCAAAGTATAACTTAGAAATACCTGTGCACACCCGGAGAAGAAGTAACTCACACTGGGGATCCTCAATCGTAGCAACCAAGCCCATGAGCTTTATAGTACGGGCGACCCTCTTCGAGACAAGAGCGCCACTGAAAGCTGGGCACACGCTGACCGGTCCCCAACGACCTTAACACCGTGCAAGGGCCTGGCAGTAGAGGTGGGGAAAACACCAGCACACCTGCTTCTCGGATCTTCGACAGGCCAGAAAACCTCCATTTTAGTTACGTTGAGATGGAGGCCAGAACGGGGGCCCTCATCCATAATCATCTGGAGAACCTTCCCCATAACAAGCGTATCCCCAACGATGGTACCATCATCGAGGTACCAAGCCTGGAAGCAAAGATCAAAGGAGTCCCTGATCTTACAAACCAGGGGGTGTAGAACCAGGGAGAAAAGGAGGCGGCCTAAGGGGTCACCCTGCTGGACCCCCTGGCAAGAGCGGAGGCAGTGCTCCCCGTAGTAGAGCCTAGCTGGGCTGGAATAGCAAAACTCAACCCAGCGGGATAGGGCAGGACACTGACGACGGACCTCTCCCAGCATAGTCTCTCTGTCAACTAAGTTAAAGGCATTCTGGAAATCGACAAGTAACATGGAGAGACCCACATCAGCGCCACGATCCACGACAAGGCGGTTCAAGAAATGCAGAATAGCCTCACCCCCGCTAGAAACACCTACCTCGAATTGAAGGCCCTCAAAATAGCCACTCAAAGATGGGCCAACCAAGAAGGCACCAACCTTGGAGACAAGGTACCTCCAGATGGTGCCCACAGCAATAGGACGAACCCCTTCCCCTGGCTTAACGAGCGGGGTGAGCGGAGCACTAGCAATGTACTCACCTAGTACCTGCAAACACTTCCCCTCGAGAAAAAGGTTGACCACCCGAGTGATAGAGGCAATCAGATCATCAGAAATGGCAATAGCAGCACCACTCAAACAATCCAGCAGATGTTGGGCCCGAAACCCATCCCTCCCACAAGACGTGCCCCGGGGGAAACTCCGAATCATATCCAAAACAACAGACACCGACGCATCAAGACAATGGCCAGAAGGCTCAGACGGAAGGGCAGGAGGAAGAGCAGCCGGGTGCTTATCCTGGAGAGCTCGGAGAGTGGCATCAGTGTACACACACATACATACATCACCATCATCATACAATGCACCCTTTTTAATTTTTATAATCAGAGAACAATGCAGTCACATTCACGAAAAGCATAATAAAAATTTAAATGAAGAAGACAAAGAAGCAGGCAGCAGGCCCTGAATCATGGGATGCACATACTTCATCATTGGAAAACTAACAAACAAACAAATCCCATAAAACATGAATATTACTAATAAAAATTGCTTCAAACACAAAGTATCATAAGATTTACAACAATACTCCTTCCCTCCCCATATTATTTTAATAAAAGTAAACAAATGATGGGGACGGAGGGGAGGATTATAAGATAGCAATACAAAATCCCAAGAATGCCACATTTCTTTAGATTACCTGCTACATGATGAAATAGAAGGAGAGAGAGCGGAGACAAATTCAGAAGCAGCTTATGTGCATGACAGATGATCTAGCGTGTTTAGTATGTGTTCACGATGAAGATTTAAGCTAGATTCAATGATAAAAGGAACGGATTTAGAGTGTATAAGTCGTTTATTTGATTTTATCGAGAAAATTGTGTTTTATTGAAGAAAAGACGGTTTTTAGAGCTCTTAATTTCGTGATGTGTGTTTTGGCCTGAGACGAAGAGTGTGAAGAACAAGCCCCGCTAAACCGAGTGAAAAGTCAAAGCGCAGCTCAGGACGGAAGACAAAACAACTTCGGGTTCCGTGTCAGCTTAATTATTATTATTATTATTATTATTATTATTATTATTATTATTATTATTATTATTATTATTATTCTTATTATTATTTTGTTTTTTTTGTTTTTTTATTATAAACGGAACTTGCATTAAACACCAGAACAAATTACAAGAAGTTAGAGGGAAGCCAAGATAATTATTATTATTATTATTATTAATTTTTTTTTTATAAACGGAACTTGCATTAACACCAAAACAAATTACAAGAAGTTAGAGGGGAGCCGAGATACTATCTGGGCCCCCACTCCCTTATTATTATTAATTTTTTTTTTTTTAAAACAGAACTTGTAATAAACACCAGAACAAATTACAAGAAGTTAGAGGGAAGCCGAGATACTATCTGGCCCCCCACTCCCTTAGCAATTGCAAAGCTAATTCTAGTGAAAATATGAACTGCGGCACACGCTCCAACATCTTGTGATAAAGCGAATTTCCGAATTCGCTGGAGCTTAGAAACAGCATCCGTGTCGAGCTCGCCGAGAGAGGAGAAGGAGAAAGGTAAGAAATCATACCCAGTCGCCGTGCAGCGTGCCTGATACTTGGCACACTTACGACGAGCAGCATCAGCAACGACCCGTCCAGGCTCAAAAGCGGTAAGGCCAGACTGAGTCAAGGGCGAGGACTTTGTCAGATTAACACAAACATCACGACCCTTGTCCCACGAGTAGAGCAGGAGGTCGGCTGGTCGCAAGGGCTTGTCGTTATCGTCGCAGAGGCCGATCTCCACCTCCTTACCTGCAGAGATCCCGGTCCGGAAGCAAATATCAAACAGTGTGTCACGAACGAGGTTATGGCGATGTTTAATCTCCACAGTACCCGCACACGACACCGCGTGATCACCAAAAATATCATCTCTGAGGCCCCTGGAGCAAGAAGAGCAGGTCACGGAAAGCGGAAACAAAGAGACTCCAAGGCGCTAACTAAGCACACTGCGGTAAGTCCGACCGTTCATGGTTTGCCCGAGCCCAGTAGTAGGGACAACCTTCAGCCAGTCAGAAGAAAGGTCCCCCTACTGAGATTTCCACAGGGCAACCTGTCGAGGAGTCAAGGAGAAAACATATTTCGCTACTGTAGCAACCCTCGTGAAATATATATCTGCTAATTTCTTCATAAGTTTTGGGGCAGCGATCTCAGAGGGGTTACTCAAGAAGTCATAACCGGTAGCCTCAACAAACCCACTCAAGGCAGACTCAAAGGCAAATCCAAGGGAGGCGATCTCAGAGGGACGAAGCAGCTTAACTTGCAAATCGGCAGACTGGAGGCGAGAACCAAGGAAGGTAAAGTGCAAGGCATCAGCGGCGGCAAAGACACCGAGCCCCCCTAGGGAAAAGGGGAGGGTGCCCAGCTGCCACTGCCACTCCCCGAAACCGGCAAGTCCAGGGCATTTATTATTATTATTATAATTATTATTATTGTTGTTGTTGTTGTTATTGTTGTTGTTGTTGTTGTTGTTGTTGTTGTTGTTGTTGTTGTTGTTGTTATTATTATTATTATTATTTTTATTTTTTTAAAAACGGAACTTGTATTAAACACCAGAACAAATTACAAGAAGTTAGAGGGAAGCCGAGATACTATCTGGGCCCCCACTCCTTTAGCAATTGCAAAGCTAATTCTAGTGAAAATATGAACTGCGGCACGCGCTCCAGCATCTTGTGATAAAGCGAATTTCCGAATCCGCTGGAGCAGAGAAACAGCATCCGTGTCGAGCTCGCCGAGAGAGGAGAAGGAGAAAGGTAAGAAGCCATACCCAATCGCCGTGCAGCGTGCCTGATACTTGGCACACTTACGACGAGCAGCATCAGCAACGACCCGTCCAGGCTCAAAAGCGGTAAGGCCAGACTGAGTCAAGGGCGAGGACCCAGTCAGATCAACACAAACATCACGCCCCTTGTCCCACGAGTAGAGCAGAAGGCCGGATGGTCCCAAGGGCTTGTCTTTATCGTCGCAGAGGCCGATCTCCACCTCCTTACCTGCAGAGATCCCGGTCCGGAAGCAAATATCCAACAGTGTGTCACGAACGAGGTTATGGCGATGTTTAATCCCCACAGTACCCGCACACGACACCGCGTGATCACCAAAAATATCATCTCTAAGGCCCCTGGAGCAAGAAGAGCAGGTCCCGGAAAGCGGAAACAAAGGGACTCCAAGGCGGTAACTAAGCACACTGCGGTAAGTCCGACCGTTCATGGTTTTCCCGAGCCCAGTAATAGGGACAACCCTCAGCCAGTCAGAAGAATGGTCCCCCTACTCGATTTACACTACTAGGAAGGGAAAGTACACACTCACACACTAGCCTCTAAACCGGGTTTTCGAAAACCATTTACACACAAGACACACAAAAAAACACGAAACAAAGACACGGCGAAAACGAACGAAAGAAAAAGAAACAAAAAGGCAACAAAATAAAACAAAACAAGACAAACACATAAACAAAGCACACACCACCCCTAATTTCCAAACAAGTCATCAAATCCACCACAAGAATGTAGAAGCTCCACCCGAGCACACCTCAACACAACCTTCTCTAAACATCACAAGGAATAAAGAGGGAGAGAGGGTTAGAGGATGTTACCGGATGTCTTCAAAGCTTTCCAAACAATGGAGATTAGGCAACCTATAAGGAAAAGGGAAGCAAAACACACACAATACAAAACAAATATATGACACAACGACACAAAGGAAAAAGACACAAAAAGAAAATCTTTTTGATTTTTGTGAAATTTTTTCAAATTTTTAGGCATTTTTTTAAAGGTTTTTCGAAAAAGGGAAAAATAAAACTAACTACGATAGAATATCGCTCCCCCACACTTAAACCGAGCAATGTTCTCATATGCTCAATCGTAGTGTGCGGAGAGACAAAAGAAAAGGAAAAGAAACTACGAAAATAAGGCTTAAAATCAAAGAATAAGGTGAAGAAAATGGTAGAAGGTGTCCGGCCGGGGTGTAATCAAGTCACCATGGGCCGAGACGAGAAAAATATATGGAAGGGGGAAGAAAATAAAAAAGAAGGAAGTAAAAGGAAATGGGAGGGGAGGGCTAGGTGTAATCAAGTCACCTAGCCCAGATTCCGTCCAAATCCGACTAACTCCTAAAAAGGGGTGAAAATCTTGTATATTGGATTTTTCGATTGACTCATGACGCAATCACGTCGTCGGGAGTCGGGAGCAACCATACTATGGCCTCGAAGGCCACTAAGATACCGTGACTCAAGGGAAGGGGGCAAAGAATGAAAAACAAGCGATAAAAAGACGGAAAAGTAAGGATAGTTACCCAAACCAAGCGGCTAGGAACTCACTTGCTTCATCGTCTCGATGATCATTAAAGGTACGGGGCTTGTCTTCTTAGATGCCATCTCGCTTCACACTTGAAAAGAACTCACGGTAGAGGTAGTAATGGTAGGGGGTGGGATTTGATGTGAGAGTCGGTGTAAAGTGGGTAGGAAATGGAGTGAGGGCATGACAATGAAGTACATGGGGCATATGATAAGGCTAGGATAGCTAGGGAGGTTGGGAGGGGGGCATAAAACGGTTGGGTGGACTCGATTTCCGAAGAAGAAACACAAAGGGGGAGCAGGTGCCCGTCCCAGTCGGGATGTCTCACCCATCCCGGTCGGGACGCTTCCTTCCCGGTCGGGATGGGCCTCCAGGGAGCTCGAATTTGTGCACCCCCATCCCGATCGGGATGGCTCCCTCCCGGTCGGGATGCCACGCCCGTCCCGGTCGGGACGCCTCTTCCCAGCCGGGATGGGTCTTCTTCACCTTCCACAATCCCAAAAGCTTGCTCCAAGCTTCAAAAACCCGATCCTCGTGCTTATAACCCAAGCTCTTACATAGCCATTCTTCTCTAGGACGCACTCTCACTTCACCTATCAAGCAATACTCAATACACACATCAAACTCTCTCCCTCACAACGCTCATCAATCAATCCAAATAACTAGAATTCACAAAAATCCAACTAACTACAAGAAAGAGATATATACAATGGGACGGTTCTTGTGGAACTCCATCAAACCAAGATGGTGCACTCTTCATTCTTTTTTCAACAACCTCCAAACCGGTTCCATCTCCATCAAGGGCACGTAGGAACAAGTCGAAGGCCCTAGAGAAGTCTTCAATCAAGCTCGTAATGTAACCGACCACATCCCAAGGCTCTTCATGGCCTTGCCTTGACGTTTCCGGGGCATCCCGATCTACTAAGTTCAATGGCTTGAACTTGTACTTGCGATCCTTTGGGATATACCCAAACGTCCAACGATCCTCATGTGGCCTCAAGGGAGGCTCATCTTCTTCCTTGTCTTGCAACTTGTCATCAAGCCCATGATTTGGGCAATCATCTTCCTCCAAATCGGAGTCATCATCCTCAAGTACATAAGAGTACTTCTTCAAGCTTTGTCCCGGATCTTTCCCTCGATCGATGTCTTCCGTGGCATGGATCGTATTACATGTCTCGGTCATAGGCGAAGTGTTGCCTTGGAGGTCGAACACTAACTCCTCGTCGCCTAGTTGAAAAGTAATCCTACCCTTCTTCACATCGATCACGGCACCGGCGGTGTGTAAAAATGGGCGTCCAAGGATGATGGGAGTGTTAGCATCCTCCGGCATGTCAACCACAATGAAGTCGACCGGAATGAAGAACTTCCCTACTCGTACCAGCACATCCTCTAACATTCCCAATGGTCGGTTAAGAGATTTATCGGCCATTTGGAGTGTAATGGACGTACATTTCAACTCCGTCATCCCTAATCGCTCACAAATGGTGTAGGGAATAATGCTTACACTCGCACCCAAATCACACATAGCTCTCTCGATCTTGTAATTGCCGATGGTGCATGGGATAGAGAAACTACCCGGGTCCTTCAACTTCGGAAGCGTGGAACCTTGAATAAGCTCGCTCACCACCCTTGTGAACGCTATTGTCTCTTCCTTGTCAATGGACCGCTTCCTAGCTAGGATTTCCCGCATGAATTTTCCATATGCCGGGATTTGGGTAAGTAACTCGGTGAATGGGACATTCACATCCAATTTCTTCACGATATTAAGGAACTTGTCGTATTGAGTATCCACCTTAGTCTTCATTTGCCTTGATGGGAAAGGCAACTTGATTTGGTACTTATTTTGCTCAATGGGGGTGGATTCTTCAAAGGACACTTTCCTTTTTCCCTTGTCTTTCTCTTGAAGTGGGGGAGGGTTGTCTTCTCGGGGTTTCTCAACTTCCCATAGAACTTGTTCCTCCATTGGATTATCAAAGCTTGATTCTTCTTGAGTTGGAGATGCCATTTCTTTTGTCGGTTCTTGCATTGGCTCTTGCTCAATAGGATACGGAGGGGAGTCATAAGAGGTACCTCTCCTTGTGGTGATAGCATTTACATGCTCAAATGTCGGTGTTTCACCTTGAGAAGGTAGTTGCCCCTTTTGCCTTGAGGAGCTCCCCGAAGCGAGTTGAGATACTTGAGTTTCAAGCATCTTCATACAAGCATCTCTTACCGCATTTTCCCCTTGAACATAAGCAAAGAGTTCTTGTTGGGTTTTTGACATATCCATTTGACATTTTTGCACATCTTGAGTATTCTTTTGCATATCCATCAAAGTCTTTTGAATGTCAAAATCCCGAGGTGGGGATGATGGATTATGTGGAGTGTCGGTGATGGCGAGAGGAATGCCATAATCATGAGTAGGAGACCGGCTCCTAGGCTTGCTTTGTTGTTGTTGATTTTGAGTTACTTGTTGACGGTTCCCTTGGAACCCTTGAGAATTACCTTGTTGTTGATGATGGTTCCCTTGGAACCCATGAAAGTTCCCTTGATGATGGCCTTGATTGTTGCCATGGTTGTGGTTTTGATACCCTTGAAAATTTTGGTTTCCTTGGAAACCACCTTGATTGAAGTTCCCTTGTTGGAACCCTTGCTTGTTGTTGAAGTTGCCTTGGTTATTTTGCTTGAAATTGTTGAAGGGTCTTTGGTTACCCAAATAGCCTTGGTAACTTTCATTGTTGTCCCGTAAGGGAGGTGGAACATAGGGACGATGTTGTTGTTGATGTTGAAGTGCTTGTTGTTGAGGGACTTGATTGGAAGCTTGGTATTGATTAGAGTAGGAGGCACCTTGCTTGAACGCTTGAAAGGCGTTCACTTGCTCAATACTCCCTCTACAATTCATAGGGTCATGACCAACGATTCCACAAGTGTCACACATCCCAAAGTAAGGTGTAGGAGGTGCGAACCCCAAAGCATTCACTTCATGAATCGGTTGATGGTGTGAAGAACTAGTGCCTTGGACTTGGTTGAGGTGGCTTTGGAGCTTCTTGTCAATAGTCTCCATGCGTGTTCTAAGTTGAGCTCCAAGGTCAATGCTTAACTTAGTGATAGCATCAACCTCATGCATTCCTCCTCGATGTGCCTTCCTAGGCCTAGAGTATTGCGAATTATGCACCGCCATCTCTTCGATTCTCGCCCAAGTTTGGTCGTCATCGACCTCGGTGAACCTACCATTGGAGCCCATGTTAAGAATAGCTCTCGAGTCCTCATAAAGACCATTCCAAAATTGTTGCACCAAGAACCATTGTGAGAGTCCATGATGAGGGTACGATCTTACCAAAGACTTAAACCGCTCCCAAGCTTCATATAGGCTCTCTTCATCCCTTTGTTGGAACCCGGTGATGGAGGCTCTAAGCAAATTCGTCTTTTCCGGAGGGTAAAACTTTTGGTAGAACGCCAAGGCAAGCTTTTTCCAAGTGTCGATACCCATTGTTGCCCTATCGAGACTCTTGAATCATTGCTTAGCTTTTCCAATAAGAGAAAACGGAAAGAGTACCCAACGAATTTGGTCTTGAGTAACCCCGGTTTGAGATATAGCGTCACAATAATCGGAGAAGGTCTCCATGTGTTTGTGCGGGTCTTCGGTGGGCAAACCACTAAATGGGATCCTCTCCACAAGTTGGATAAATTGAGTCTTTGCCACAAAATTCCCGGTATAGGCTTCCGGTAACGCGCTCGGTCCCGGCAAGACATCTTCCGTGAAAGTAGAGTGAGAGGAAAACTTAGGTATTCTTGGATGTAAGGGAGAAGATGGTGGTGTAGACGGTGTTGATGTAGATGAAGAGGGGGAACTAGGAGAAGAATTACCGAAGGGATTGATGAAAGTCCCTCCGGCCGTCTCTCGAGGTGACTCGCTAAAGTCGGCTCCTTGGGCTTGCCCTTGATGAGTATTGCTTGCACTTGGTCGAGAGATCCTAACCCGATTAATCGTCCGTTGGCGAAAGGCTCGAAAGAGTCTCTCCGGCTCTTGATTAAAGTGATAGAAGTCGCCTCCCCTCCTAGGAATACACTACACACTAGAACAAACGTGAGAACACCTAGTGCTTTATGGGCACTAGGCAACGACAATAAACAAGCACAACTAGAGACAAAGAGAAAAGAAAACTAAGAAAAGAAGAGAAACTAGAAAATATTCACAAGAGAAGATGGGAGAGCACGAAGAAGGGTAACTAAGTCTAGAAATAAGCAAAGTAAGTCTAAACAATGCACCGTCCCCGGCAACGGCGCCAAGTTGATGGTAAGGGATTTGTCACGTCCCCAACCGTCAATAAACTACCGATTTCACCTAGTGGGTAGCTAGGGTAAGTCGGGATCGTATCCACGAGGACGGTAAGGCGAAGTTTAGACTATGTCTACCGAAAACGAGACTATGCTACCAAAACAAACACAAAGAAACGATAAATGGAAAACTATGATGGAGGAGAAGAGATAGCTAGACTAATGATGAACTAACTATGAGAACTAACTAAACAATGAAACTATAGAAATGATGACTAACTAAGACGATGAACTCAAATATGGAAGAAAGTGGGGTAGGTCGGGTTCATAGGAGTAGAAGGGTATTTGGGGTGATCAAGGGTATAGGTGTCTCCTAGTTACTAGGGTCGGTCCGGGCTCTCGCAACTTAGACCGATGTCAAGGTGGGTCCGGGCTCTCGCAACTTAGACCCTAGTCCGCGCTCTCGCGACTAAACTATTCTCAACATTTCCACAAAATAGACAATCAATGAGAAGATGAGCACAAGTATGGGAGGCATGGCCACTACAACTCATACAAGCATATCAACAAACACATAGAGTGCCCACAATGTGACTAACAACAAAGATTCACCCTTTTCCCCTAATCAACCCTAATCATCCATAATCTACCCCTAATCCTCCTACTAACCCCACAAAGAAGACTACTCACTCATGATAAAGAACAAACTAACAATCATAAAAGAAAACAATATCACAAAACAAACATCCATAATGAATAACAAGAATAATAACAACAACAATATGAAAAGATTCAAACAAGATTAAATAAACTAAGAACAAGAGTAGAGATGATTATACCAACACTAGATGAAGAAAAGATGCAATCTTGTATTAATGAGAAACCCAAATACAATCCCAAGGTTGTCAATCTTGGAACAATCTTCAAGAATCCCCTTAATCCAAGAACTAATTACAATAATTATCTAAAGATTAAAGAGAGAATTAAACTAATGAGAGTAGCACTAATCTAGGGTTTTGAATGTTAATGGAGGCTTAAACTAGTCTAGGGTAAGAAAAGATGGTGTCTTAATACAAGAGGGGAGTATATATAGGGTTACAAGTGGAAAGGAGAAGAAAGGAAACAATACGGGTGAGCTGTAGCCCATCCCGGGACGGATCATCCCGATCGGGACGGCTCTGTCATCCTGATCGGGAAGGGTTCAACCCGACCGGGACGGACCCACAGTGGCGCTCCTAATCGTGCACCCCTTCCCGATCGGGAAGGCCACTATCCCGCCCGGGAAGGGTCTTGTATGCCTCCAATAAGAGCTCTAGGGTCCCTCCTTGTATCTCATGGGCTTCCCGTCGATTCTCGGGACTCGGGATCGGGTCTCGGAGGCTCGGGATTGGGTCCCAAGGTCTCGGGGTCGATTCCAAGGCCTCGAGTCATCGTTCCTTTATCTCGTTGGCTCCAAAATGTGTATGTATTGAGTCGGAATCACTCCAACTCTTCCAAATCGGTCTCGGGAACCTGAAACGGACTAAAGGAAGCATAAGAAGCCCATGAATCGCTCCCAAGGAGCGATTCCACAAGGAAATGGGACCAAAACATAGCAAAATAGGCACTACAAACTACACTTATCAGAGCTCACCTAAGTCAAGCTCCTCCTCCACACAAAAAGAAGAGGGGGACCTCCGCTAGCGTTTCGCGCAAGAGCAACAACTTCCCCCCCCGGCCCACCCCAAGTGTGATTGGCTCCGGCAATAGCCTCTTCCTGACGCTGACGTCTAATAGCAGTTCTACATTCCAAACTACTCCTAGGGGCAAAGATCTTCAAGACAATAACAGTTATTATTATTATTATTATTATTATTATTATTATTATTATTATTATTATTATTATTATTATTATTATTATTATTATTATTATTATTATTATTATTATTATTATTATTATTATTATTATTATTATTATTATTATTATTATTATTATTATTATTATTATTATTATTATTATTATTATTATTATTATTATTATTATTATTATTATTATTATTATTATTATTATTATTATTATTATTATTATTATTATTATTATTATTATTATTATTATTATTATTATTATTATTATTATTATTATTATTATTATTATTATTATTATTATTATTATTATTATTATTATTATTATTATTATTATTATTATTATTATTATTATTATTATTATTATTATTATTATTATTATTATTATTATTATTATTATTATTATTATTATTATTATTATTATTATTATTATTATTATTATTATTATTATTATTATTATTATTATTATTATTATTATTATTATTATTATTACTATTACTATTACTATTACTATTACTATTACAATTACTATTACTATTACTATTACTATTACTATTACTATTACTATTACTATTACTATTACTATTACTATTACTATTACTATTACTATTACTATTACTATTACTATTACTATTACTATTACTATTACTATTACTATTACTATTACTATTACTATTACTATTACTATTACTATTACTATTACTATTACTATTACTATTACTATACTATTACTATTACTATTACTATTACTATTACTATTACTATTACTATTACTATTACTATTACTATTACTATTACTATTACTATTACTATTATTATTATTATTATTATTATTATTATTATTATTATTATTATTATTATTAGATTTAGGAAATTAGTAGTGTTCCGGTATGGAAACAATTGACCCAAAGCGGATTCGGGTTCCTTGATTTCGATGTTGCTTTGATGATCGTCTTACTTCACGATACTCTCCTTCCTCTTACTTCGGCGATCGGACCTTCCCGGCGGAGGTGGCCTGTCACCTGCACACAGAGCGCACAGGGCCCCGGAGGTGTCCGGTGGAACCCTCTCCGATGCCTAAGTCAGTCCGTGAAAATGCCTTGATGAACCTCACTCGTGAGGAGTAAGGTGGCGGTTTTATAGTAAGAGTCTAGAGAGAGAAAGTCTAACCGTTTTTATGTGGGAAATGGCAAAGTATTTATACATTCCCCTCAAGAGGGAGGAAAAAAGAGAGGGAAAGAGGAGGAATGAGTGGACGGGAAGGTGACACGTGGGTTCATCTCTTCCACTCATTCCCCCTTACCTTAGGCCTGGACGGAGGGGTTCTGACTTCTCCCCCCTGACCCTGCCAAGGGCGGGAATGCCCTGAGGACTGACAGGCAGGGGGACTCAATTGGCTCAGCCAGCGTGCGGTATGGCCCTGACAGGCAGGGGAGGAGTCTGCCTGGAGCTTGGAGCAGCTGAGGTCACCTTTTGGAGGCTTCTCGGCAAGGTTCTGCTTTGATGGCCTGCCAAGCAGGTCTTTCTTCATTTTCGGGTCGGGCTTCCCCAGGGCCCGAATGACGGGTGACCCGTGGCAGACTACCGACCCCCATAAATTGGCCCTCGCCGGCGGAGGGGGAGCAGGGTTCCCCTTCAGCAGGCGACTTCTTGATTGGGATGGCGGGAGGTTGACTTCTTGAATCCCACCTTGGCATTTAATGCATCACATGTTCCAGAGGAGGAAAGTCTTAACTGCTCTGGGTATGCAAAGAGTTGGGATGTCTTTCCTCATGATTATTTTTCTTGTAAATTGGTCTCTCGGGCTTCGTACCGGACTGACGATTGGCTCTTTCTTGTAAGAATGGTTGAGGCACCATTTAATGCCTCGCCTTTGCCCTTGTATAAATTCCGACTTTACTTCATCATTTTTACAACCCATCTCCATCTTCCTCTATTCTTCTTCAAAGAAAAAATGTCTTGGGTGAGAAAAACGGTCTTTCGTTGTGGAATTTACGTGAACGCTCTCTGCTTCAGGGGGCGTTGGAGATTGAGGTACCCCAGGCAGGTACACCTGGCCCTTCGTCGTAGCAGACGAACACGCTCTCGTCCTCCGCGGACTGTCAGGGTGAGGCCTTCATCCAGGGCCAGTAAGCGCCCTAAAAGGTCTTTATCCCCCGTAAGGCCTAGGCCCAAACGCTGTACCCAGGCGGGGGGTTGCTATTTCAGGGGATGCTACAGATGCTTCCCCTGGCCAGATCCTGAACACTTCGACCCTGAATGCCCTGACTTGGGATCTTCCCCTGAATCAGGCCCTTCTTCCCCCTTGATGAGAAAAAGGGAGGATTATGGCTCCCCTAAGGGTACCAGGGTGGCTCTATATGGTGAGGATTGTGACCTGAGTAGCCAGGACTCAGGGGACAGTGACGGTCAAGGCTACTCGTCTAGCCGAGAGGCCCTGGGGAGTGGAGATGAGGGTCCTGACGACCCTTTCAAGGATTCTGGCAGCTGGGACTGGGGGTCCGACGACGGAGGCTGCGGCAGTCCTGGGGATTACTCCTCGGGTTTTGATGAAGACTAGGCCTGCTCTGCGTTTGCAGGCATAATGAGCCAGACTTTCAGGCTCCTTTTGTAATCTCTTTTTATCCCACTTGTTTGTAATCTGATCCCTTTGGGCTTTTTAATTAATGAAAAACAAGTGGGCTTTTGACTCCCATGTGTTTGTTTCATTTTTTTTAATGAGTGACGTCATGCAATGATTTTTCTCTGCCCTTGTTGCCTTCTCGAGGTTTCTTGGGAAGTGGTGGGTGGTTGGATTCAAAATGCGTGACACGTGGGGGCTTTTCATGGGGAAGCCCTCTGACTGGGCGGCTTTCCGTCTTCTCATGCCTATAAAAGCATCATCTCCTCCTCCATTCCCCCTTTCACACATTTGAATCCCATAAACCCACTTTCAATTTGTCTTTCTCTCTGTCAAGCGCTTAAGACTGAGGAACTTTTTCCGGCATCTCCATCCGGCGGCTGCTAATTAGGTTAGCATCCTAATCCCTGTCTTCCTCATCTTTCTATTGCTTCGCTTTTCCCGGTCCTTTTGAACATCATGACCAACCCTCGTGGCGCTTGGATTCTTTCTTTCACTGATCCTACGATTGAAAGGACGGAGAGTAGGAATAGGGTTAACATCGACCTTGCTTCCTCCTCTGGGGGGAGGGGGTGTTAGGGTGGCTGAGGAGGGCCACTCAGAGGACAGTGGGGGCGCCAACTCCCCTGAACCTGCCCCCTTAGATTTCATTGACTCTGATGACGAGGCGTTGGGGATTGACCCCTCCACAATTGCCGGCCCCCTGATTTTGGAGAAGAATGCCGCTGAGGCTATAGCTGCCTTCTACAACTTTGGGGAGGGCTACATAATCATCAGCCCTGGGGAGAGGGATACTGTGTGAAATCCCCCTGACGGCTGCATAGCCGTCTACCACAAGTGTTTTGAGTTTGGCCTGCGTTTTCCCCTGCACCCCTTCCTGGAGGATGCCTTCAGGCGCATGAACGTGGCCATTGCCCAGTTGACTGCCCTGGCGATCAGGACATTGATAGCTTATACCTGGACCTGCTTGTTTCTGGGCGAGGAGCCCACCATAGACGCCTTGAGGTTTATGGTTGGCCTGCAGATGGTGGCCTGCAGATGGTGGCCTCCAATGAGGGCGGGAGTTCTCCCGGGTATTTCTCTCTTCTTAGGCAGAAGAACTTTTCTCTGGTCTAGCCGATCTTGAACAGTTTGAAAGACTGGGAAGATAACTTCCTGTATGTTCATAGCGCTACAGGATGGAGGATTCCCCGGCATTTCAGGAATCACGTTCATACCCGGCTGGAAACCCGCCAGGAGTACCACCCTGGCGTTGGGGGGAAGGCCCTTGAAGTGAAGCTGACCAATAAAGAACTGGAGTTGGTCAAACGGTTTGCCTCCTCTAAGGATAGGAAAGGTGTATTTGGTCCTGACCACTGGCTCCCCCATGTAAAACTCATTGCCACCGACTAATATCAGAACCCGAGTGGGTCTAAATCCCGGCCTTGGAGAAGGTAGCTCGGGGATTCTGATAATAATCGCCTTTTCTTAGCCTTGCTTTGCTGTATTCTTACTTGGTTAACTTTCTCCATTTTTTGCCACTCACCTCTGTTCAAAGAGGGAGCTGAGGGATCTTGGCTTGGACAGGGATCTCACGGTTTCCAACAATCGTCCACCTCTCCCATCTGGTTACAAGAAGGGTGGTCAGGCTCTGATGAAGTTTGTAAAGAGCATATCAGTCAACAGGGCAAAGTTTCCTCCTCTTCCTCCTAAGCCGACTCCTACAAAGCCGACGTCAACAGGGCAGCTCCAATTTCTACCCCACAGAGATGTAGAGGGGAGGAAATTGGTGGTAGGGATTTGTCGTGGAATCCCAACCGTCAATAATATAACCGGCTATTCCTACGGTAGATAGGGCAAGTCGGGTCGAATCCACGGGGACGGTAATGTAAAGTCTAGACCAAGGTCGCCTAAATACGTGACTAAGTCAACGAGCTAAACTAAAGAATGATAGAGAGGGAAGAAGACTAGACTATGACTAAGAAGAACAACTAAGGAAAACGGGCTAGGATTAGGTCGGGATCAAAGGGGTAACGGAATGTTCAAGGGAGGACTAGAGTGAAGGAGGTAGTAGGGTGATCTAGGTTGGTCCGGGCTCTCGCAACTTAGACTCACCTAGAGGTTCCATCTAGAACCCATCTCGGCGACACACACGACAACGGGGTTCTAGCGCGCTATGGTCCTAGGTCGAATCCGGGCTCTCGCTACTTAGACCGAGCTAGGGATCGTCCTCACCGGGCTCTCGCAACTTAGTGAGGGGATCGAACCCACAACAAACTAACACCCACAAAGAAAGGCAAGAAAAACAAGCATTCGCAACCACTTAGTCATTCAAGCATTTCAACAAACATGTGATGTGCATCAAACCAAGAGGAAACCCAAATCTTCCACCAACATCTCTAACAATCCATTAATCACCCAATTAACACCCTAATCACCCTACTAACCCTAGCAAGAACACTACTCTAACATAATCAAACTACAACTAACAAGAACAAGAAGATCCAACATAAGAAACAAAACAAACATCTACAAACTAGGAAAACAATGAACAAGAACAAAACAATCAACTAAAGATTAAAACTTGGATGATTAAACATGAAAGATTAAAGGAAAAGAGGAAGGAAATATTATACCAACTACAAGGGATGAAAAGGAGAACACTTGTATAGAAGAAAACCCAAACAATTCCACCAAGGTTGTCAATCTTGGTGGATTCTTCAAGAGATCCAATAATACAAGCACTAATCTAAGATTAACTACTAATTAAGAACTAATCTACACTAATCTAATCTAATCTAACCTAAAGTAGTCTAGGGTTTAATGTCTAAAAGAGTGCCTCCCTTTTACATAACAAGGGAAGGGTATATATAGGGTTTAAGAATGAAAGGAATTAAAAAAAACAAGGCGGGGCTGCAACTGACCCTTCCCGGTCGGGAAGGCTTGGTCCCGATCGGGATGGGCCATCCTTCCCGGTCGGGAAGGACCTTCCCGATCGGGATGGGCTCACAGTAGCCGCGCTTCTTGTTCACTTCATCCCGAACGGGATGAGGCCATCCCGAACGGGATGAGGCCATCCCGAACGGGATGGGTCTTTGTAGGCCTCTCTTAAGAGCTCTTTGGTCCCTCCTTTCCTCTCATTGGCTTCTCGTCGATTCTCGGGACTCGGGATCGGGTCTCGGAGGCTCGGGATTGGATTCCGAGGTCTTGGGGTCGATTCCAAGGCATCGAGTCATCGTTCCTCTACTCCGTTGGCTCCAAAATGTGTATGTATCGAGTCGGAATCGCTCCAACTCTTCCAAATCTGTCTCGGGAACCTGAAACGAACTAAAGGAAGCATAAGAAGCCCCTAAACCGCTCCCAAGGAGCGATTCTACAAGGAAAATGGGACCAAAACACTACGAAATAGGCACTACAAATGACACTTATCAACTCCCCCACACTTAACCCTTACTCGCCCTCGAGTAAGCACAAACTACTACTAAACTATCCGAGTGGGTATTAGCGCACCCTACGCCCCTTCAACTCACGCGAGTGCACTTAGAGGACAAGTGCACTCCGCAAGGCAAGTTGGGTCTTGCGACAAAACTGTGGATGCAACCGGACAGAAAACACACAAACAAACAAACACACAAACAAACACATAATCGGTTGCACCCAAAACAAAAGAAATGCCAGCGGTGAAAGAAGCACCGGTTTAGGACTCGAGGTAAGTGACAACGTTCGCAAGCTAGCAATACAAACCAAGGTGGACTAAACCCTAATAGTATGACGATAAAGCAACAAAAACGTTGGTAACTTACCTAGGTCCTCCTAACGTTCTAAAAACGTACTACGGGACGATCGGCGGAGTGGAAAAGTGAAGAACCACGGTGTTAGTCGACACTGTAGGTAAGTGAGACCCCGTCCCCTTTAGCGTGAGCCAAGAGGGTCGTCCCGTGTCCAAAACCGCCTAACTAGTCCAAGTAAAAAGGTTGGAAAATATGCAAAATGAGGGAAGACCGACTAATGCCGCTATCATCCTTCCTAGGGACTCGGTCCTTTGGTAGGCTCTTCACGGCAAAAGTCAGAAAAAGGCTTATTTTGAGAGGTAGGGGTTATTTTTGTGAGTCGAGTTTTCTTTTGGCATTTTCTTTCTTTTTGACATATTTGCTTTGTTTTGCCATGCCATTCTTTTTCTTCTTTTCTATTTTCTTTTTGGCTTTTGTGCCTTTTCTTTTTCTTCATTTCTTTTCTTTCTTTCATTTTTTTTTCTTTCTTTTCTTTTCTTTGCCCTTTTTGGCAAGATTTGGCTTTTTGGCATTTTCATTGTATAACAAGAAAGGTAGAAATCAACAATTTGCAATTTATTGTGTGGAGATGTGTAGGAGGTAGGTGAATGGGTAAGTCGGGACGGGCCCTTCCCTTCAAACCCACAAAAAGTGGAGAACTTGGACTAATCAAAACAATTCTAAACACGATCACCTAGGGGACGAGACTCGGTAACCAAGGTCTTTTCACACCGTGGGTGGTCATAATGGTCAAAATGCAAATCCCGCAGTAAATCCCTAGTAAGCTAGGTGGACTCAAGGTAAAGGACCAACGAATTCATTGATTTAGGGTCATTCTACTAGGCTAAAGTCCAAGACTCGATTTACACTACTAGGAAGGGAAAGTAGACACTCACACACTAGCCTCTAAACCGGGTTTTCGAAAACCTTTTACGCACAAAACACACAACACAACACAAAACAAAGACAAGACGAAATGAACGAAAGAAAAAGAAGCAAAAGAAACAAAACACAAACAACACAAAACGAACACATAAACAACATAAACACCACCCCGAGCTTCCAAATGAGCAACCAACCAACATCAAACTTTACAAAGCTCCTCCCGAGCACACCTCAACACAACTTTCTCCAAACTTCACAAGAAATAAAGAGGGGAAAAAGGGATAGAAGATGTTACCGGATGTCTTCAAAGCTTTCCAAAATTAACGGTGGTTAAGCAACCTAAAAGGAGAAAGGGAGGCAAACACGCACAACAAAACAAATAACACGACACAAAGGCACAAAGGGAAAACACACAAAAGAAAAAAATCTTTTTGATTTTTGTGAAATTTTTTCAAATTTTTAGGATTTTTAAAGGTTTTTTCGAAAAACTAAGAAAATAAACTAAGCTATACTAGAATATCGCTCCCCCACACTTAAATCGAGCCATGTCCTCATGCTCGATCGCAGGGTGCGGAGAGACAAAAGAAAGAAAAAGAAACTACGAAAATAAAGCTAAAAATTGAAAACAAAGTGGAGAAAAAGGTAGAAGGTGTCCGGCCGAGGTGCAGTCAAGTCACCATGGGCCGAGACAAGAAAGAGATATGGATGGGGGAAGAAATAAAAAGAAGGAAATAAAAGGAAATGGGAGGAGAGGGCTAGGTGTAATCAAGTCACCTAGCCCGGATTCCGCCTAAATCCGACTAAATCCTCAAAAAGAAAATGAAAAACTTGTAAAAATTTGGATTTTGAAAATGGCTCTCGATGTAATCACATCATCGAGAGTCGGGAGCAACATATACCAAGGCCTCGAAGGCCACCATGACATCAAGACACATAAGTGTACAAGGGGAAGGGAATAAACAAAGGAAAACAAGCAATAAAAGACGGAAAAGTAAGGATAGTTACCCAAACCAATCGGCTAGTAACTCACTCGCTCCATCGTCTCATAGATCAATATAGGCGCTTGCTTGTTGTCTTCGTTGTCATCCTCCTTCGAGCTTGGTAAAACCGCATGGTTGGGGTAGTAATGGTAGGGGGTGGGATTTGATGTGGATCTCGGTGTGTAAAGTGAGGTGTACGGGTTATATGATAGGAGTAAGGAGGAGTAGGGAGGTTGGGAGGGGGTATAATGGATGGGTGGAGTCAAAGGGGACCATCCCGGTCGGGATGGATGCTCCCGATCGGGTTGATAAACCCTTCCCGATCGGGAAGCTCTCGTCCCAGTCGGGAACGCACCCCAGTGAGTCCGATTTTCTGCACCTTCATCCCGATCGGGATGGTTCCTTCCCGGTCGGGATTCCTCATCCTTCCCGGTCGGGAAGCCCTCTTCCTGGTCGGGATGAGTCTTCTTTGCTTCCCCAAGCCCAAAAACTTATCATAAGCTTCAAAAACTGACTTCCTCGCTCGCAAACCAAACTCCATCATCAACTACTCCTTTCTAGGAGTCACCTTCACTTCACCTATCATAATAAACTCAAAGTACACATCAAATTTGCTCCCTCACATCGCTCATCAAAAATCCAATATTACAAGAATATCACAAAATTACCAAAATCAAGAGATAAAAAACAAATATAAGCACAAGTACTCTAAAGAAGAAGAGAGGGGAATATACAACATGACGGTTCTTTTAGGAACTCCGTCAAACCTAGGATGGTGGACTCCATTCTTCAACCATAGCCCTCAAGGGCATGGAGGAGCAAGTCGAACGCGCTACCGACATCGTAGTGAAGGCCCAAGAAGAGCTCGAGCTTAACCGACCTCCACGGCCTCCAAGGAGGAGGCAAGAAGTAGGAATCCCAAGACCCAAAATCATCTTCAAAGTAGTCTCCGGGGTCTCTCCATCCTACGAGCTTCACCGACCTCTTCTTCCCTAAGCATTGCCTCCAATCACAAGCAAGCTTCATCTCCAAGAAACAAGGCACAAAAAGCGGTTTTGGCCTCATTTCCTCAATGCACACCCCCACACTTGCCTCAAGTTGTGGTTCCCCATCTTCATCACTCGGCCCCACATCATCTTGGAGAGGAGAATCGAAACTTCTACCGGCGGTTTCAATCTCTTCCAAGTCATCTCTCGGTGTACTAGCAAGGGGCTCTTGATGCTTGTCCAAATTATCGCACAAGGGCAACTCGAGGCTATCAATCTCACCTAACAACCTCACAAACTCCACCAAATCATCCAACTCACCATCCTCCTCCAATTCCTCACCAATGTTGCCTTCACCAAGGGTCATCTCCTCATTCGTCTCTTTTTGGGTAGACGATTGAGGTTCTTCAAAGCAAATCTCTCTATCAAAGGGAACTACATCGGCGGCTTCGTAATTAGGTTGCTCCTCTCTCTCAAGTGGGCATCCTCCATCAAAATATGATGCTCGGGATAAAGACATTACGGTTTGAACCGCTAATGCATTTAGTTGAGCATTCCTCGCCTCGTTTCCTCTTCGAATTTGGGCCATTAATTCCTCTTGTTGTTTTCGCAATTGAATGGCTGTTTCTTGAAGGCTCCTTTGCATTTGAAGCATCGATTGATGTAACTCTAAGTTTGGCGATTGGTGGTCATTGGGGTCTTGTAAAGCTCCTTGATAATCTTGATGATGCCCATAGGGTGGGGCATCATATTGTTGGTAGCAAGGTTGGGGTGATTGGTAGTATTGTGGGTCATGGGGTTCATATTGTGGTTGGGGTGTAGGGTAATATGGTGGGTCTTGGGGAAATTGGCTTCCATATGGTGAATCTTGATTGAACATGGTGGGTTCACAATCATAACTCGAGTAATAGCCACCATGGTCGTAGGAGTGATAATCATTCACTTGTTGGTAGCCATATCCATACTCTTGAGGGTCATACCCATCTTGATTACCCCAAGAAGCTTGATAATGGTAGGGGGACGTCATGTCATGGCTTTGGTTCATGGAAGAAGAGTGGTAGCTCATATCGGCTCCCGAGTGTGTGGAGTTTAGATCAAACCCCATGCTTGCTCGAAAATCGTAGTCTATACCCGGTTGGAAACCACTCATTCTAGCAACCGTCCGTTTAAGCGGCTCTGAGTTGCAAGAAGAAGATAATCACCACCTCTAAGCACAAACTGTAGACTAAGAACAAACGTGAGAAGTCTAGTGCTTTTTGGGCACTAGACAAGAGAGAAATAAACCACACACACACAAGAAGCAAAGTAACAAAAAGAAAAAATAAAAACACAAAGACAAAGTCAAGCAAATAGGAAAACAAAGTCCAAACTAGCACCGTCCCCGGCAACGGCGCCAAATTGGCGGTAGGGATTTGTCGTGGAATCCCAACCGTCAATAATATAACCGGCTATTCCTACGGTAGATAGGGCAAGTCGGGTCGAATCCACGGGGACGGTAATGTAAAGTCTAGACCAAGGTCGCCTAAATACGTGACTAAGTCAACGAGCTAAACTAAAGAATGATAGAGAGGGAAGAAGACTAGACTATGACTAAGAAGAACAACTAAGGAAAACGAGCTAGGATTAGGTCGGGATCAAAGGGGTAACGGAATGGTCAAGGGAGGACTAGAGTGAAGGAGGTAGTAGGGTGATCTAGGTTGGTCCGGGCTCTCGCAACTTAGACTCACCTAGAGGTTCCACCTAGAACCCATCTCGGCGACACACACGACAACGGGGTTCTAGCGCGCTATGGTCCTAGGTCGAATCCGGGCTCTCGCTACTTAGACCGAGCTAGGGATCGTCCTCACCGGGCTCTCGCAACTTAGTGAGGGGATCGAACCCACAACAAACTAACACCCACAAAGAAAGGCAAGAAAAACAAGCATTCGCAACTACTTAGTCATTCAAGCATTTCAACAAACATGTGATGTGCATCAAACCAAGAGGAAACCCAAATCTTCCACCAACATCTCTAACAATCCATTAATCACCCAATTAAAACCCTAATCACCCTACTAACCCTAGCAAGAACACTACTCTAACATAATCAAACTACAACTAACAAAAACAAGAAGATCCAACATAAGAAACAAAACAAACATCTACAAACTAGTGAAAACAATGAACAAGAACAAAACAATCAACTAAAGATTAAAACTTGGATGATTAAACATGAAAGATTAAAGGAAAAGAGGAAGGAAAGATTATACCAACTACAAGGGATGAAAAGGAGAACACTTGTATAGAAGAAAACCCAAACAATTCCACCAAGGTTGTCAATCTTGGTGGATTCTTCAAGAGATCCAATAATACAAGCACTAATCTAAGATTAACTACTAATTAAGAACTAATCTACACTAATCTAATCTAATCTAACCTAAATTAGTCTAGGGTTTAATGTCTAAAAGAGTGCCTCCCTTTTACATAACAAGGGAAGGGTATATATAGGGTTTAAGAATGAAAGGAATTGAAAGAAACAAGGCGGGGCTGCAACTGACCCTTCCCGGTCGGGAAGGCTTGGTCCCGATCGGGATGGGCCATCCTTCCCGGTCGGGAAGGACCTTCCCGATCGGGATGGCCTCACAGTAGCCGCGCTTCTTGTTCACTTCATCCCGAACGGGATGAGGCCATCCCGAACGGGATGGGTCTTTGTAGGCCTCCCTTAAGAGCTCTTTGGTCCCTCCTTTCCTCTCATGGGCTTCTCGTCGATTCTCGGGACTCGGGATCGGGTCTCGGAGGCTCGGGATTGGATTCCGAGGTCTCGGGGTCGAATCCAAGGCATCGAGTCATCGTTCCTCTACTCCGTTGGCTCCAAAATGTGTATGTATTGAGTCGGAATCGCTCCAACTCTTCCAAATCTGTCTCGGGAACCTGAAACGAACTAAAGGAAGCATAAGAAGCCCCTAAACCGCTCCCAAGGAGCGATTTTACAAGGAAAATGGGACCAAAACACTACGAAATAGGCACTACAAATGACACTTATCAGGGAGGCTGCCTCAGAGGCCACCCCTTCCCTTGCTAGCAAGCACGGAGGCTCTCCCACTGGGACTCGCCCTTCTGTGGGGTCAAAACCCTCGGATTCTGAGGAAATTGGGGAAAGCAACCCCCTAGTTGGCAGGAAGAGGAAAGATAAGAAACCAATGGACACTGTCTAGTGGTAGATTTGGAGGCTGATGCCAACACACCCAAGGCCAAGCGCCCTGCTCATGATCTTCCGGGCACCTTTTTCTCAGAAGAAAATGTCGAATTCAATTTTACTGTCGGTGACAGTATTGACGTCTCTGCCCTGCTCTCAGACTCTAACACCACGTTGGCTGACAATCTTACCAAATCCCTGGCCTAATCTACCACTTAGGTGATTCAGTTCGTTCAACGTTGCTCCGGGGTATTCCAAGCTTCCGCGGAGCTGGCAGCTCTCAACCGTTTGAGTGATGAGGAGTTAAGTGCTACACCTGGGTTTCTCCTCCCTAAGCGCATAGCGGTGATTGAAAGGGATGTTGCTCTTATTACAAGCTTGAATAACCAGCTGGCCAAGTATGAAGGCGAGTTGGGGGAGGCTAGATATCAGGTCGCCCGCTGGAAGGATCAAGGTGAGAAGGCTGTGAAGGAGGCAACGAACTTGGAGGTGGAGCTGGAGCAGGCCAGGAAGGTAGTTTCCGAGCTGGAGCAGGTTAGAAAGAGGGTTGCTGAGCTGGAGGACCGTCTCTCCAGGGCTGATTCGGACCTTCAAAAGGCACAGGAAGACCTGAAGGCTCAGGGCGAGCAATGGCTTAAGGAGAAGAACAACATTATTCAGGAGGCTGACTTAGCGGTGGAGGAGAACTTTAATGCTGGAGCTTCTTTCTCCCTGAAGTTTGTCATGGAGGTCATCAGGGAGATGCTTCCGGACTTCAATGAGGACGCTTTTCAGGCCCTTTATACCACCAAGAATGATGCCAGGGCTAACCAGACGCCTGAGGAGGCTCCTGGCCCTGACCAGGATGCCCCCACTGCGTAACATGCAGGGCAGTCGTCTTCTAAGGGCTCCTGCCCCTACCCTTATGCGCCTCTACTTCCCTGCTAATTTTTCAATCTTTTTGCGCGCCGGGCCCTGATGTGGCCGGCTGCCGGCTAATGCACCCCTTAACCTCTTTTGTATTTGGATTTTTATCGCCTGTTTTGTAAAACTCTTTGGATGTGTTTTATCTTTTATAAATGCATTCCTTTTGGTTGCTTATATTATTGTTTCTTTGGATTTCGGCCTGACCCTGGCTTCTTGCCAAAGTCCAGGGGGCCTGCCCCCTGCCTGCCCAGAGGCAGGTGGGGGGACTGCGTTTTTATACAAGGTTGGGGGCTTTCCCAGTCCTTGTTATTTTCGGCGCGTGGGGCTTGGCCTGACCCTGGCTTCTTGCCGAAGTCTAGGGGGCTTGCCCCCTGCCGGCCCAGGGGCAGGCGGGGGATCTTGCGTTTTTTATACAAGGTTGGGGTTTTCCCAGTCCTTGTTATTTTCGGCACGTGGGGCCTGGCCTGACCCTGGCTTCTTGCAGAAGTCCAGAGGGCCTGCCCCCTGTCTGCCCAGAGGCAGGTGGGGGACTTAGGTTTTTCGTTGGGGGTCTATTTTCCTTGGGTTTTGCAACAGGGGGCCCTCCCCCTATTGCCCCCTGCTCGTTTGTGTGTGAAGTGCTAATCTGAACAGACAACGAGTATAAGTTTGAGAACCCTTTTCATTTCTTGAGAAATTTTAAACAATTGTGGTCGGAGCCGTCGACATTGTATCTTGACCGTCCTCCGCCATTTTTCTTAGGGAAAAGAGAAACTAAAAACAAAATATGAACTTCAGACGTAGTACTTCTTCAAAGTGTCCACGTTCCAGTGAGTAGCCAGCTCCTGGCCTTCAGGGTTGGCAATTCTGTAGGTTCCTAGCCCCATAATCTAGGTGAGTTCATACGGGCCCTCCCAATTGGCACTTAGCTTGCCGTGTTCTCTCGATCTTCCTACAGCCTGTGTCTTTCTTAGGACTAGGTCCCCAACCTGGAAGCTTCTTGTACTTACTTTTTTGTTGTAAGCCTTTCTCATTCGCTGTTGGTAGGCAGCAATGTTGACGCAGGCCTCTTGCCTTACTTCTCCGACTAGGTCGAGAGCCTTTGTCATTGCAGCCTCATTACTTGCCTGATTATACTGCTGGGATCGGAGGGTGGGAATTCGTGCTTCTATGGGTAACAGGGCCTCGGCCCCCGTAAACCAGACTAAATGGAGTATGTCCTGTGGACTCCTTTCTGGTGGTCCTAATTGACCATAACACACTTGGCAGCTCGTCTGCCCACCTGGCTTTGAGCTCATCCACCAT
This sequence comes from Agrostemma githago, assembly GCA_958450325.1. Taxonomy (NCBI): domain Eukaryota; kingdom Viridiplantae; phylum Streptophyta; class Magnoliopsida; order Caryophyllales; family Caryophyllaceae; genus Agrostemma; species Agrostemma githago. Next base: position 41,612,506 of record OY288258.1, read on the forward strand.
CCTTTCCAGCTCGCTCAGTATTTTTTTATTCGCTGCCTCAGCCTGCCCATTAGTCTGGGGGTGACAAACGGCTGAGTAGGCGACGGTTATGCCATGGCTTTCCAGCCAGGCCCTCAATGGGTCGTTGTCAAACTGCCTTCCGTGATCGAAGACTAGCACCTTTGGCAGGCCATACATTGTTATGATGTTTCTCCATATCACCTTTCTGACTGCCGGTTATGTTATGTTTGAGACAGCCTCAGCTTCGATCCACTTAGTAAAATAATCAATTCCCACTATCAGAAATTTTCTGCCCCCAGTCGCTACAGTGAATGGACCCAGAATATCCATCCCCCATTGGGCAAAAGGGATAGGAGACAGAATTGGTCTAAGATCCTGGGCAGGGGCGTGTATCGATGGGGCAAACAGCTGGCACTTCCTGCATTTCTGGGTTAGGTCCCTGGCATCCGCAAGCAGGGTCGGCCAGTAATAGCCTACCCTCAGGGCCTTGTGTGCCAGTGACCTTCCTCCTATGTGATGGCCGCAGATACCTGAGTGTATATCGTCTAGTACTTCTGCGGCCTGCCCTGCCTCTAGGCACTTGAGCAAGGGAGATGAGAATGATTTGCGATACAACTCTTCGCCAACTAGTATGAACCATGCAGCCCTGGCCGATATTTTTCTTCTCTGGATAGGATCTTGTGGAAGGGTTCCATTCCTCTTTAATTGGATGATTGGGGTCATCCAGTCATCGGATTCCGCTTCCTCCATGACGCTGACCAATTGGCAGGGTGTGGTGGATTTTTCTTGTATCACATCCACCCATACCGATCTTCTTATATCCTGCAGGCTGGAGCTGGCCAGCTTTGACTGGGCATCCGCCCGGTTGTTCTGTGACCGGGGGATTTGTTTGACTTCATAAGACTTTAACCCAGATAATTCTTGTTTTACCTTTTCAAGGTAAGCGGCCAGAGCTTGATCTCTAGCCTCGTATTCTCCATTAATCTGATTGGCAATGAGCTGGGAGTTTGTTGCCATGATGAGCCTCTCTGCCCCTACGGCCTTAGCCAGATTGATACCTGCCAGTACGACCTCATACTCGGCCTCGTTATTTGATGCAGGGAAGGTGAACCTGAGCGCATGCTCAAAGTCTGTTCCCTCAGGGCTTGTTAGCACGATCCCTGCCCCCGCACCATTGGCTGTAGAGAATCCGTCAGTGTATACTACCCATTCTCCGGCGGGTGGATCGTCCTCTTCTGAATGGGAACATTCTGCCAGGAAATCTGCCAAGGCCTGCGCCTTGATGGCAGTCCTGGACTAGTATGATATTCCTAACCCGCTTAGCTCTATGGCCCATTTCAGCAATCTCCCAGACTTCTCAAATTTTTCTAGAACTTTTTCTAGGGGCTGGTCAGTCAGCACAACGACGGGATGGGCGTCGAAGTAAGGCCTGAGCTTCCTAGCTGCAATGACGACTGCATAGGCTGCTTTTTCGACCACTGGGTAATTCTTATCTGCTGCCCCTAGGGCATGGCTCACAAAATAGATCGGCTGCTGGGAATCTGCCTCCTCTCTTAAAATTACCGCGCTTACTGCTATGTTTGTTACGACAATGTAAAGGAAGAACTTCTCCCCTGCAACTGGTCTTGCCAGGGTGGGCAGCTTCTTCAGGTGTTCTTTCAGTTGTTCGATGGCTTCCTTCTGTTCAGCGTCCCATTTAAATTGCTTGTTTCCTTTCAATATTTTGAAGATAGGTGTTGATTTGTCAGCCGATCTGGAAATGAACCGTGCCAGGGCAGCCATCCTGCCGGTTAGGTGCTGAATATCCCTTATCTTTCTTGGTTCTGGGAGGTCTAGGACATCCTGAACTTTCTCGGGGTTCGCGTAAATCCACTTGGCGCTGACCAGGAAACCTAGAAACTTCCCCGAGCGAACCCCAAAAGTGCACTTCTTGGGGTTTAGTTTCATTTGGTATGCGCGCAGGGAGGAGAAGGTCTCCTGTAGATCTTTCCGGTGCTTCGCCTCCCCCTTACTCTTTACAATTGCGTCGTCCACATAGGCCTCGAGGTTTCTACCCTTCTGATTCTAAAAAACCTTGTCAACCAATCGCTGGTAAGTGGCGCCTGCATTCTTGAGCCCGAATGGCATCATTTTGTACATGTATGTACCAGAACTGGTGATGAATGCACATTTCACCCTGTCAGGCTGCCAGAGGTATACTTGGTGATAGCCTGAAAAGGCATCCAAGAAACTAAATGTAGAATACCCACTGGTGGCGTCTACCAGCTGATCGATCCTTGGGAGGGGATAGCAGTCTTTAGGGCAGGCTTTATTGAGATTGGTAAACTCTACGCACATCCTCCAGGCACCCGAGGATTTTTTTACCATAACCACATTAGCCAGCCACTCAGGGTAATCACAGCTTTCTATGAAGTCAACCTTCAAAATTTCTCGATTTCTTCTTTGATGGCCTGATCCTTTTCTGCAGACATCTTCTGCTTCACAGGGCGGGCTTCTGGACTTACGTTCAGCTTGTGAACAATATGGGCCGGACCGACCCCTGGCATTTCGTCTGCCGAGTAGGCGAATACATCCCTATTGTCTCTCAGGACCTTGATCAGCTCTTCGCGATAGAAAATTTCCAGGTCAGCCCCTATGAGGACCTGCCTCCCTGGCTCTAGGTCCACCAACATGCTTTCCCCCCCAGTTTCAAGGTGGTCCGCTGCCTGCTGGCCAGCTGGAATCTCCCCTTCCCTGCTAGGGGAACTGTCTGCTTTTCGCTTACCCTTTCGTTCTGTTTCATGGGTGCGTAAGGCCACAGAGTAGCACTGCCTGGCCGACTCCTGGTCACCGTGCACCTTCCCCTCCATACCAAACTTCGTAACGTAGGCTATGGTCAGGGCTCTGATTGATATGGCAGCCTCGATATCATCCAGGGTAGCCCTGCCTATCAAAGCGTTATACGCACACTTTGCATCCACAACGACAAACGAGGCTCTAATATTTCTGGCTGAGGCTCCCTCTCCAAACGTCACCGGCAGATCGATGACCCCATTGGGAGCACGCCTGCCCCACTGAACCCGTACAAAGATCTTGAGATGCCTTTTCTCTAGATTCATTTTGTCAAATGCGTCTTTGTATAGCAGGTTGGTGTAGTCTCCTGTATCCACCTTACACCTTTTCACGATATGATTGCTGATGACAAGAGACAATACCAGGGGGTCGCTGTGAGGGTATATTACCCGCCCCGCGTCCTGAGTGGTGATGCTCAGGGTTAGGCCCTTTCGGCTTCCTGCCCTCTTAGCATAGCATATCTGGTTTTGTAGCTCGCAGATTTATCTTTTTGGCTTCTTTTTCTTGTATGGCCTTCCGCGTCTCCTGACACCACATGAATTATTAGGCGGTTTTATACGGTGCCTTCAGGCTTGTCCGCCGTCTCCTTCTGACTCTTGTTTCTTGCTGCATAGGTACTCAACCAACCATTCCTGATGAGTTTCTCAATCTCATCCTTTAGATGGCGACATTCTTCAGTGGTATGCCCAATGCAATCGTGAAATGTACAAAATTTCTTTGGATCACCCTTTGGGCTGCGCGGCTTATTTGGGCGATTCCGCTTGACTGTCTCTTTCTCCAGCTCAAAAATTTCGGCTCTTGAATTATTGAGGGCCGTGTAGCTGTCAAACCTTGGCTGATAGGCTACACACTTCTTTCTTGGGGTGTCGCCCTCCTCACCTCTTTGCTTCCTTGCTTCACCTCTGCTGCGCCCACCCTGCGGTCCCCCCTGTGGCCTGGAAGGTCCTGTGGGGGTATCCGGCAGGCTGTGGAACTCCTCCTGCAGCATGAAGCCCTCGGTAATCTTCCGAGCTTTGGCCAGAGTTTCAGGCTGGGCTCTAATCATCTGATTCTTCATCTCCCCTGGGAGTAATGAGTTGGTCAAAGCATACGCTGCTGTGGGATCATCGATCTCCCTGACCTGTTGGAAGGCCAGATCGAATCTCTTCAGATAGTCCCTGACAGTCTTACCCTTCTTCTGCCTGAGGGTCATCAGATCAAAGCGGGTTAGCCGGCGCCTCTTGTTCCCTGCATATTGGTCCAAGAAGGCCTCGACCAGTTCTATAAAGTAACTGATTGACCCTTGCGGCTGGCCCCTGAACCATCCTTTAGCCTGACCCACCAGGGTGGTAGGGAAAATATTGCACCAGACTGCATCGTCGGCGTCGTACATCCCCATGTGACTCTCATAGGCTGCCAGATAGGTGATCCTTCGGGTCGGTAGTTCCATCAAACTTGACATAAGGCATTTTAATCTTAGGGATGGGATGCCCCTGCACTTCAGGGTGAAGTGGGGTCTTGGTAGGTCTGCCCACCATTTTTGACCTGCTCCCAACAGAGTGGTAACCGTAGTCGTCCTTTTTGCCACGGGTCGGTTTTCCAACACTGGGGGAGCGGTGCCTGGGAGGTTGCCTACTCATAGCTTCATCCTCCCTCGCAGGGGAATGATGTCTGGGTCGTTTTTTCTGAGGCGGCTCGAGGTTATCACCTTGGCGGTGCCTTGATCCCAGCGGCTGTCCATGGTTGAGCCTTGATTGTAGGCTTTGGGACAACCCTGGGGCTCGCTGTGACTCAGCCGGTGTTAGCCTGGAAAAGACCCCGCTCTGTTTTTCTCCCAGACGCTTCGAAATAGGCTCCCTGGGCCTCATCTGTTCCTGGAGATCTTGGCACAAGCCCCTTTTTTCGATAGCTGACGTGGACTCAGTGGTATGTATGGAAAATGCCTGTTGCTGACCAGGCTGTTCTTGGTTGTCGGCGGTGATGCGTTTCTGAGCCTGCACATACCCCTGAGCGGTCTTTCTCGCCTTCCTTTAGATATTCCTGGCAGCGGTCCGCTTCGTGCCCCCAGCCCCTTCCGCACTTTCGAAGTGAAGGTGCATGGGGGTCGTCGCGATCCTGCCCACCAGGTCCTCTGGAGTGAATTTCTGATTGAGCATGGCTGAGAAGAAGGCTGCAGTCTGAGCAACCTGGGCAGGAGTGAGGTTCAAGCTGGGTCTCTGGTGACCAATCTGCCCAGCTGCTACTGCAGTCTCCTTGTTGGGCGCCCCTTGGAGACTAGCCCACCCTACTCCTGGGATTGTGACGGTGGGCGTTATCTCCGGCAGGGGCATGCCGTACAGGGGGATCACCGGTGGTACCGTCGGACCCGCCCCAGAGCTGGCTTCAATAATCTCAAGCGTGTTTTTGATTGTGGTTGATTTTGTGGGTAACTCGTGAGCACAACCTAATCTTCCCCACAGACGGCGCCAAATTGTTCCGGTATCGACACAATTGACCCAAAGCGGATTCGGGTTCCTTGATTTCGATGTTGCTTTGATGATCGTCTTACTTCACGATACTCTCCTTCCTCTTACTCCGGCGATCGGACCTTCCCGGCGGAGGTGGCCTGTCACCTGCACACAGAGCGCACAGGGCCCCGGAGGTATCAGGGGGAACCCTCTCCGATGCCTAAGTCAGTCCGTGAAAATGCCTTGATGAACCTCACTCGTGAGGAGTAAGGTGGCGGTTTTAGAGTAAGAGTCTAGAGAGAGAAAGTCTAACCGTTTTTATGTGGGAAATGGCAAAGTATTTATACATTCCCCTCAAGAGGGAGGAAAAAAGAGAGGGAAAGAGGAGGAATGAGTGGACGGGAAGGTGACATGTGGGTTCATCTCTTCCACTCATTCCCCCTTACCTTAGGCCTGGACGGAGAGGTTCAGACTTCTCCCCCCTGACCCTGCCAAGGGCGGGAATGCCCTGAGGATTGGCAGGCAGGGGGACTCAATTGGCTCAGCCAGCATGCGGTATGGCCCTGACAGGCAGGGGAGGAGTCTGCCTGAAGCTTGGGGCAGCTGAGGTCACCTTTTGGAGGCTTCTCGGCAAGGTTCTGCTTTGATGGCCTGCAAAGCAGGTCTTTCTTCATTTTCGGGCCGGGCTTCCCCGGGGCCCGGATGGCGGGCGACCCGTGGCAGACTACCGACCCCCATCAAGTAGAATTTCCTATTATTATTATTATTATTATTATTATTATTATTATTATTATTATTATTATTATTATTATTATTATTATTATTATTATTATTATTATTATTATTATTATTATTATTATTATTATTATTATTATTATTATTATTATTATTATTATTATTATTATTATTATTATTATTATTATTATTATTATTATTATTATTATTATTATTATTATTATTATTATTATTATTATTATTATTATTATTATTATTATTATTATTATTATTATTATTATTATTATTATTATTATTATTATTATTATTATTATTATTATTATTAGGGTTATTTAATGACAATAATACCAACTATAGGGCGTCTTCCCAAAATAATACTAATTTCAATAAATCTGAGAATAATACGTATTATTGGAGTAGTTAAACAACAGTAGTATAAGTAAGTTTATCACCTGCTATATCAGGTCACCTAATTAATATTTAACCTGTTACTTATTCTACATCCTCCTCCTTAGACCTGGATAACGGGTGAACCGTGTCAGGTCAGTTTCGGGTCGGGCCAATTTCGGGTTATAATAATCGGGTTGACTTCGGGTCGGGTCAGATAATTTCGAGTTCGGGTCATTCTCGGGTTTGCTGTTTTCAACCTTTTTTAGGGTTATCCACTCGTTTTCAATAATAATAGTCGTGTCAGTTTCGGGTTAGCTCGGGTAAATTCGGATTACGGGTCAAAATCATGTCTTCAGTTCGGGTTTCGGGTCGGGTTTGGTTTGGCTTATTCGGGTCGGGTCAGTTTTGTCAGGTCTACTTCTCCTTACTTCTCTTCTTCATCCTCTCTCTCCATTACCCTTCATCCTTCTTCAGTTTTTTTCTATACGTTTCGTTTAGATTAACGTGTTGATTTTGGTGTAGATTTGGCGAGGTTGAAGGAAGAGAAATACGGAAGACATTAATGATGTTTAATGCCATGCATGTACACTGAGTAAGTGAAAAGGAGGGAAGTAATATGAAATAAATTAAAGACGAAAAGGAAGGGGAATGACATCTACCGGTAACTGGTCATCTATACTACTCTGGTTTAACTACTTGAAAAAATATGTATTATTCCCAGATTTATTAAAATTGGAATTATTTTCGAAAGATGATCTATAGTTGGTATTATTGTCGTTAACTAAAATTAAAGGTGAAACATGAAAGTGGAAGGGTTCTACAGGTAACCGGTCACCTATACTACTCTGGTTTAACTACTCCAATAATACGTATTATTCCCAGATTTATTAAAATTGATATTATTTTGGGAAGACGCCATATAGTTAGTATTATTGTTGTTAAATAACCCTTATTATTATTATTAGATTATATACTACTCCCTCTGTTTCTTTGATATCTTCCACATTTCCTTTTTCAACTATTTCTTTGATTTCTTCCACTTTCCTTTTTTCTATCACACTTCTCTTTTACCTAGGTGGCCCACCTACTTTACTCCCTCTCTACTTTTACTTATTTTATTGTTTTTCTTAAGAAATGTGCCACTTTTAAGTTGGAAGATATCATAGAAACGGAGGGAGTATTAGTTTTGGAGACTATCATATCATTATTCATATCGTATTATGTTATATTGACAGTAAGAGAAGAGGAGAAAAACCCTAATTATGTGTAACTAATCTTCTCGGATCAAAGATCTGAAGCTACTAGTTAATTGATTGTGAGACTTTTCTTAATCTTTATTTAATTACTTGAGTATTGTTTATTCCTTGTGCTAATTTTATGATTGTTGTTTGTTTAATCTTTTTGGCCAATTGATTATTCCAATCTTCAATCTTTTGCAATTCTTTGTGTTTGAATCCGTAATTGTTCAATTCACTAGATAAAGTTGCAACCTTTAGACCTGATTATTTGTATGCGTTTCATCGTAATTGGGTAAGGGGAGGAATAAACATATAATTCGAACCAATAACCGCGTGTGTTAAAGGTCGTTATTTCTATTGAATTGTTCATATCGTTCATGCTGTTATTGAATTAAATCTAGATGCGTGGATTAGGTTGTTCAATAATTAGGTTGCTTAGTATCGCGTTTCGACCTAAGTAATATTATCTACGGAACAATTGGAACTTTTAGTTTCACAATAGAATACTCAAGGATTAAATAAAGGTTAGTAGTCATGATCAATTGTTTAACTAGTTAGTGGATTTTCTTTGAGTCGAGTTTCTTAATCATCTGAATTCATCATTATTAATTAGTTTACTTTTGGTTATTTTAGTTATTAGACAAATCACTCAAAAACCCCCAATTATTATTGTTACGTTACTTTATTTTATTCACACATTAATTTACCTCGCCTTCCCTGTGGATTCGGCACCTGACTTACCTCTACTATATTGTTAAAGGTAATAGGATTTAATTATTTATTTTTGGGAGCATACGACCTAGGCTCACCAAATTTTGGCGTCGTTGCCGGGGAAGGCAAAAGTTAATTTTGTGCTTTAATTTTTATTTAATTTTTATTTTAGGTACGCTAGCATATGCATAATACTTGTTCCACTAACAATCAACTCGAGCCCTTCGACTCAGAGATCAAACGTTCAATTTTCAGGTGGAGACAAGGTGATAATAGCGAATTGGTCATTTTTCAGCAGCCCGAGCCCGAAAGTGATCTAGATTCGATACCGGACTCTGTACCCGAATCTGAGGACAAAGTAATTATGGCGAGAGAAACACGTACTCTGAAGGAGCTCACAGCTCCTGATCTTAGCTCTAGCCGAGCGAGCAACTTTTGAATTGAAATCGGGTATGATCCATCATCTACCCACTTTCAATGGAACAAGCATCAAAGATCTGAATAAACATCTTTCGGATTTCCATATTGTATGCTCTAGTATGAAGCCGGCAGGTGTGACTGACGAACAATTGCAGCTACGAGCTTTTCCCCTTTCATTGAAGGGGAATGCGAGAGATTGGTTGTACTATCTACCACCTAATAGTGTCACAACTTGGGGTGGATATGAAGAAGGCGTTCCTAGAGAAGTACTTCCCACCGTCCCGTTCTGCACACTTGAAGAAAGCCATTAGTAATGTGGAGCAACATACGGGAGAGACTATGTACGAGTTCCTTGAACGCTTCAAGCAACTATGCGCCGGTTGTCCTTATCATGGGTATTCCAACCAAGATCTCATTTTATACTTTTGTGGTGGACTTACCCCGGAGGATGGTCATATGGTTCATTCTGCTAGCGGTAGAGGCATAGTGAACAAGAATCCCACGGATGCTTGGAATATTATCACAGAGCTAGTCGAGAGTTCTAGGGATTTTGCTAGAAAAGATGGACGCCGTGGTGTGAACTTATTGAGTTCAAATACGAGCTTAGAGAAGAAAGTTGATAGTTTAACCTCGATGGTTCATGCTATGATTGTAGGTAAGCAATCAACTATGGATTGTGGTATTTGCTCTATTTTAGGTCACCCGAGCGATCTTTGTCCCCAAATCCAAGAGCATGATTCTGAGATAGTGAATGGGATTTGGGAAAGTCAGTCTAGCAATAGAAAGTGGGATCCGTACTCTAATACTTACAACTCCGGTTGGAAGGGGCAATCTCACTAAGTTGGTCCTGCTTGGGGTCAATTTATTCCCCGACCACAAGGACAACAATTCACTCCACAAGTGCCGCAACAAGCTATACCACAAGAACCATCGAGCTCATTGTTGTGTGTCAAATTTTGACCATTTTCCCTCCCATTTAGGCCCGTTTTCCCTCCATTTTGCGAGACTTGAGTGCGATTATCGCCATATTTTGCGTAATTCTCGCACTAGTGTCTCTCTTTTGCATTTTACGTGTTTTTGGTAGTTTTCTGTTTATTTTGATAGGATTTTCGACCGAAAACGTAAACGAGCTTCTATGAGCATAAAAGAGAGAGACACGGTCCGAAAAGCAAAGCACACAACTGAAATTTCAAGTTATCCAATTGATCAACAAAGAAAGAGACCGGAAAAGAGTCAGAAGACCACCTGGTGAAATTTCGCTCGGTGAGTCACCACCGGGCGAAGTTTCGCCCGACGACATTTTTCCACCCCTGAAGATTTTCATGACACTCTCCACCGGGCGAAACGACCAGGCGAAATTTCGCCCACCGGGTGAAATTTCGCCCACCGGGTGAAATTTCGCCCGATGGAGAAACCGGGCCGAAATTGCAAAAAATGAAGAAAATCTCTCCGGGTGAAATTTCACCCGGTGGGATTAGTTCGTCAAGCCGCGGGGCAAAGTTTCACCCCATGAAGATGCAAAGGGTGATGTCTAGCTAAAATGAAGAGAAATTGGATTTAGGCCTTGAAGTTTGTGCAACCCATTAAGAAACTTTATAACTACTCCTCCTAGGGTTTTGTGCCTCCTTGTGCCTTGAGTGAGCCTTTAGGAGTAGGAGTAGTTTAGAGGATTTCTAGAGTAGTTTAGGGGATTCTTAGTAGTAGTAGTAGTAGATTGTAGTAAGCTCTCTAGTAAAATTCTCTACAAACAATTAGTAGATCTACTTAGTATTAGTATAATTCTTCTATAGTTAGTAATTAAGCATCCATCTTTGTTGAAGATTGTGTTTTATGTTGAAGATTCAAGGGTTTTGCAAGGGTTTATGTGACAAGGCTCTTGTATTATTTCTTGAAGATTCATATTTCTTTTATTGAAGATTGAAGATTTATGCATGGATTAGTGACAAATTCTTGTATTATTTCTTCCAAGATTCAATCTTTATGTTAATCTTCATCTTCCTCCTTAGTTTTCTCCATAGTTGGTAAATTCTTTCCTCTCCCTTTTCTCCATTAGTTTATGATTTTCTCTCCTCCTTGTTAGTTTCTCTTTAGATTGTGTGTTAGTTAATTTCTCTCCTTAGTGTTAATTATTAGTGTTGTTATTATGCATGCTTTAGTTATTTTCTCCTTAGTTAATGTTTTATTGTTATTCATCATGACTAGTGAGTAGATTTTCTTGTTGGGGAATTAGGGAGGAGGATTTGGATTATTTGAATTAAGGGATGTTGGTGGGTTGTTTACTTGTTGATTATCAATTTTAAGGTTTTTGCGTCTTTGTTGACCTAGACTACTGCTAGATCGACCTTGACTCGTTTCTATCAATATAGGGAAACTTGGGGTAGAAATTACCTTATTTTGAGAATTACTCTTTCGTCGCGAAAGCGGGCACCCCTTACTCAGAACCTCGGTTTCCGGATGCCCGAAACCGTTGGCGCACGAGAGTCATTCTTTACACGATTACCGGTATAGATGGTATTGGTATCGCAATACAAAGGGACGAGCCCAATAAACTCTAAAACCGAAATGGGCCATACTTTGTGTATGGTCCATAGCGATATAGAGTGTGCTCGAACGGTTCCGAATAACCACAAAATTCGGTGGCGACTCCATTTCAACTTAAAGTTCAATTCGATCCATTCTCATATGGAGGTGCATTCGCCTACCCAAACCTGCGCGTGGCCGCGTCGGGGTGGAGCTACGTCATGTCCACAATAATGATTATATCTTTTGTTTATATCGATAACGGCTATTTTGGAGTTATGAAATAAAGTCAAGTGTGGGGTTAGAGTAATCTATTATGGGATGTACGTTTTTGCCATCAGCTATAAAGTCGGTGTGCCCATTTGGGGCACATTTGGTTGTTGAACTGGGCGTAGTTTCGCCCAGGAGAGTGTGCATTGTGATCTTAAGCTAGATATCGCATCGTGTTAGTCGTCGTCAGTTGAACTGGATACATTTGGTATCCAGGAGGGGTGTATACTACTTAAACCAGGACCTCGCTGCACACAGTCTTGTTATAGTTGAGTTGCCTAATTAGAGACTGGATTCTGTTATGAGTTAAGTCTACATTTCTCGAAGCTAGTTTCCAGTATTATCCTAGTGAAAGTCTAACCTTGTGCACACTGATCGAATTTCCATAACGCCATTTTTGAATATTATTATTATCGATTGATTTTTGACTTGCAGGTCGACAATTGCTTTAAGTTTTGTTGACAAATTATTTTTATTATATCGTTTTAACGTTTTCTCGTTTTAAATATTTTGATATAATAATACTATTATTTTTCCATATGATATAATATGGCTGAGAGAACGTCCGAGTTACTCCCCACTGACGTGGCTGTTATGTTTATAACATGACAAGTATTTGCTGCTGGGTTTTGGGTGTGAGCTAGCGAGCAGCGTGGATCCTACTCTTTCTCTATTCATGTAATTTATGGATTTGTATAACCCGTTTGGAGAATATTCTAGTTAGCCCTTTTGTAAAAAGTGGCATTTGTATTGACTTACCATTTCTTTTAATAAGATATAGTTTGTCAGTGTGTTTTAATCCCGACTCTACAGTGTTTCCGCCACTGTAATCCCCTAGATTCGTGGCTGTTATGTTTATAACATGACATGTATTTGCTGCTGGGTTTTGGGTGTGAGCTAGCGAGTAGCGTGGATCCTACTCTTTCTCTATTCATGTAATTTATGGATTTGTATAACCAGTTCGGAGAATATTCTATTTAGCCCTTTCGTAAAAAGTGGCCTTTGTATTGACTTACCATTTCTTTTAATAAGATATAGTTTGTCAGTGTGTTTTAATCCCAACTCTACAGTGTTTCCGCCATTGTATTGCGTTAGATTTTCTAGGGGATTACAGTTGGTATCAGAGCATTGTTGCTCCCGACGCTTACACCTGATTTTAGGAAAAATACCAGTAAATGAGTTAAACATTATCAAATATTAGTGAGAGATGGGTAGAAACAAAATAAGGACTTAACTGTTAGGTTTATATGTTCTTGTAACTCAATGACTAACATTGAATATTTGTTGCTTTTGTCTGAAAGAAGATGAATGAACAAGATGTTGATAGGATGCTGCTTCAGATCGGGACAAGACCTTCTTAGAACTCTCAGCGCCCGTTGATTCGAGTGGACAACTTTGTGCTACAACATGGTAACCTTTCAGCTCAGATTTAGTTTGCTCCAGCTACAGGCCAGATGATCAAGAGTAGATTCATGTTCCATGATGTTGCAGTAGATCCAGATGAAGCGACCCAAGACTTGTGTGCTCGTTCCCTACGAGATAATGAAGATACCCCGCGGATTCCTTTGTGAACCTTAGAGGTCCGAAGATTCTCCTCTCTTTTTAAATCTTGCTTATTTAGGATCGTTGATTCTTTTCTTCCTGCTTCTGCCTTTTCCAATTGTTCTCTTATTAATTCTCGTCTTCATTTTTGTGACAAATCTTCGATTTATTTCTCATACTTACCATCTTTGCTCTTGAGATTCTTGGTTTGACCAAATTCCGTCTCAGTGAACCCCGTGAAAAGTTATAGACGATTGAGGTTTAGTAAACCCTTGTTACCTGGTTTGAGGATTGTGAGTCTACCCTATCGTCTAAGCAAGTAAGAAATTCTTGAGGACTGACTTGAATGATATTAATTAATTAATTAATTAATGGAATTAGGTTGATACTTTAGACATTGAACCTTGGGTTATAGGTTATTCTGATTATTTTGGAGTACGTAGAGTTGAATATATTTTGGAGTAGTAAGAGTATGTCATATTTGATGGATACCTAGTACTTAGCCAAGAATCGAATTAAGTGTAACTGATAATAGTACTTTGAGATTCTTACCTGATGTTTATTGGATGGGTGCATCGTGAATATTTGGGATCATAGCGTACTGTTTAAAATGTTAACCAGAGTGTTGAGGTACCGTCAAAGGTTTTCAATAATGTCGATAGAGATTTTGGTGGACATAGATCTCCCGTGTTTCTTAAGGATTAGATCGTTGATTGTTGTTTAAGGTTGTAACGTATGAACTTTGGAGTTGAGTGGTCTGACTTGGATAAATTGTTGTTACCCTTGAAGAAGAGAGCTATCTTACACGATCACAGTTTGGTTTTACTGTGTTGTTTTGAGGGATACCTTGATGTCAATATTTTTGATGGAATTTACCGTTCAGAACCCTTTAACCACTAAGTTTGTGACTTCGTTGAGTTATTAAATATTATGGTTGCCTTGTTGTAATTAAGCATTTGATGGACTTCTCAGAAACCTTAGTTGAATGACGTGTTGGAAGATGTGATTGTTTGTGCCATTACCTATAGGTTTGGGCATGTTTGAGGATTTTTTATACGTTCCTTAACTTCGGTACTTGTGGCATTATATATAGGTTGATGATCATTTTAGAGGATTTTTGTGCCCGAACATTGTTAATTGGTGGATCTTGTTTACTGTTCCTTACTCGAGAAATTTGGGATGTACCACGAGTTCGAATTTTATAACGTTTGGATTTAGGAACCTTATCGATCGCAAGTTTGGGTGTGTTTTTGATGATCGTTGGAATTTTAATGGATGAGATTAGATTGTAAAACAATTGTGGATTAGTATCTTGTCGTTTGAACGATTGGATAATCGCGTAAGACATTTTTTTTTTGAAGTATGACTGAGTAGTACCACCTAGTGCCTAATTTTGGACTTAATGTATTTGATGGAAATTAGGAACCCGTGTTGTGGGAGTCGTACCGGGAATCTCGAGATGATTAATTTATTTTCTATTCCTCGATCGAGAGCTATTTTGACTCTCAATTTTGTCCTCTTCTTAGCTTCTCTTATCCTGTTACCTCTTTTGCTGCCAATCCCTCCGACTTCTTTATCGGGTTTGAAAACTTTTGTTTCAATTCGTCGTTGACTTTGACTCTTTTTATTTGTTTATCATTTCGCCGAGCTTATGTTACGAAAAGTTTGACTAATCTACAAATTTTGATTTTCATGAAATTTTAACATTTTGAGTTATAAATTTCAAAACTTTGGTGGTCATGTTTCAAAAGGGTCTTAATAATTTATTTTAAAGTATTTCGAAATTGTTTAAAATTTTAATTTTGATTTTCAAGTGATCGAGATTTTATAAAAATTTCTAATTGCAAATATTTTGATTTCTATGAGATTATTAGGTAAAATGATTTAATATTTTCGAAAAACTTCGTACGTCTAAATTTTTGTTTTATTGTCGATACACTTTTGTGGACATGACATAGATCCACCCCGACGCGGCCACGCGCGGGTTTGGGTAGGCGAATGAATCTCCATATGAGAATGGATCGAATTGAAATTTAGGTCTATGTGGAGTCGCCACCGAATTTTGTGGTTATTCGGAACCATTCGAGCCCACTCTATGTCGTAGTGGGCCGTATAAAAAATACGGCCCATTCCGATGTCAGAGTTTATTGGGCTCGTCCCTTTGCATTAGATACCGATACCGACGTTATCGGATATCGTGTATTGAATGACTCTCGTGCGCCAACGGTTTCGGGCATCCGGAAACCGAGGTTTTGAGTAAGGGGTGAGGGTACGTGTTGGGAAGCCCACAAAGGACACCCAACCCCGCCCGCACTTTAGCGGCCTCTACTAAGAATTCGAATGACTTTCTAATAAGCGCGTTAGTAAAACGGGAAAATGATATACAAAGATTATTTTCCCTAAACATGTCAATGGAATTGAAAAGGTTTCTAATTCAATTTAATGCAATTAATTCTACGTCAAAGTGGAATTTTAGCATGTGAGTTCGTTTTAGTAAAATAAAACAAACGATAAAAAAATTGACAAAGGAAATGACAAACGGTTAGTAACGATATAACAAATAATAACGGTTTGTGCAAATATTGAATTGAATTGAATGATAAACAAGTTGATGCATGGTTTGAAAAGATCATAGTAAATGCACATGATTAACTAAGCACGTGTTGACCTAAGTCGTAAGATACTATCGAATTTAGAAAATAAAAGAATGTACGACTCATTGTTTTAGTCGTGATGAGGCCACTCGATCGAGTGGTCGATAGACTCGATCGAGTGGGCCTTCAAAAAAGGATTCTGCTTTGCGTTTCAGACCTTACTCGGCCGAGTTATGGGCCAACTCGGTCGAGTACGTTGCTACTCGATCGGGTCACTATGAGACTCGACCGAGTAGAGGTCGAAAGTGACATTCTGACTCGATTTTGTGATGTCACTCGATCGAGTGACTAAGGCAATCGATTGAGTGGCACCTGTATGAACCAAGTTCGCTTGCAATTTTATTATTGATTTTGAAATTGCTTTTGATTTTTGATAATTCGACGATTCTACCAAATTGAACATAAATATTGCACAATTTATGTTCGACTCGGATTTTATGAATTGTCGATTTTGTTGAATCGAATATAAATATTGCGGGATTTATATTCGATTCTAAATATGAATACTCGTAGTATCCCATATTCGATTATCGAATCGATATGGAATACTAGAGTGAAAATAAAAGAAAATAAATTAATTTTAGTCGTCTTAAATTAACTAGCGCGATATGGATAAATCGCGTTAATTTATTTATGTGACTAGATTGGTAGATTCGACATCCAATTATGAAATTGGTATCGAATCTAGGGAATCGACTCTTTGCTTGAATTAAAGGACTCGATTCCCTCGACTTTTCTGACATCGAAATAAATCCTTAGGGATTGTGATGTCGGATCCGTGTCAACGGGTTTCGACCCTTATTAAAATACAATGTTTGTTTTGAAAATTGACGTAAATATGTGACTCGAATAATGATGAAAACGAAATAAAAAAGATTATTGTTTAAGTTAACTTATTTCAATAATCAAACGATCGGGGTGATGGGATAAGCGACCGACGACGCGTGTGCAGTACACTTGTATATGCGGTTTTCCTTATCCCACCATCACTCACATTCGACACAAATCAATAAGTATTTTATTATTTTGTACTAATAGTATTATCGATATTATGAATGCAATGAACGAAATAATAAAAAAAAAGAAAAAGATGCGAAAAAAGAGAAAAAGACGACGAGAAGAGAAGGAGAAGAGAAAAAGGGGTTTTGACACCCTCAACCTACATGTTTTTGTCTCGGATCGAACTCGTAACCGTGGCTTTAACACAAGAGTTTCGAGGTGTATGAAGGTTGAGTTATGCTGGCTCGGGATCGATTCCTAAAATCTAGGTTTAGGGTTTTGCTAGTGTGATATTGCTTAGGGTTTGCTTAGGGTTGTATGTGTAAGATTAGGGTTCTTGAGGTTGTAAAAAAAGTGTTTGAAGATGTGTGCATGGGGGTTGCTTATATAGGAAAAGCTAGGGCACCCGGTTTAGGGTTACTCGACCGAGTAGGTGGCTAACTCGGTCGAGTGGCCCGTTATGCCAGCCGTCGGGCTCGAAATAGGCCCACTCGATCGAGTGGGTGGGTCACTCGATCGAGTGGCCCAGCTGGATCGCGCAGGTCAGTCTTTTGGACCTTGACTTTGGATGCTTGATGGGTTTTGTGTTTGACTTGGACTTTTGATGATATGAGGGGCTGTTTTGTGTGTCTCGGGAACGACTTTGACCGGGGTTGACCCAATCGCTAAAAGTCGGTTTTTATTCCGGTGTCGGTTTTGGCCCAAATTAGTTTTGTTTGAGTCGGAATGATCCACTGGACCTGGATTCGAGGTTGATTTTGTGAGATTTGTACTCTGTAAGTGTGTTAGCCAGCAATTAATGGATTTGAGCCCGTATCCGAGCGCATAGAAGCATGTTAGCGTCCGATCATCATCGGGTGTTTTTTGGAAACTGCCATAGACACCTGGCAGTCAAAATGCGGGTGTCTACAGAGCCCCCACTCTGACTGAGGCTTGGACAGGGCGAAAGTCAGAGTAGCTACCAAGCCCTTTAATACCTGGTAGACTTCTGTTCGGGTCGTTTATAGTCCATTAGACTCGCGTGAAGGGCTCGCCAGCCATAAGATAGAAATCATACCTGAGCTGGATGATAGTATCTCCGTGGGGCATTTGGGCTTGTCGCGTAAGCCCTGGGTGCGCCTGTGTGTAGGCCCATCCCATGAAAATGCTGGGGAGATTGAGTGGGTTGCATGTTTTTGCTTGAGTCGTACCTGTATTAGTCACATAAAATGCATGCAACACGTAGGTAGTAAAACGACTCGTGCTGGGGAAAATGATTTTTTTAATTTTTGAAGACTCGAATTTTGAAATTTTTTAAATTTTTAAATTTTTGAAATAAGATTGACTCCTAGAGAATTTAGGAAAGTTCGGGATGGATATATCCGTGCTAGTATCGGGACTAGACTTGTGGGTTGATTCCGTTTTGGAATTAGGAAACTTTTCCTAAAAGTGATAGGGAAAGAAGTTTGCAAGGCTAATGTTATATATAGCCCCCTCTTGCTTTTGATTCTCTTCATAATTCCATCACAAATTCTTGAAAAGAAAATCTCTTTATTTCCCTTAAGGCAAAAAGAAAGTCTCTTTATCTTCTTAAGGAATCTAGCATGGGAATCGATAGGTTGAGCGCTATGCTGCAGGCATGGTCCCGTCAATTTAGGGATGCTGATAGGGTGGTCTTGAACCAGACGGGTATAACTCAGCTGTATCCGTTCCTTCAGATGGTGGTTGATCGCTATTTCTTGGATGCATGCTTGGCTTACTGGGACGACATATATCATGTCTTTGCTTTTCCTCGGGGCGAAGTCTGCCCTTTACCTGAGGAGATTGCAGCTATAGGAGGATGGAACCCAATGCTTCGACCCGCTGTCCCGTATTCGGTCTATGACCTGAGAAGGAAGCTTCGAGATTTCTTAGGCCTCTCTCACAATGAAGTGTCTCGAATGACCCAGGATGACAACACGGTTTCCTTGATCGACCTGGCTGAGAAGTTTATGAACCCACATGATCTCCGGGTGAGATCAATTCACAGCCGTAGGGCCTTTTCTTTTTGCATGCTCCATGTTTATGTTCTTGAGGGTCACATGGACTTATTATCACGTATGGGTCATATCCGTCTGTTAACTGATGGTAGGGATTCGTCACGTCTCTAGCCGATCAATAAAACACCGACTAACCTAGTGGGTAGCTAGGGCATGTCGGGATCGTATCCACGAGGACGGTATATCAAGGTTTAGACTAGGTCGGCCTACAACGAGACTAGATTACCAAACAAACACTAAGAAGCGATAGATGAAAAACTATGATGGAGGAGAAGAGATAGCTAGACTAATGATGAACTAACTATGAGAACTAACTAAACAATGAAACTATAGAAATGATGACTAACTAAGACGATGAACCAAATATGGAAGAAAGTGGGGTAGGTCGGGTTCATAGGAGTAGAAGGGTAATTGGGGTGATCAAGGGTATAGGTGTCTCCTAATCGCTAGAGTCGGTCCGGGCTCTCGCAACTTAGACCGATGTCAAGGTGGGTCCGGGCTCTCGCAACTTAGACCCTAGTCCGCGCTCTCGCGACTAAACTATTCTCAACATTTCCACATAATAGACAAACAATGAGAAGATGAGCACAAGTATGGGAAGCATGGCCACTACAACTCATACAAGCATATCAACAAACACATAGAGTGCCCACAATGTGACTAACAACAAAGATTCACCCTTTTCCCTTAATCAACCCTAATCATCCATAATCTACCCCTAATCCCCCTACTAACCCCACAAGATCACTACTCACTCATTATAAAGAGAAAACTAACATTCACAAGAGAAATCAATACTACAAAACCAACATCCATAATGAATAACAATAACAATAACAATATGAAAAGATTCAAACAAGATTAAATAAACAAAGAACAAGAGTAGAGATGATTATACCAACACTAGGATGAAGAAAAGATGAAAACTTGTATTAATGAGAAACCCAAATACAATCCCAAGGTTGTCAATCTTGGAACAATCTTCAAGAATCCTCTTAATCCAAGAACTAATTACAACGATTAACTAAGAATTAAAGAGAGATTAAAACTAATGAGTGACAGTAAATCTATGGTTTTAGATGCTAATGGAGGCTTAAACTAGTCTAGGGTAAGATAAGATGTCTAAAATTACAAGAAGGGAGTATATATATGGGTACAAGAATGAAGGAGAAGAAAAGAAGAAGCCCGTGCTGCCCCTGTAGCTTCCCGACCGGGACGGATCATCCCGATCGGGACGGCCCTGTCATCCCGACCGGGACGGGTTGGTCCCGACCGGGATGGGCTCACAGCAGCCATCTCAATGTCGCACCCCATCCCGAACGGGATGAGGCCATCCCGAACGAGATGGGTCTTGTATGCCTCCCTTAAGAGCTCTTTGGTCCTTCCTTGCCTCTCATGGGCTTCCCACCGATTCTCGGGACTCGGGATCGGGTCTCGGAGGCTCGGGATTGGGTCCCAAGGTCTCGGGGTCGATTCCAAGGCATCGAGTCATCGTTCCTTTACTCCGTTGGCTCCAAAATGTGTATGTATGGAGTAGGAATCGCTCCAACTCCTCCGAATCGGTCTCGGGAACCTGAAACAAACTAAAGGAAGCATAAGAAGCCCATAAATCGCTCCCAAGGAGCGATTCCACAAGGAAATGGGACCAAAACATAGTGAAAAAGGCACTACAAACTACACTTATCAACTCCCCCACACTTAACCCTTACTCGCCCTCGAGTAAGCACACACTAAGTACTAAACTATCCGGATGGGTATTAGCGCACCCTACGCCCCTTCAACTCACGCGAGTGCACTTAGAGGAAAATGCACTCCGCAAGGCAAGTCGGGTCTTGCGACAAAACTGTGGATGCAACCGGACACAAAACACATAAACAAACAAACACACAAACAAACACATAATCGGTTGCACCCAAAACAAAAGAAATACTGCTTCCCTCAAAAAGCGGTGAATGAAACACCGGTTTAGGACTTGAGGTAAGTGACAACGTTCCCAAGCTAGCAATACAAACCAAGGTGGACTAAACCCTAATAGTATGACGATAAAGCAACAAAAACGTTGGTAACTTACCTAGGTCCTCCTAACTTTCTAAAAACGTACTACGGGACGATCGGCGGAGTGGAAAAGTGAAGGATCACGGTGTTAGTCGACACTGTAGGTAAGTGAGACCCCGCCCCCTTTAGCGAGAGCCAAGAGGGTCGTCCCGTGTCCAAAACCGCCTAACTAGTCCAAGTAAAAAGGTGGAAAACATGCAAAATGAGGGAAGACCGACTAATGCAGCTATCATCCTTCCTCGGGACTCGGTCCTTTGGTAGGCTCTTCACGGCAAAAGTCGGAAAAAGGCTTATTTTTTTAAGGATTTCTTTTTGTGAGACGGGTTTTCTTTTCGCATTTTCTTTCTTTTTGACGCTTTGCTTTGCTTTGTTTTGCCATGCCATTCTTTTTCTTCTTTTCTATTTTCTTTTTGGCTTTTGTGCCTTTTCTTTCTCTTCATTTCTTTTCTTTCTTTCATTTTTTTTTTCTTTTTTTCTTTTCTTTGCCCTTTTGGCAAGATTTGGCATTATTGGCATTTCATTGTGTAACAAGAAAGGGAAAATCAACAATTTGCAATTTATTGTGTGTATATGTGTAGAGGGTAGGGAAATGGGTAAGTTGGGACGGCGCCTTCCTTTCTAACCCACAAAAAGTGGAGAACTTGGACTAATCAAACAATTCTAAACACGGTCACCTAGGGGACGAGACTCGGTAACCAAGGCCTTTTCACACCGTGGGTGGTCATAGTGGTCAAAGTGCAAATCCCGTAGTAAATTCCTAGTAAGCTAGGTGGACTCAAGGTAAAGGACCAACGAAATCGTTGATTTAGGGTCATTCTACTAGACTAAAGTCCAAGACTCGATTTACACTACTAGGAAGGGAAAGTAGACACTCACACACTAGCCTCTAAACCGGGTTTTCGAAAACCTTTTACGCACAAAACACACAACACAACACAAAATGAAGACATCACAAAGAATGAAAGAAAAAGAAGTAAAAGCAACAAAACAAAAACAAAACACAACAACCATATAAACAACACAAACACCACCCCTATCTTCCAAACAAATCACCAAATCAACCGCAAGTATCTACAAGCTCCACCCGAGCATTCCTCAACACAACTTTCTCCAAACTTCACAAGAAATAAAGAGGGGAAAAAGGGATAGAAGATGTTACCGGATGTCTTCAAAGCTTTCCAAAATTAACGGTGGTTAAGCAACCTAAAAGGAAAAGGGGAGGCAAACACACACAACAAGACAAATATACGACACAAGGACACAAAAGAAAAAGACACAAAAAAGAGAATCTTTTTTATTTTTGTGAAATTTTTCAAATTTTTAGGTATTTTTAAGATTTTTCGAAGAAACTAAGAAAATAAAACTAACTACGATAGAATGTCGCTCCCCCACACTTAAACCGAGCAATGTCCTCATATGCTCAATCGTAGTGTGCGGAGAGACAAAAGAAAAGGAAAAAGAAACTACGAAAATGAAGCTAAAAATTAAAAGTAAAAGTGGAGAAAACGGTAGAAGGTGTCCAGCCGGGGTGTAGTCAAGTCACCATGGGCCGAGACGAGAAAAAGATATGGATGGGGGAAGAAAATAAAAAGAAGGAAGGAAATAAAAGGAAATGGGAGGGGAGGGCTAGGTGTAATCAAGTCACCTAGCCCGGATTCCGCCTAAATCCGACTAAATCCTCAAAAAGAAGGTGAAAATCTTGTAAAATGGATTAAACAACGGACTCTCGACGTAATCACGTCATCGGGAGTCGGGAGTAACCATAATATGGCCTCGAAGGCCACTAAGATCCCATGACTCAAGGGAAGGGGGGCAAACAATGAGAAACAAGCGACAAAAAAACGGAAAAGTAAGGATAGTTACCAAACCGAGCGGCTAGTAACTCACTTGCTCCATCGTCTCGATGATCATTAAAGGCTCGTCGCTTGTCTTCTCGGGTGCCATCTCCCTTCACACTCAATAAGGACTCATGGTCGTGGTAGTAATGGTAGGGGGCGGGATTTGATGTGAGTGTCGGTGTAAAGTGGATAGGAAATGGAGTGAGGGCATGCCAAAGAAATAAATGAGGCATATGATAAGGCTAGGGTAGCTAGGGAGGTTGGGAGGGGGCATAAAACGGTTGGGTGGAGTCAATTGTCGAAGAAGAAACACAAAGGGGGAGTAGAGGACCATCCCGGTCGGGATGGTTAATCCCGATCGGGTTACCTCACTCGTCCCGGTCGGGACGTCCTCATCCCGGTCGGGACGGATCCACAGTGAGCTCGAATCTTGGTACACCCATCCCGATCGGGACGACTCCTTCCCGGTCGGGATGCCACACCCGTCCCGGTCGGGACGCCTCATCCCGGCCGGGATGGGCCTTCTTCAACTTCCACAATCCCAAAAGCTTGCTCCAAGCTTCAAAAACCCGATCCTCGTGCCTACAACCCAAGGTATATCATAGCCAATCCTCTCTAGGGAATATCTTCACTTCACCTATCCAACAAACTCAACTCAAGCATCAAATTCTCTCCCTCGCCTCGCTCATCAATAATCCAAATATCAAGAATTCACAAAAATCCAACTAACTACAAGTAAGAAATATATACAAAGAGACGGTTCTTGTGGAACTCCGTCAAACCAAGGATGGTGCAACTTCATTCTTTTTCAACAACCACGACCAATTCCATCTCCATCAAGGGCACGTAAGAACAAGTCGAAGGCCCTAGCAAAGTCTTCAATTAGGCTCGAGATATAACCGTCCACAAACCAAGGCTCTTCATGACCTTGCATCGACGTTCCCGGGGCATCCCGATCTACTAAGTTCAATGGCTTGAACTTGTACTTGCGATCCTTCGGGACGTACCCAAACGTCCAACGATCCTCACGTGGCCCCAAGGGAGGCTCATCTTCTTCCTTGTCATTGCACTTGTCATCCAACCCATGATTTGGGCGCTCATCTTCCTCCAAGTCGGAGTCATCATCCTCAATTACATAAGAGTACTTCTTCAAGCTTTGTCCCGATTCCTCCCCTAGACCGACGTCTTTCGTGGCTTGGATCATATTGCATGACTCATCGCTAGTAGGCGAAGCGTTACCTTGGAGGTCAAACACTATCTTTTCCTCGCCTAACTCAAATGTGATCCTACCATTCTTCACATCGATCATAGCACCGGCGGTGTGTAGAAATGGGCGCCCAAGGATGATGGGAGTGTTGGCATCGTCCGGCATTTCGAGCACGATGAAGTCGACCGGAATGAAGAACTTCCCAATTCTAACCGGCACATCCTATAGCATTCCCAATGGTCGGTTAAGAGATTTATCGGCCATTTGGAGTGTGATGGATGTACATTTCAACTCCTTCATTCCGAGTCGGCAACAAATAGAGTATGGAATGATGCTCACACTCGCGCCCAAGTCACACAATGCATTCTTGATCATGAAATTGCCTATGGTGCAAGGGATCGAGAAACTACCCGGATCCTTCAACTTCGGAAGCGTGGAACCTTGAATAAGCTCGCTCACCACCCTTGTGAACGCTACCGTCTCTTCCTTGTCGATGGACCTCTTCCTAGCTAGGATTTCCCGCATGAATTTTCCATATGCCGGCACTTGGGTAAGTAACTCGGTAAACGGGACACTAACATCCAACTTCTTCACAATACTAAGGAACTTGTCGTATTGAGTGTCCACCTTAGTCTTCATTTGCCTTGATGGGAAAGGCAACTTGATTTGGTACTTATTTTTCTCAATGGGGGTGGATTCTTCAAAGGACACTTTCCTTTTTCCCTTGTCTTTCTCTTGAAGTGGGGGAGGGTTGTCTTCTTGGGGTTTTTCAACTTCCCATAAAACTTGCTCCTCAATTGGATTTTCATAGCTTGCATCGTCTTGAGAGGGGGGTATGACTTCTTGTCTTGGTTCTTGCTCACTAGGGGAAAAAGGGGGTTCATAGGATGTACCTCTCCTCGTAGTAATAGCATTTACATACTCAAATTTCGATGTTTCGCCTTGAGGAGGTAGTTGCCCCTTTTGTCTTGTAGAGATCTCCGAAGCAAGTTGAGATATTCGGGTTTCCATCGACTTCGCATGAGCATCTCTTGCTAGGTTGTCCTTTTGAACGTAACCAAAGAACTCTTGTTGATTTCTTGCCATCTCTTGATTACTCCTTTGCATATCCATCATATACTTTTGTACGTCGAAATCCCGTGGTGGAGATGATGGATTATGTGGAGTATCGGTGAGGGCTAACGGAGTACCATAGTCATGAATAGGAGACCGGCTCCTAGGCTTGCTTTGTTGTTGATGACTTTGATTTGCTTGTTGTTGTTGATGGTTCCCTTGGAACCCATGAGAATTGCCTTGATTAAGGCCTTGATTGTGGTTTTGTTGTTGTTGGAAGCCTTGGTTTCCTTTGAAACCGCCTTGATTGAAGTTCCCTTGTTGGAACCCTTGATTGTTGTTGTGAAAGGTACCTTGGTTATTTTGCTTGAAGTTGTTGAAGGGTCTTGGATTACCCATGTAACCTTGGTAACCTTGGTTGTTGTCCCTTAAGGGAGGTGGAACATAGGGACGATGTTGTTGTTGATGTTGAAAGGCTTGTTGTTGAGGGACTTGATTGGAAGCTTGGTATTGATTAGAGTAGGAGGCACCTTGCTTGAACGCTTGAAAGGCGTTCACTTGCTCAATACTCCCTCTACAATGCATAGGATCATGACCAACGATTCCACAAGTATCACACATCCCAAAATAAGGCAAAGGAGGTGCAAACTCCAAAGCATTAACATCATGGATCGAGTGTTGGTTGGAGGAACTAGAGCTTTGAACTTGGTTGAGGTGGCTTTGGAGTTTCTTGTCAATGGTCTCCATGTGAGTTCTTAGTTGAGCCCCAAGATCAATGCTCAATTGTGTAATGGCATCAACTTCGTGCCTACCTCCTCGATTCGCCTTTCTAGGCCTACAGTATTGGGGATTGTGAACCGCCATCTCTTCAATCCTTGACCAAGTTTGGTCATCCTCCACTTCGGTAAACCTACCGTTAGATCATATGTTGAGTATGGCCCTCGAGTCTTCATATAGTCCGTTCCAAAATTGTTGTACGAGGAACCATTGTGATAAACCATGGTGTGGGCAAGAACGGATCAAGGCTTTGAATCTTTCATATGATTCATAGAGGCTTTCATCATCACGTTGTTGGAAACCCGTGATAGAAGCTCTCAATAGATTTGTCTTCTCCGGGGGGTAGAATTATTGGTAGAAGGCTAAGGCTAGCTTCTTCCAAGTGTCAATGCCAAGTCTCGCTTTGTCCAACCCCTTGAACCATTGCTTCGCTTTACCAATAAGAGAGAAAGGAAATAATACCCACCGGATTTGGTCTTGAGTAATTCCCGTTTGCGAAATAGCGTCACAATAATCCGAAAAGGTTTCCATGTGTTGATGAGGATCTTCGGTTGGTAACCCACTAAATTGACTTCTCTCGACCAATTGGATAAATTGCGTTTTTGCCACAAAATTCCCGGTATATGCCTCCGGTAAAGTGGATGGACCCGGCAAAACGTCTTCCGTAAAGGTTGAGTGAGAAGAAAACTTAGGCATGATTGGATATAAGGGAGAGGATGGTGGTGTAGACGGTGTTGATGTAGATGATGAGGGGGAACTAGGAGAAGAAGAATCACCAAAAGGGTTAATGAATCCCCCTTCGGCCGTCTCTCGATGTGGATTGCTCAAGCCGGCTCCTTGGGCTTGCCCTTGATGAGTATTGCTTGCACTCGGTTGAGAGATCCTAACCCGATTAATCGTCCGTTGGCGAAAGGCTCGAAAGAGTCTCTCCGGCTCTGGATTAAAGAGATAGAAGTCACCTCCCCTCCTAGGCATACACTACACTCTAGAACAAACGTGAGAACACCTAGTGCTTTGTGGGCACTAGGCAACGACAATAAACAAACACAACTAGAGACAAAGAGAAAAAGAAGAAATAAAGCTAAGGAAAGAAGAAAAATCTAGAGAATATTCACAAGAGAAGATGGGAGAGCACAAAGAAGGGTAACTAAGTCTAGAAATAAGCAAACTAAGTCTAAACAATGCACCGTCCCCGGCAACGACACCAAATTGATGGTAGGGATTCGTCACGTCCCTAGCCGATCAATAAAACACCGACTAACCTAGTGGGTAGCTAGGGCAAGTCAGGATCGTATCCACGAGGACGGTATATCAAGGTTTAGACTAGGTCGGCCTACAACGAGACTAGATTACCAAACAAACACTAAGAAGCGATAGATGAAAAACTATGATGGAGGAGAAGAGATAGCTAGACTAATGATGAACTAACTATGAGAACTAACTAAACAATGAAACAATAGAAATGATGACTAACTAAGACGATGAACCAAATATGGAAGAAAGTGGGGTAGGTCGGGTTCATAGGAGTAGAAGGGTAATTGGGGTGATCAAGGGTATAGGTGTCTCCTAATCGCTAAAGTCGGTCCGGGCTCTCGCAACTTAGACCGATGTCAAGGTGGGTCCGGGCTCTCGCAACTTAGACCCTAGTCCGCGCTCTCGCAACTAAACTATTCTCAACATTTCCACATAATAGACAAACAATGAGAAAATGAGCACAAGTATGGGAAGCATGGCCACTACAACTCATACAAGCATATCAACAAACACATAGAGTGCCCACAATGTGACTAACAACAAAGATTCACCCTTTTCCCTTAATCAACCCTAATCATCCATAATCTACCCCTAATCCCCCTACTAACCCCACAAGATCACTACTCACTCATTATAAAGAGAAAACTAACATTCACAAGAGAAATCAATACTACAAAACCAACATCCATAATGAATAACAATAACAATAACAATATGAAAAGATTCAAACAAGATTAAATAAACAAAGAACAAGAGTAGAGATGATTATACCAACACTAGGATGAAGAAAAGATGAAAACTTGTATTAATGAGAAACCCAAATACAATCCCAAGGTTGTCAATCTTGGAACAATCTTCAAGAATCCTCTTAATCCAAGAACTAATTACAACGATTAACTAAGAATTAAAGAGAGATTAAAACTAATGAGTGAGAGTAAATCTAGGGTTTTAGATGCTAATGGAGGCTTAAACTAGTCTAGGGTAAGATAAGATGTCTAAAATTACAAGAAGGGAGTATATATATGGGTACAAGAATGAAGGAGAAGAAAAGAAGAAGCCCGTGCTGCCCCTGTAGCTTCCCGACCGGGACGGATCATCCCGATCGGGACGGCCCTGTCATCCCGACCGGGATGGGTTGGTCCCGACCGGGATGGGCTCACAGGAACCATCTCAATGTCGCACCCCATCCCGAACGGGATGAGGCCATCCCGAACGGGATGGGTCTTGTATGCCTCCCATAAGAGCTCTTTGGTCCTTCCTTGCCTCTCATGGGCTTCCCACCGATTCTCGGGACTCGGGATCGGGTCTCGGAGGCTCGGGATTGGGTCCCAAGGTCTCGGGGTCGATTCCAAGGCATCGAGTCATCGTTCCTTTACTCCGTTGGCTCCAAAATGTGTATGTATAGAGTCGGAATCGCTCCAACTCCTCCGAATCGGTCTCGGGAACCTGAAACGAACTAAAGGAAGCATAAGAAGCCCATAAATCGCTCCCAAGGAGCGATTCCACAAGGAAATGGGACCAAAACATAGTGAAAAAGGCGCTACAAACTACACTTATCATTAACCGTTGTTGATTTAATGGAGACGGAGCATAGCTCGGCTTGGCTAATCACGGGTGAAATCATCCAAGGATTGGATAACCGCAAGAGGGACTCATCAGTTCGTCTTACCGGGAGCACTCGTTTATTGCAGGTATATTTGATTTTTCCCGATTTAATTTCTTGATTTTCGATTTTTCTCGCTGCAGTAGGCACTGGCACTCGATCGAGTGCCATCGATAAGACCCTTCTGATTTGCTTTCAGAGGTGCCACTCGATCGAGTCACCCTGGCACTCGATCGAGTGCCCTTAGGCGGATGCCTATTTTTACTCGGGAACTCATGCCTTTGTTTCCTTTTGCGGATTTGGCTATATGAGAGGCTATCAGTGATAGATCCTCCGCTTGACGCGAGCAACTATCGTCATAACCAGGTGATGACGAGGAGGCGGGCCATTGACTTTTCTCGTCTGATTACTCAGAAATATTGGGATGAGGTACTATCAATCCATGGTGGACGGCTAATTCGATGGGTCGTGCCGTGGTGGCCCATCTATGCTTGGACCGGCTTGGGCCCGAGGGATAGAGCTCGTTACCAAGTAATCTTATCCTTTAGACAGACGGTTCATCTCTACCCGGATCGCATACTTAGGCAGTATGGACGGGCTCAACGAATACCAGAAATTGAAGCAGTTGTGAGTTGTGAGTGACCCTACCCAACTGACTGATGTGATGTGTGATACTTGGGCGCAAAGATGGTATACCCGGCATACTTGGCCCGTTTCCAAGTCTCGCCACCCAATCTGGGTTTCAGATTCATATGTGAAGTGGACTAAAGCAGGTGGTGCCAAGGCCCGAGCTGCTTTGAAGGTTGATGAAGCCTTCGATCTGCTGAGAAGGGAGCAAGCTAAAGACAACAGAGGGTTCTTTGATGAGGGAGACACTCCGACTACCCTAGTTCGTCTAATGTCAGGACAGAAAAAGAAAACTAAGACTCAAGCTGGAGGGTCTAGTGCTAAAGGTGCTTGGGGGAAAGTGAGCCCCCAGACGGACTTGGAGAGGAGACTGGGCCCCAGACTAGCCGTGCAGGACCGACTTGGCCCACGAGATAGGCTACCTGAGCATGTGCGAGCCCGACTTGGGCCGAAGACTGTAATTGAAGACCCGTCGTCAAGGAAGCGGGTTCGTGCTAAAGAGGTTCCCCTTGTGATTAGGGAACGCTCATCTCCACCTCGGCAACCTCGGGCTCCACGCGACCCGAAGGACAAGGGAAAGGGGAAGATGCCCGGACATTAGTCTCCTTATTTTATTATTTGAATATTACTATTTATTTTTGTGGTGCATTTTTTGTATTTTTGCCGTTTTGGTTTTTTTTTTTATCGAGATATTAATAAAAGACATATTATTGAATACCGTTCCCATCTTTTCGTTATTGCAGTGGTTGTACCCTTTTAAGGGGTTGCCTACGTATCCACAATTAGCGGAATCAAACCCAACGTAGTTCGAAATTTGATTTGATTGATTTTTGCAATTTTCGAAATACATCAAGATTATTAATTCAAGATGTGCGACGGTACAATAATTAATTCTAACTCATTGACTTGCCTAAAATTTTGAAAATTTATAAAAAGACCAATGTTTATAATTTTTTGCAAATGACATTGAGATAGGGGTTTATGGGTAATAGCGCTTCAGCTGCTCCAAGTTGGTCGGATTGACGAACTCGTTCCCGTCCAGGTCTGTCAGCATCACCGCTCCTCCTGATAGGATTTTCTTGACTAAGTATGGCCCAGCCCAATTGGGTTTGAATTTTCCCCTTGGGTCAACCGGTAGTAAGGCACGAACCGATTTCAGGACCAAATCCCCTTCTTTAATGTTCCTGGGCCTAACCCTTTTGTTGAAAGCCCGTTGGATTCTCTTTTGATATACTTGAATATTATTGAGAGCCCGGAATCGCCGTTCGTCTAAAAGGACTAGCGAATCGTATCGGGCTTGGGCCCAATCCGCTTCAGGTACCTGGCTTTCAAGCAAAATCCTTAGGGATGGCACCTCTAGCTCAACTGGTTGGACTGCTTCCATTCCATATGTCAGGTAATATGGAGTTGCTCCGGTCGCGGTACGAACTGAAGTTCGATACCCCCATAAGGCAAAGGGTATTTTGTCGGGCCAGTTCCGGTAGTTCTCATCCATCTTTTTAAGTATGGTGACAATTGTTTTGTTGGCCGCTTCTACCGCTCCATTTGTTTGGGGTCGGTAAGGTGAAGATGTATGCCTCTGAATTTTGTATTTCGCCAGTAATGCAGTGGTTTCAGCTTGGAAGTGGGTTCCGTGATCACTGATAAATTCGTGAGGGATCCCATATCGGCATATGATCTTATTATGGATAAATTTGGCCACGTGCTTGGCGTTCAAGACACGGTATGACTCAGCTTCGACCCATTTGGTGAAGTAGTCGATGACCACTGGAATGAAGCAATGTCCTCCCGTCCCGGAAGGATGCACTTTCCCAATTATGTCTATGCCCCATGTCGAAAATGGCCATGGTGATGTCATGGTGTATAATAGGGAAGACGGCATATGTTGTACATTACCGAAGATCTGACAATTATGGCAGTGCTTGACATATAATTGGCAGTCTATTTCCATGGTGTTCCAGTAGTACCCGAGCCTCATGATTTTGCGGGATAGCAAATGAGCGTTCATATGCGGACCGTTTTCACCGTCGTGGACCTCGACCATGACCTTTTCGGCCTGTATTTTGTCGATGCATAGGAGGAGAGCCCCCTGTGCCGTCTTTTTGTACAATTGCCCGTCATCCGTACGAACAAATTGGGTCGCCAATCTTCGCAAGGCCTTTTTGGCCCGATTTTCAGCTTCTGGGGGATATTCTCCCGTTGTCAGGTAGGCTAGGACGGCTTGATACCAAGGCTCTGGGTCAGTTATCTCGATATCTTGAAAGGAATGGATGTATGCCGGCTTGGACCGCCTTTCAACACAGATTGACATGCTGGTCAGGTGATCCGGGATGTTCAGTAAAGATGCTAATTTGAAAAGTGCAACTGCAAACTGATTTTCCTCCCGGGGCAGGTAGATATACTCTACTTTCTGGAATTGTTTCTCTAGAATCCGTACCCGTGCTTGGTAAGCCACGAGATTTTCGTTCCGAGTTTTCCATTTTTGGAGCGCTTGATTAATGACCAGTGATGAATCACCGTGGACCCGGAGGTTTGTTACCCCTAAATCAGCGGCGACTTGCAACCCGTGAATGCATGCTTCGTATTCGGCTGCGTTGTTGGTCACGTCGAAGTCCAGCTTGATGGATAAAGGAGTGTGTTCCCCTCGGGGTGAGATTAATAGAATTCCGACCCCAAATCCTCCGAAGTTGGATGCTCCATCAAAATATAAATCCCTTGTCTCGGTATCGGTATGGAATATGTCCACATCAGGAAAGGCCCAAGTATCGGTGTGGCCTTCTTCGGATATCGGGCTATCAGCGAG
This sequence comes from Agrostemma githago, assembly GCA_958450325.1. Classification (NCBI taxonomy): domain Eukaryota; kingdom Viridiplantae; phylum Streptophyta; class Magnoliopsida; order Caryophyllales; family Caryophyllaceae; genus Agrostemma; species Agrostemma githago. The sequence goes on from OY288258.1 coordinate 41,644,478, forward strand.
GAACTCGGCTACTACCCGGCCTTTGATGGCTTTTAATGGTACGAACTTGAGGTCGAACTCAGATAGCATTAAAGTCCATCTGGACATCCTGCCATTGAGGATGGGCTTCTCGAATAGGTACTTGATAGGATCCATTTTGGATAACACATGTACCTCGTGACTGAGCATGTAGTGTCTGAGCTTTTTAGTGGCCCAAACCAAGGCTAGACACGTTTTCTCGATCATTGTGTACTTGCATTCATATTCGAGGAACTTTTTACTGATGTAGTAAAAGCCCGTTCTTCTGATTCAACTGTCTGGGCCAGCATAGCCCCCATGGCTGTCTCGGTCGTCGTTAGGTATAACGACAAAGTCAAACCGTGTTGAGGTGGCATTAGTACTGGCGGAGCAGACAGGATCTCCTTGATTTTATCGAAAGCTGCTTGACATTTGTCGTCCCATAGCACCCGTTCCCCGATCTTCAGGTTTTTGAAAATGGGCTCACATACCATGGTTAGCTTTGAAATGAACCGGCTGATGTATTGGACCTTCCCGAGAAACCCCCTTATTTCCTTTTCGGTCTTGGGTGGCTGCATCTCGGTGATGGCTTTGATTTTTGCTGGGTCGACCTCGATGTCGCGTTGGCTAACGATATGGCCCAGTAATTTGCCCGACGTTACCCCAAAACTGCATTTTTGTGGGTTCAGTCTCATATTGTATTTGCGTAGCCGGATAAAGAACTTCCTTAGCGCCGAGATATGGCCGCTTCGGTCCTTGGATTTGACGATCATGTCGTCCACATAGACCTCCACTTCCTTATGCATCATGTCGTGTTGCAAAGTAGTGGCGGTCCGTTGATAAGTGGCCCCGGCATTGATGAGCCCAAATGGCATGACGGTGTAACAGTAAGTCCCCCATGGTGTGATGAAAGTGGTCTTACCCATATCCTCTTCTGCCATTTTAATTTGATTGTATCCGGCATACCCGTCCATGAATGATAGAAGGGCATGATCGGCTGTATTTTTCTCCAAAATGTCGATGTGTGGTAATAGAAAGTCATCTTTTGGACTGGCCTTGTTTAGGTCCCGGAAGTCCACGCATACTCGTACCTTGCCGTCCTTCTTGGGTACTGGCACGATGTTTGCAACCCAGTCTGGATATTCAGACACTTGTATAAAACCTGCTTTGAATTGTTTGTCTACTTCCTTTTTGACTTTGAGGGACTATTCGGGCTTCATTCTTCTGAGCTTCTGTTTTGCCGGTTTGCACCCATCTTTGATGGGTATTCGGTGTTCAGCTATTTCCCGATCTATTCCCGGCATGTCCTTGTAGGACCATGCAAAAACATCTTTGAATTCTTGGAGGAGGTCTGTGAATTATTTTCTCTCCTCTGGATCTAAAGATAGGCCCAACTTAAGCATCTGGGGCTCTAAAGTGGTTCCCACATTGATGGACTCGGTTTCTTCGATTACCGGATCTCGGGATTCCCTTTGCTCAAGCTGCTCGATTAGATGCGGAGGCAGAGGTACCTGTCCGTCGGGTTTCTCAATGTCATTCCATATAAAATTTTTGAAATTGAGAAAATTTTGGAAATAAGACAAGTCGTAAGCAGAACGGTGTTCGATATTATTATTAATGGTAAATTTTGAGAAAAGCTCGAATAGAGCTGCCATCTGATCATTGGTCAGTGGCGGGATAGGGAGAGGTCTTGGGACAGGCTCCGAGACCTCAGTGGCTAAGGGAAGAGGGGTTACAGACTCGACTCCAGCACCAGACCCTCTAGACTCGAACTCCGACTCCGACTCTGACTCTGACTCAGACTCGGATTCGGTATCCGGCATGTCTCCCTCGCCGGTGGTCAGCTTGTAGACCCGTCCTTGACCGTCGGTCCATTTTATGGTCTTCCTCCAAGCCCTTGTCTCGGTGTTGGCACCGACCTCGGTGATTAGCTTGGTTGGGTCGAACCGATCGCTGCGGAGGATCAAGCTGACCAAATCGTCCTTTGGAGCAGGGACAGTCTTGTCTTCCTCCAAATAGGAGCCCCAGCACGGGCTCGGAATCGCTTTCACCCTTCTCGGACTCATCCTGGATAACGGTGAATATATCATCGGGGATATAGTTGCATTCCCGAGCCGTTTTGGTTTCGGGATATGTGATGGTGGGTTGGTAGAGGCCCACTTGGATAGCTCCGAAGACTGGAGTGACGAATTTGATTGCATCGGCCCGGCCCACATTCTCCGAGCTTATAGTATATCCCAATCCGAGTCGGGACTCTCCATTGTCTAGGACTTCGATAACCCTCCCCGCCGGAAGGTACGGCCTTGAGGTGGCTCCGGGTAGGTAACCCAGACTCTGTTGCATCATGTCGATACTAGGGGCGAAGTAAGGCTTGAAGAGATATTCCTCTTCGATCATACCCACGAAATCGAATCCTCGTGGTTCGGCCCGGCTCGTGGCATTACAATTAGCCACGGTCATCGGGGTCGCCTTCAATGTGATGATACCGTCTTTAAGTGGCATCTTGACTTTCCGGTGGAGGGTAGACGATGCGGCCTTGACTCCATGGATCCAAGGCCTTCCCAGCAAGAGGTTGAATGATGAGGTGACATCGATCACTTGAAATTCCAGCTCCTTTTCGATTGGGCCTGTTATGATCTTCAATTTAACGGCCCCGACGACTGGTTTTGGGCTTCCGTCGAAAGCCTGGATAGTTTGCGCCGTCGGGAGATAGTCGGCATCAGTGATGTCGAGGGCCCTGGCAGTCCTTAGAGGTAGGACGTTCACGGCTGATCCATCGTCGATAAGGGTCACCGGGAGGTACTTACCCTTGCAGATGACCGTGATGTATAGGGCCAGATTGTGATTGGGCCCAAATGATGGCAGATAAGATTCAGCGAAGGTTATGAGTGGGCTTTCGTTCTTGGACTTGCCCTTGAGGTGGGGCATGATAGTAGCTACCATTTCAGCAGGGGTAGCTTGCGAATCGACCTTGATTTCATCGAGAGCCTTAGTCAGTGCTTCTCGATGTGCTTGTGAGCTAACCAATAGTTGCCATATAGTTAGACCAGTTCGAACCCTCTTCAGTTGTTGGACAAGGGCCGTGTCGTTGCTCGGCTCTTCGAGGGTAGACCCCGTCCTGGCAGGTTCAGTGACGGGTGTTGGAGTGGCGCGCCCAGCAGTGGCAAGGTGGTTGGTGGCCAAGGCCTTGGAATTGGCTTTTCGGACCTCTTCAAGGGTGATGGGGACAGCCCCCCCTTTGGCTAGGTACACGTCGTCCTCGTCATCGAACCATATCCCATTGATTTGTGGGATAAAAGGAGAAATGAGATGAGAACAATCGATTACCTCCCCTGTGAATATTGCATGGGCACTGAACGGGTTTTCTTTGTTGCTCGGTTTGTCTCTGGGCAACGGGATCTTCCCGCTCTCGATAAGATCTTGGATCAGATGCTTTAGTCTCCAACATTTTTCAGTATCATGTCCGTTACCCCGGTGATACTGACAGTAAGCTTGGGCATTATAAGCTTTGGGCCTCTTCTCTACTGGAGGCTCAGCGGTTGGGCCTATCGGTTGGATCAGGCCCTTTGAAGATAGCCTTTGCAAGGCATAAGTATAGGTAGTCCCTATATCTGTGAATACCCGATTTGGTGTATTCTTTTTGGATGAGGTGTCGAGCAGGTTTTCCTCATCAAAGATGCTGCGAGTTGCAGCTGCAGGTACGGGCTTGTTTGTGGATGAACTAGCCCCTTGATAGCCCTTGGTAGAGACCTTAGTCAGGCTCTCTAGTCTCAAGTCATCCTCGATTCTCGTGCCCATTTCAGTAAGGACAGCAAAGTTTGGGATGATAGCATACCGGAGGTGGACCCGGTAGGATGGGAGGAGGTTTTTGACGAAAGCTTCCACTAGGGCCTTCTCGCCGGGCTTGTCGACCAGCTTCACACTCTCGGCCCGCCATCTTTGCAAATATATCGTGAACCCTTCTTTGGGCTCTTGGGCCATTACTTCCAGAGTACACATTGTAGTCTGGATTTCAGTGTTATCGGCGTAGTTCCGAGCAAATTCGGTCGCATCGTCCCAAGTCTTGTATTTCTTGGGGTCGAGCCTGTAGAACCAGGCCTTAGGGTGCTTCTCCAAGGAAGAAGGGAAATAAGTGCTTGAACATAGTGGACTTCACCCCTTTAACTGCCATGAAGTCCTTGAAAGCCCGGATTTGGTGGACCGGGTCTTCGGTACCCTCAAACATAGGAATTCCCGTTAAGTTGAGGTTGGCAGGTAGCTCGTCATTCAAAGGTGAATAAGTACGAGCATTTTCGGTGTGGATCGAGTTGTTCGTCGATAAGTGGACTTGCTCCTCGAGCCTACGAACAACACTGATCAACTCGGCTATGGGCCCAGTGGGCTCAGCACCTTCAATTAGGGCCGTTTTCTCCATGGTGCTTAGGCGGGTGGATAAAGTCGCTTGGTTATCCTGGATGGCAGCCAGTTGGGTCTCGATCTTGGTCAAAGCATTTTTCAACTCGTCCATTTTGCGTTGGTGCCTGGTTTTGGGTGGCCTGTCTGTAAGAACACCACGTAATCAGAAACTAGCCCAGAATCCCGGAATAGAAAGTGCATCTCGAACAAGACTAAAAAAGGGAAATGACTCGGAAAAGACACCTAGACGGGTGACTTGTGAAATGTGGGCCTTCCTTAGGATTCGGCGGGTGGGCCTAGTTCTGTTCGAAGGAAGGTTCACGTAAGACATCCCCAGACTTATGGACTCGATTGTGTTGACGGGCCCTCCTTTGTAGGGGTTTGTCCTACGTAGGTGGGCCTTGCCTTAGTCTAATAAGGCGGACTGGGATAGGGAAGAAACTCTTGATGTAAGATCGACAGAGTTTCGACGCTAAAGACCTTGACAACTTAAGACGCGACCCGACACTGCTAAATACGGGAAGTCCTAAGGAGAGAAAGGTTTTGAAAATTGATTGTTTTTGATAAAGGTCCGAGAAAACTCGGTTGAGGGCCCAATTTTTGGAAATAACGAAAATGGTATTGGGCCACGGGTTTTGAAAGTTCGAAAATATTTTCGAGTTTTGAATCGGGCAGCATACCGGCTAGAAAATAGGCTATTTTGAGTAAAATCATAAGTCCTAAATTCGGTATGTGTCCCGGGTTTTAAAATTGAATAGTTTGAAAAAGATGCAATCTTTAAAAAAAAGACGGTTTTTGAAAACGACTCGGAAACCAAGTAGCACGTAGTCACATAAGCATTATAACGACGCCATGTATGCTCTATACTAAGTCTCGGTCGGTCTATAGAGGGTCTATACCAGTGTACATAGTCTAGACGTTGATCGGGACGGACTTCCTAAGTCGAGTTGATCTTAGAACATGCCGCGAAACCCACTCGAATCGACTATGGACACCTTTTGACATATCCATATTGGAGTACATCAACGGTATAGTGGGACGTCGGTCGCGAGTACCGGCCCGGGAAAATATGGGTTATGCATGAACCGTAAAACTAAAACGCGTATTGTATTCATCAAATGATTTCTATTCGAGTCTCACCCTGAGGATGCCGATGCTAAGTCACGCATCAGTTAATCCCCAACGGAGTCGCCAAATTGTGGACATGACATAGGTCCACCCCGACGCGGCCACGCGCGGGTTTGGGTAGGCGAATGAATCTCCATATGAGAATGGATCGAATTGAAATTTAGGTCTATGTGGAGCCGCCACCGAATTTTGTGGTTATTCGGAACCATTCGAGCCCACTCTATGTCGTAGTGGGTCGTATCCAAAATACGGCCCATTTCCGATGTCAGAGTTTATTGGGCTCGTCCCTTTGCATTTGATACCGATACTGACGTTATCGGATATCGTGTATTGAATGACTCTCGTGCGCCAACGGTTTCGGGCATCCGGAAACCGAGGTTCTGAGTAAGGGGTGAGGGTACGTGTTGGGAAGCCCACAAAGGACACCCAACCCCGCTCGCACTTTAGCAGCCTCTACTAAGAATTCGAATGACTTTCTAATACGCGCGTTAGTAAAACGGGAAAATGATATGCAAATATTATTTCCCTAAACATGTGAATGGAATTGAAAAGGGTTTCTAAGTCAATTTAATGCAATTAATTCTACGTCAAAGTGGAATTTTAGCATGTGAGTTCGTTTTAGTAAAATAAAACAAACGATAAAAAAATTGACAAAGGAAACGACAAACAGTTAGTAACGATATAACAAATAATAACGGTTTGTGCAAATATTGAATTGAATTGAATGATAAACAAGATGCTGCATGGTTTGAAAAGATAGTAAATGCACATGATTAATTAAGCACGTGTTGACCTAAGTCGTAAGATACTATCGAATTTAGAAAATAAAAGAATGTACGACTCATTGTTTTAGTCGTGATGAGGCCACTCGATCGAGTGGTCGATAGACTCGATCGAGTGGGCCTTCAAAAAAGGATTCTGCTTTGCGTTTCAGACCTTACTCGGCCGAGTTATTGGCCAACTCGGTCGAGTACGTTGCTACTCGATCGGGTCACTATGAGACTCGACCAAGAAGAGGTCGAAAGTGACATTCTGACTCGATTTTGTGATGTCACTCGATCGAGTGACTAAGGCACTCGGTCGAGTGGCACCTGTACGAACCAAGTTCGCTTGCAATTTTATTATTGATTTCGAAATTGATTTTGATTTTTGATAATTCGACGATTCTACCAAATTGAACATAAATATTGCACAATTTATGTTCGACTCGGATTTTATGAATTGTCGATTTTGTTGAATCGAATATAAATATTGCGGGATTTATATTCGATTCTAAATATGAATACTCGTAGTATCCCATATTCGATTATCGAATCGATATGGAATACTAGAGTGAAAATAAAAGAAAATAAATTAATTTTAGTCGTCTTAAATTAACTAGCGCGATATGATAAATCGCGTTAATTTATTTATGTGACTAGATTGCTAGATTCGACATCCAATTATGAAATTGGTATCGAATCTAGGGAATCGACTCTTTGCTTGAATTAAAGGACCCGATTCCCTCGACTTTTCCGACATCGAAATAAATCCTTAGGGATTGTGATGTCGGATCCGTGTCAACGGGTTTCGACCCTTATTAAAATACAATGTTTGTTTTGAAAATTGACGTAAATATGTGACTCGAATAATGATGAAAACGAAATAAAAAAAATTATTGTTTAAGTTAAATTATTTCAATAATCAAACGATCGGGGTGATGGGATAAGCGACCGACGACGCGTGTGCAGTACACTTGTATATGCGGTTTTCCTTATCCCACCATCACTCACATTCGACACAAATCAATAAGTATTTTAATGTTTTGTACTAATAGTATTATCGATATTATGAATGCAATGAACGAAATAATAAAAAAAAGAAAAAGATGCGAAAAAAGAGAAGAAGACGACGAGAAGAGAAGGAGAAGAGAAAAAGGGGTTTTGACACCCTCAACCTACATGTTTTTGTCTCGGATCGAACTCGTAACCGTGGCTTTAACACAAGAGTTTCGAGGTGTATGAAGGTTGAGTTATGGTGGCTCGAGATCGATTCCTAAAATCTAGGTTTAGGGTTTTGTTAGTGTGATATTGCTTTGGGTTTGCTTAGGGTTGTATGTGTAAGATTAGGGTTCTTGAGGTTGTAAAAAAAGTGTTGAAGATGTGTGCATGGGGGTTGCTTATATAGGAAAAGCTAGGGCACCCGGTTTAGGGTTACTCGACCGAGTAGGTGGCTAACTCTGTCGAGTGGCCCTTTATGCCAGCCGTCGGGCTCGAAACAGGCCCACTCGATCGAGTGGGTGGGTCACTCGATCGAATGGCCCAGCTGGGTCGCGCAGGTCAGTCTTTTGGACCTTGACTTTGGATGCTTGATGGATTTTGTGTTTGACTTGGACTTTTGATGATGTGAGGGGTTGTTTTGTGTGTCTCGGGAACGACTTTGACCGGGGTTGACCCAATCGCTATAAGTCATTTTTATTCCGGTGTCGGTTTTGGCCCAAATTAGTTTTGTTTGACTCGGAATGATCCACTGGACCTGGATTCGAGGTTGATTTTATGAGATTTGTACTCCGTAAGTGTGTTAGCCAGCAATTAATGGATTTGAGCTCGTATCCGAGCGCATAGAAGCATGTTAGCGTCCGATCATCATCGGGTGTTTTTTGGAAACTGCCATAGACACCTGGCAGTCAAAATGCGGGTGTCTACAACTTTAAATATGTTCTTGAAAATTTTGACAACTGATTCGATTTTTATCTACTAACTACCAATTTGATTTCTCAAATCTTCGTTTGGTCTTAAAACAAAATATTGTCAAAGTTCTTAATCAAACGTTTTACTGTGGTTTTGAAAATATTTGGGTACTCTTCCCCGTCGGGTTCGTTTACAAATATTATCTATCGTCCTTATTTTATAAAATAACTTTTAACTTGCGATTTTATTAATTTAAATGATTTTAAGCTTTGGGAATTGAGCCCAACTCTTCTTGAAATAAATTTTGTCCTTGATTTCGATTTCATGTCACGTTCAAGTTGTAATTTTTTTTTTAAAACTGAGATTGTGATGCGAGTTAAGAATTCTCATTTTGTTCAAATGATATAACTATGTTTTCCATTCTATTGTTATGTTTTTGTTAGTTTCGAGAACGAAACTTCTTTTTAGTGGGGAAGATTGTAACACCCTGATTTTATAAATTAAATTAAATTAAAATTTTGTTCGTATTTTTATTTTATTTACGACTTAACTCGTAATTCTTAAAATTATTATAAAACGAATTTATCGTTTAATCGTTTCAAACTCCTAAAAATTCTATCTGTCTCGAAAACTCTTCTTATATTTGAAACTTATTTTTATTTCTGTTTCGATTCATTTTATACGTTTAATTTAATTATTGTCGAAAGTCTATTTCGACGATTTAAATTCTAAATTCTTTTTATTTATTTATATAAGCTCGAATTTCTATTTCGACTCGAAGTTCATTTATTTTAATTTTCGTCAAAAAGTATATTACCTTTCCTAGAGAAATCAATTTAATTCACTTTATCGAAAATTTATTATCTATCGGAAAATGCAATTTTATCGTCTAATTATTTATTTAACTAAGCTCCATTTTCGTCTCGAATACTTTATTTACTCATTTTATTTGACGGTCCGATTATTTGTTAATTTTATTAACTCGTTTAACTCGATTCGTGGGTCAGCCAACTTATCGATACGGAATTTGTTTAATCCGTAATTCTAACCCGATTCATTTAATTATGTTTGATTCATCCCATTTGTATTTGCGTGCATCCCCCTAAACTTGTTGTCTTTCTCTCGTTTGTTATTGCACTCCACTTCTTCTTCTACCTTTTCTTCTCCTTCTTTTGCCGCTGCTACTGTTATTGTGATTCTGTTGCTACCATTATTGTTGAAGTTGCTGCTACTGTCGTTGATCTGCCAATATCCTCGTTGTGCTGCTGTCATTTTCGTTTTGCATCTGCTGTATGTTTTGCTTTTCTCTGTCCGTTTCTTCTCCTTCAGTTCTTCTTTTTCTTCGTTTTTTCGTTCTTCATTTCTGCGTTGAGATATGGTCCTGATGTCGTGCTCTTTGGTGCTGGTTCGTGACTGTCTTGCTCTTCTGTTCCCTCTTCTTTTTCGTCCTACTTTTCTTCTTCTTTGTCTGATGGCGTTTTGTCGTCGTTGCTGGTTTGGTTGCTGTTGTAGCTTGGTCATTTCATCGATTTTTTTTCGTTTTTCCTGTTTCTTGTTCCTCCTCTTCTCCTGCGTGTTGTGTGCTGCTGCTATTGCTCTCGCTACTGCTGTACGCTGTTGTTCTATTTTCAACAATTGTGCTACGTTTTGCTACTGTTTCTATCTCTGGCACGGTTCTCGTTTTATTCGAGGTCGTGTTTCCTTCTTTTCCTCGTTCTCTTTTTTCCTTTCTCCGTATTCTCTTTATCCCAATCTCGTTGTTTCTTTTTCCTTTCGTGAAGGCCTCAGAGTTTTATTGATTCAGCTTTCAAATTTTAAGGTTCGAGCTTGGTCCAATCAAGAAAGGACATGTACGAGATGGACTCCGATATCGACTTGAGCTAACTTTAGGACGTTACTCGATTTATACCATATGTTTGAGTAGTAGTATGTAGTAAATATTTTAACCTCAGTTTTCTAATTTTAGCTATTTGTTATTTGCTAAAAATATTTTTTTTATAAATCGTGTGCTTTATAAATATTTTACGACTTTCTTTATCGTTTTATAAATCGTTAGAAATTTTATTATTTGTGATCATAAATAATATTTTGTTGGTTATCGTGACATTAGTAATTAAATGATATCGATTTCATATTTTCGTCATATTTTGTTAATTTATAATTTTTAACTCAAAATTGTATTTTTATACTATAATCAAGATTTGCATACTCGTTCAATAAATTAATTTTCGTTTTATAATTTATACTAATAAATGAGAAAATAGTCGATTTAGTTTTAAATGTAATTTTAGTCGAGACTATTTTCACTAATTATTCCCGATTGACTATTTTTATTAAAATCCGTATTATTTATTAATAGAAGCTATTTATTAAAAATACTTTGAAATACTTGTAACTCTCATTTTATTTATAAAACTCGTTGACTCAATTAATTTTGATATCGTTTTTCTTAAAATATCTCCTTTCTGAAAATTTGTAGTTTTAACTCGATATCTTAATTATTTATAAAATACTATATATTGACGTGTTATATTTTATTTATATTTTAGGTAACAAATTTAGAAATATATTAAAGTTACGATGATGACGATAATAATAAAATGTTAATTTCGTTAGAAATGCTATTTTTAATACATTTTCACATATTTTAATAACTTACGTATTTTCTACAACGAAATTTCTATTTGAAGTAAGTTTCTAAAATTAGTAAGTTTCTATTTATAGAAAGTTTCCCTTTTAATATAAAATGTTTCTTCCTTTTATTTTCATATTATTTAAATATAATGATTATATCTTTTGTTTATATCGATAATGGCTGTTTTGGAGTTATGAAATAAAGTCAAGTGTGGGGTTAGAGTAATATATTCTAGAATGTACGTTTTTGCCATCAGCTATAAAGCCGATGTGCCCATTTGGGGCACATTTGGTCGTTGAACTGGGCGTAGTTTTGCCCAGGAGAGTGTGCATTGTGCCCTTTATGCTAGATATCGCATCGTGTTAGTCGCCGTCAGTTGAACTGGATACATTTGGTATCCAGGAGGGGTGTATACTACTTAAACCAGGACCTCGCTGCACGCAGTCCTGTTATAGTTGAGTTGCCTAGTTAGATACTGGATTCTGTTATGAGTTAAGTCTACAGTTCTCGAAGCTAGTTTCCAGTATTATCCTAGTGAAAGTCTAGCCTTGTGCACAATGATCGAATTTCCATAACGCCATTTTTGAATATTATTATTATCGATTGATTTTTGACTTGCAGGTCGACAATTGCTTTAAGTTTTGTTGAAAACTTATTTTTATTATATCGTTTTAACGTTTTCTCGTTTTAAATAGTTTGATATAATAATACTATTATTTTTCCATATGATATAATATGGCTGGGAGAACGTCCGAGTTACTCCCCACTGACATGGTTGTTATGTTTATAACATGACAGGCATTTGCTGCTGGGTTTTGGGTTTGAGCTAGCGAGTAGCGTGGATCCTACTCTTTCTCTATTCATGTAATTTATGGATTTGTATAACCCATTTGAAGAATATTCTATTTAGCCCTTTTGTAAAAAGTGGCATTTGTATTGACTTACCATTTCTTTTAATAAGATATAGTTTGTCAGTGTGTTTTAATCTCAACTCTACAGTGTTTCCGCCACTGTATTGCGTTAGATTTTCTAGGGGATTACAGGCAGATGATGTTGTTTTGTAAGAATTTGACTACTTGTTTTGAGGTTAGCACTGTGTAAGAAGCAACTTCTACCCATTTGGTGAAATAATCGACGGCCACTAGTATAAAATAGTGTCCACCGGTCCCGGATGGGGGCACTTTTCCTATGATGTCTACTCCCCAAGTAAAGAAGGGCCAGGGTGTGGCTAAGGTGTGTAGAGGATGCGGAGGGTAGGTGTTGAACATTGGCAAATATTTGGCGGTTGTGGCAGTATTGGACATAGTGTCGACAGTCTGCTTCTAAGGTGACCCAGTAATAGCGTAGTCTCATTATTTTCGAGCTAATAGGTGTGCACTCATGTGGGGTCAGCTCTCTCCGTCATATACTTCTTCCATGACTTTCTCGGATTGGTTTTGGTTTATGCACCTAAGGAGGATTCCTTGTGGGGTTCGTTTGTATAGTAGTCCTTGATTCAGGACGTAATGGGTGGCTTGCATTCGTAGGGCTCTTTTGTTTTTGGTGTTAGTGTTGGGTGGATATGACCCGCGGGTTTTAAATTCTAGGATGGCTTTATACCAGGGTTCTTCAGGGGTGTCGTCGGTTTCGAGGTTATGGATGTAGGCCGGTTGTTCGCTTCTCTCCACGCAAATGGGCATAGAGAAAAGGTGATCGGGAATGTTTATTAGGGAGGCTAGCTTGGATAATGCGTCATCGAATTGGTTTTCTTCGCGGGGTATATTTATGAAGTCGATTTCGGTGAATTCCCGGGACATTGTTTCTACTTTGGTTTGGTAAGGGGTTAGGCTTTCGCGGGATAAGCTTTCGCTATAGACCTTCCAGTTTCCCGTGGCTTGGTTGACTACTAGGGATGAATCTTCGTGTACTCTAAGGTTTATGCCTCCTAGTGATAAGGCTGCTTTGAGACCTATTAGGCAGGCTTTGTATTCGGTCAGGTTGGGGAAGTTTGATTCGATGGGGACTTGTTTCTTGTAGGTTTATTGTCGTTTGGTGATGGGTCGATCTTGGGGTTGTGATGATTTTTTTCCCTTTTTTTTAGAACGAAGCAAGATGGACCGTTACTTATAGCCCATGTGCTTTAGTTAGTTGTCATTGATAATTGGCATAAAGTTGAATTCTTAAGCATTTTTCTGTTTAAAAATAAATCGAGCGATTGTCGAGGCATACTTGTAAAACAAAGAAGATTGCTTTTATTGATAATAATAATAGATGGGCTAGATGCCCGTGATTTTGTTTTGGGGGAGGCGGAGGACACGTCCCTCTCACCTCCCTAGACTCGATGAAAAGAAAGAAAAGACATTAATTATTATTATTTTAGTCTAGGCCCTAGGATGAACTAGACTCAGACTCGGACTGGTCGTGTATGCCTCTAAGCATCTAGGCTTCCTCTAGGGAATAACACCTTGACAGTGCCGCGGATTCTTACTACTACTGACGCGACCGCTTCGTCGTCACGCCTACCGCCAATGGATTGTGGTGTCTGTTTCTTTACCAGGGGGAAGGTTCCAGCATCCACCAGGTCCTGGATGTCATGTTTGAGGCGGTCGCAATTCTCTGTGTCATGTCCCCTTCCCTGATGATATAGGCAGTAGGTGCTGGGATCCCAGTCTGCCCCTCGGGCTCCACGAGCGGTGGATCTGGGGTAGGGACGAGCTGGGACAGTTGAGTCCTCGTTGGCAATTCTAAGGGCCTCGGCATAAGTCATGCCCAGGTCGGTAAGGCATCTAAAAGGGCGTCCCCCAAGGACCGGGACAAACCTAGATGGTCCTAATCTCATCTTACCCTTAGGGATGAAAGGCTTTTCTTCCACCTCCTCTTGAGGGAGGTTTTGTGCCCCATCGGTCGCGCTCTCAAGCTTGCCGAGCTGGAGCAAGACACTGTCATGGACGGAGGTTATTTGGGCCATGTTACTCTGAAGTTCCTTAATAAGCCCTAGTATTATGTTGAGTGATTCGATGTTGTTGTTGGAGGACATTTTTAGATCTGCGAAACAGGGCTAAGGGTGAGATTGAATTGACCGAACGCTTTAGAGACTCTATGTAGCACGTGCAACACGGAAACGAGACCCTTGACTCGCGGGTGCGTGCGGTCACTGTCTTAGGGACTCAGGTGCTTTAGACTCTTGGTGTAGTCGGCGAGATGCCTAGTGAATTTTAAATCTCTGTAACAAGATGATTTGACACAAACCTCATAGGTGAGGTTTAAAGAGGACTTCTCGAAATGAGATGACCCAAATTGTAAGACCTCGAGTTGGGGTGATCCTAGTATCTAACACGGACAGTTAAACATACGGTTGTACGACGTAAGAAATTGATCGCGATCCCGACTCAAGATAAAAGAATTATGACTTTTTTCGAAAACGACCGATACTCGCAGAGAAAGTTTTTTTTTTTGGAAAGTGTTTTTGCAAAATTATGGTGACGATGGTGTGGTAACATCGTTGGTGATGTGAAATGTGCGTAGCTGTGTGTGTATCGGGAACCCGACGATAGCGAGAGTGCAAACGTTTTTTTTTTGAAAGAAACACGGCCTCTAGGCGGACTGTTTTTTAATATGTGAGGAAGTGTCTTTTTTTTTTTAATCGAGACTACTATTAATTAGCTAGTTCGACATCGGATGTGTGTGGTGCTTTAAAGGTGTGACTAAATCCTTGTCAAGGGTTTAGGTAGTGAATAGTGTTTTTTATAGAAAAGTTGTTTTTCCTTTAAAACAAGCGATCCACTTTTGTCGATAGCATTCAACAATGGACGGTGGTGTGTTGTAAAAAGTGTTTCGAGAATGTAACCGTTTCGGATTTCTTGACCTCATTAATTGAAGCTTTGGTCACGTTGACGTATATGTAAAAAGTTTTTCTCTTTTTTTTTTGAAAATACGATGTAACCGTTTGGTGTGCCTTGACCCCATTAATTGGGTGTTTCGATAGTATTAACGGTATATGTACATAACTTTTTTTTTGAAATAAAAATGTAACCGTTTGTCGTACCTTATTCCCATTGATCGAGAGTTTCGGTGGCGTTAACGGTATTTGTTGTTTGACAGGTTTTATTTTAGTCATGTGATGACGTTTGAATATATTTTGTTTGAAAATATCGAGTGTAAAATTGGCCATGACGGTGGCGTTTGAAAATGTTTTTTTTTCTATTAAAATACGTAACGTCCCACAAACATCACCAATGTGTTTAACTGTCTGTGTCGACACATATCAACACTTTTTCACATCACCACTGATGTCACCACGCCATCGTCACCCTAATTTCATAAAATCACTTTTAAAAAAAAAAGACTTTCCTCTGCGAGTATCGGTCGTTTTTGAAAAAAAATAAAAATTCTTTGATCCTGAGCCGGGATCGCTATCGACTTCCTACGTCATACAAGCGTGTGATTAACTGTCTATGTTAGTTACTAGGGTCACCTCTATCCGAGGTCTTACATTTTGGGTTGTCTCATCTCGAGAACGTCCTCTTTCAAATCTCACCCCCGAGATTAGTGTCAAATCGTCTCTCTTTGGGGACATGACTCCTTCGCCGAATACACCAAAGAGTCTAAAGCACCCGAGTCCCTAATTTGATGGCCGCAAACACGCGCAAATCAAGGGTCTTGTTTCCGTGTCGCTCAATTACGAGCCTCCCATGAGTCTTTAAGCCGTTTGGTAGATCCATTCTCATTAATACCACCCCTTCCGCAGTCATGTCAGGAGATTCAAGCGTAGACACAAGTAACCATAGTGTGAACAACGCCGAACAATCCAGGGATAACACCGTAGGAACCCTAGCCAACATGATCTGAGACCTACAGGCCACCATCATTACCATGAAAGCATCCGTAAACAACATCGATTCCCACCTAGGCCACTTGGAAAATAAGGCCTTTGATGAACACCATAACCGAATTATGAACGAGGTCCTTTTAAGCTTCATCCCGCTAGGAGGCGTTCCCGCCGGGGTCACCCCTAATGACCATATTACCCCACCTCAGGACGACATTCTATAGTCTGCCATGAATCGCATAAACTTCCTTGAAAACCAAATGCGCCTAAACCAAGGCAACAATGTCCATCTCGAAAATCACCGAAAGTTTGAAATGGTGAACGATCAGCTACCAGAAAACTTTTCCTTAGCCGACATACCAAAGTTCAAAGGAACTGAGGACCCCCTCAACAATATATGTGGACGAACGTCCGCACCGCCCGGCGCGCCGTGCGTGCCCGCGCGGGACCGACCCGGTTTTCAACGTGCGGCGGCGGCCACCCACGCGGCTCTCCTCCCTGCCGGGGGCCGGTCCGATCTCACATACGGGGCGAAGTGTCGGACCTCGATTTGGATGACGATCTCGAATTGTACTAAACGGGTGGGGGCACCCGTGTTTCCGTTTGGGAATCAATCGAGTCGTGGTTGTAAATGTTTAAAGGTCGTTTTGTGTGGTAGGGCGACCTTTTTAGTGAACTGAAGTTGTTGCCGATTTGTGGAGTCGCCACCGAGTCAATTATGGGGACTCGGAAACCGTTCACTTCAAGTCAACTTTGATCCCTTGCCGGCTCAAAGTTGAGTGGCAGGAACCTAAAGATAAAGACTTGTACCCTTAAGCACTCCATGCCTGGAATGACTCTCATTGCCAATGGTTTTGGACATCCGGAAACCGTCGATTCTGAGTAAGGGGTGAGGGTACATATTGGGAAGCCAACATCTGATAGATGTCAACACCCAATCCCGCCCGCACTATAGCGGCCTCTACTAATCAATAGGTGGGCTGATATCCTAGTTCTTTTGCTGTGGTGGAAATAGTGTAACATCCGTTATTTTAACCCTAAACCTTTTGCTATGTCGGTTGTTTTAAGACAAGTAAGTTTTATCGTCGAAGTAGTTGTGTTTACATTCTTTGCATGAAATTTCACGTGACAAGCAGGCCATGAAAAGATGCACGTAGGAGAGTAGAGAGTCATAGTATTATACGTATTAGCAAATCAGTTTTAACGCGATAATATGGATATTAGTCATTCTCGTGCTATACCTTACCTGGTATTCTGCTTAAGATGCGTCGGTTCGGTATTAATAGATATGCGTCAACCTAGTAAGGCGAGCACCGGGACTAATACGGAACCCGACCATCGCTTTGTTCAGTTTTAGTTGTTTTACGTTTTGAATTCCGTGTTAGGTGATTTAACATGCGATTATAAGGTCATAAAAGCAATAAATCATACGAAAAACTGTAAATGCGAATGTAAGTGAATCACATATTGAGGAGTTGCACCCTCGGAGTATACTCTAAACGGGACTCGATGCGTAGATAGTTTTGAGAACGGATCTCGGAATTACTCGGGTCTATTTAGTGTGTTTTAGTGTTTGCGGTTGAAGTCGGGACGCTACGTATATTAGAAGATGTTTGTGGGCCTAGTGCCCACATCTAGTGTAGTCGTAGTGCATAATAATAGAAAGTGCGAATATGGAAAGTTTTGTTCAGATGGCAACCTAGCGACGATACGACTTCGACAGGCGGATCCTCCTAGCTTGACCAGTTATCTCGGCAGAGTTCCATTACCGTTTGACCTTCCCGCGGCTATTCCGGCAGAGTTTCATTGCTAAGGACTAGTTCTGCGGCTAATCCGACAGAACCTGGGTACTAGTTTTGAGCTAGTCGATCACAGGCACCTCGGTATCGAGTAGAGTGCTCGAAGGTAAGGAGTAGCGTCGATGTCGCTTTATTATCGGAACTACGATCGAGTGGATCGTTTGCCTTGGGTGTCGGAGTGCGAGCCCTTAGCGAGCCCTCCCGCGGCTTGACCTAGCGCTGTGAACGTTAGTGGGCCTCAGGTGTTCGTCCCGAAGTTCGCTTAGCGCGGTGCTGACTCGGCTCGAGTTTCGGGACCGTCTCGGGGTCCCGGTGTCAGAATTGACTCTAATTAGTGTCTACGCGATCGTAACGACGCAACTAAGGCTGCCATCATGTTAGTTTAATTTAATTTGCCCGGATAATTTATTTGATCCGTTTTGTAGAAAAACTATCTAGAACACCACGAACCCGCGTTGCGTTGCACTCCTATCATTATCGGGTGTTTGTTGGGCACTTCTGCAGCCACCAGGTCAAAATCTGAGTGTCTACAGAAGCCCCCACTTTGACTGAGGCTTGGACAAGGCGAAAGTCAAAGTATAGCCGCCCAGGTCAATCGAAGATTACGACCTGGTGGCTATCCGGTCGGGTCGTTTTAAGTCCGTTAGAATGTGCGTTGGAGCTCGCCAGCCAAGGCTTAGGAGTCATACCTGATGTCATCGCTTGTGGATGCTTGCTTGGGCCCGGGCCGTTGCTTGTTGTCTTGTTCTTGATTCTTTGCGCACGCGTTTTGTCTTTTTCGATTTACTTAAAGTTTTGTTTAATTTTAAGCGCTTTTATGTGTTAGGTGTAAATGTATTTTCTTTTACTTGGGATGCTTATGAACCCTTGATGACACAGAACGTTCGAGGGCGTTAGTCTCCACTCGAGCGGTCGTCATTCGGGATGCTTATGACCCCTAGGACAAGGTAAAGGTATGTAAGACTATTCGAGGGCGTCGGTCTCCGCTCGGATAGCTGTCTTTCAGGATGCCTCTGACTCCTAGGACAAAATTGCTGTTGTTGTGCCTCCCGGATCACTTAGATCCCTTGGGCAAAACTCCTCGAGGGCGTCAGTCTCCACTCGAGTAGCTGTCTTTCGGGATGCCTCTGACCCCTAGGACAAAATTGTTGTTGCTGTGCTTCCGGGATCATTAAGATCCCTTGGGCAAAACTCCTCGAGGGCGTCAGTCTCCACTCGAGTAGCTGTCTTTCGGGATGCCTCTGACCTCTAGGACAAAATTGCTGTTGTTGTGCCTCCGGGATCGCTAAGATCCCTTGGGCAAAACTCCTCGAGGGCGTCACTCTCCACTCGAGTAGCTGTCGTTCGGGATGCTGTAGACACCCGGATTTGGACCTGGTGGCTGCAGAAGTACCCAACAAACACCCGATGACGATAGGACTGCAACGCGACGCGGGTTCGCGCTGTTTTAGATAGTTTTTCTATAGAACGGATCAAATAAATTATTCGGGCAAATTAAACTAACATGATGGCAGCCTTAGTCGTGTCGTTACAGTCGCATAGACACTAATTAGAGTCAATTCTCACACCGGGACCCCGAGTCGGTCTCGAAACTCGAACCGAGTCAACACCGCGCGAAGCGAACCTCGGGATGAACACCGGAGGCCCACTAAACCCACGGCGCTAGGTCAAGCCGCGGGAAACTTAAGCCCTAAGCTTAGAATCATACACCCGTCTCTCGGTTTAGGAAAGTATCAAAATCGTATCTTCAAAACTCCAACCGCCCCGCCTCACGCGCCTAAGACTCCCCACACCTGAGCCCAGGCGCCTAGGTCCTGGTGCGCCCCAGCTCACGCGCCTATATGGGCGACGAGGGCCGAAAACACCTATTAGTACCCCCCCTTCACGCCCTCATTTCGACACAACTCAATTCTCTCTTCTCCCTCTAAACTCTCGCTAAGGGCTCGCACTCCGACACCGGAGGCAAAATTTCCACTCGATTGTAGTTCCGATAATAAAAAGCGACATCGACGCTACACCTCACCTTCGAGCACTCCACTCGATACCGAGGTGCCTGTGATCGACTAGCTCAAAACTAGTACCCAGGTTCTGCCGGATTAGCCGCAGAACTAGTCCTTAGCAACGAAACTCTGCCAGAGTAGCCGCGGGAAGGTCAAACGGTAACGGAACTCTTCCGGAATAATTGGTCAAGCTAGGAGGATCCGCCTGTCGAAGTCGTATCGTCACTAGGTTGCCATCTAAACAGAACTTTCCATAATCGCACTTTCTATTATTATGCACTACGATAACAATAGATGTGGGCACTAGGCCCAGTGGCGGACCTAGGATTTTCCCCCTAGAGGGGCACAAAAAAAAATTCCGACATTTTTTAAGTTTATAAAGTACTTCACATTTTACGCTATTATTTTCTCTATAAATTAATTCACATTTTACGCTATTATTTTCTCTATAAATTAATCCATATTTTACGCTATTATTTTCTTTATAATACTTGAAAGTTTTGAAAAATAGTTTATCTACACATTTATCTTTTGAAAAGTTACAAAATAATTAACAAATGAAATGTCATTAACAAGGCTCGAGCTCATGACCTATTGATCTGGAGGCAAATGACCAAACCAACTCATCAACACCCATCGAACTGATATTGCAAATGGTTTAAATCTATTAGTTTCAAAAATTGTCGGGGGGGCCCGAGACTTCCCGGGCCCCCCCTAGGTCCACCCCTGACTAGGCCCATGAACATCCACTAAAATACGTAACGTCCCAACTTCAATCACAAATACTAAAACACACTAAATAGACCCGAGTAATTCTGAGATCCGTTCTCAAAACTATCTATGCATCGAGTCCCGTTTAGTGTACACTCCGAGGGTGCAACTCCTCAATATGTGATTCACTTACATTCGCATTTACAGTTTTTCGTATGATTTACCGCTTTTATGACCTCATAATCGCATGCTAAATCACCTAACACGGAATTCAAAACGTAAAACAACTAAAACTGAACAAAGTGATGGTCGGGTTCCGTATTAGTCCCGGTGCTCACCTTACTAGGTTCGACGCATCCCTATTAATACTGAACCGACGCATCTTAAGCAGAATACCAGGTAAGGTATGCCACGAGAATGACTAATATACGTATTATCGCGTTAAAACTGATTTGCTAATACGTATAATACTAGTACTCTGTACTCTCCTATGTGCATCTTTTCATGGTCTGCCTGTCACGTGAAATCGCATGTAAAGAATGTAAACACATTTACTTCGACGACAAAGCTTACTTGTCCTTAAACAACCGACATAGCAAAAGGCTTAGGGTTAAAACAACGGATGTTACAGTATTTCCACCACAATAAAAGAACTAGGATATCAGCCCACCGATTGATTAGTAGAGGCCGCTATAGTGCGGGCGGGATTGGGTGTTGACATATATCGGATGTTGGCTTCCCAATACGTACCCTCACCCCTTACTCAGAATCAAAGGTTTCCGGATGTCCGAAACCATTGGCAACGAGAGTCATTCCAGGCATGGAGTGCTTAAGGGTACAAGTCTTTATCTTTAGGTCCCGTGCCACTCAGCTTTGAGCCGGCAAGGGATCAAAGTTGACTTGAACGGTTTCCGAGTCCCCATAATTTGACTCGCTGGCGACTCCACAAATCAACGACAACTTTAGTTCACTAAAAAGGTCGTCTTACCAAACAAAACGGCCTTTAAACATTTACAACCACGACTTGATTGATTCCCAAACGGAAACACGGGTGCCCCACACCCGTCTAGTACAAGTCCGGATCGTCATCCAAATCGAGGTCCGACACTTTGCCCCGTATGCGAGATCAGACCGGACCCCGGCAGGGAGGGGGCCGCGTGGGTGGCCGCCGCCACACGTTGAAAATCGGGTCGGTCCCGCGAGGGCACGCGCGGGGATCCGTGCGGTGCGGTCGGATGTCCACAGTTTGGCGACTCCGCTGGGGATTTGGAAACAAGTTTCCAGTGGTGGTGTAACTTGAACGAGGTCGGTGAAGCTCATGTCTTAGTTCCTAGTTGTGGTCACTACAGGTTTTGGCCCTAAAAAGCCCACCCTAACCGATATCAGGACCAATCGACCTCTTCGCGGTAAGATCTTTAGGGACACGCGGGGAGATCCTCGATTGACACTCCGGCCGCCTAATGCGTACCTTGCGGGATTAATAAGCGGATAGTTCCGAGCGGACGGCATGACACTCGTCTCGCCAGACCATTGTCAATGCCTAAGTAAAGACTATTCGTGGGCGGTAGCCTACCCTAAACCTACCCGAGTCTGCATCCTGCATGTGTGTATGCATTCCTAGTTATGTGTAGCGTGTTTGAACAATCCAACCAAAATAAAACACTAAAATCCGGATTCAACCACGCCAACATATTCAACTGCACCCAACTCCGTTTTCGAAAATATCTCATCTTTCCAAAACAACTTCTTAAACACCGATACTCCGGTCAAAAACATGATTTCTAAAAAAGGAAAAAAAACGTTTTCAAATGCCATTGTCATGGCCAATTTTACACTCGATATTTTCAAACAAAATATATTTTCAAACGTCGTCACATGACTAAAATAAAACCCGCCAAACGAAAAATACCGTTATTACTACCGACACTCCCAATTAATGGGATCAAGGCGCATCAAACGGTTACACTTTATTTTCAAAAAAAAATTTTTACACACATACCGTTAACACAACCGAAGCTTCAATCAATGAAATCAAGGAATCCAAAACGTTACATTGTCGAAACCCTTTTCACAACACACCACCATCCACTGTTGAATGCTATTTATTACAGCCGACAAACATGGATCACTCATTTTAAAGGAAAAAAAAATAATAACTTTTCCAAAAACACTAATCGCTACTGAAACCCTTAAGGAGGATTTAGTCACACCTTTAAAACACCGTCATTAGACTTCGCTTTACCGCAAGCATCACTTGCACCGCAAATATCGAACTAGCTAATTAATAGTAGTCTCGATAAAAACGTCACTTCGTTATTTTCAAAACCGGTCCCCCTAAGGACCGTGTTCATTTCAAAAAAAGAAGAAGAGAAAACGTTTACACTTTTGCTATCGTCGGATTCCCGACACACACATAGCAACGCACATTTCACATCATCAACGATGTTACCACACCATCGTCATCATAATTTTGCAAAATCATTTTTCTAAAAAAAAGAGAAGACTTTCCTCCGCGAGTATCGGTCGTTTTCGAAAAAAAAATATATCAAAATTCTTTGATCCTGAGCCGGGATCGCGATCAATCTCTTACGTCGTACAACCGTGTGATTAATTGTCCGTGTTAGTTACTAGGATCACCTCTACTCAAGGTTTTACATTTTGGGTTGTCTTATTTCGAGAAGTCCTCTTAAAACCTCACCTCCGAGGTTTGTGTCAAATCGTCTCATCACAGAGATCTAAAATCTATTAGGCGTCTCACCGAATACACCAAGAGTCTAAAACACCTGAGTCCCTAAATCAGTGATCGCACGCACCCGTAGGTCAAGGGTCTCATTTCCGCGTCGCTCAGCTACAAGCATTCCTCAAGTCTCTAAGTCGTCCGGTGGATCCGATCTGACCTTTTAATCCTTTGTCACTAGAATCACTCCCCAACATGTCGGTAGATTCAAACGCCATCGAAAGCATCCGCAACGATGTCAATACCCTAGCCAAATTGGTTCGCAACATCCATACTTTAGTAACCCATTTGACTTTATCCGTCCGTTACGACGATAGCCGCCTCAATTTCCATGAGAGTAGAGACTCCAAAAGCGAGACAAACGTCAATTCCGGCGATTACCATGCCCAAAAGCCTACCCATGATAGACTATCCCAATACTCCACCCAGTCAAAGATTCCTAAAGTCGATACGGAAGGAACACCAAGACCTTACGAGACCACATCCAACAAAGTAGGAAGGTCACCGAGAAAGTTTACCCCAATCAAACCATCTTACATCGAAATTCTTAACTGCCTAGTCGATCAAGGGTTACTCACACCTTTGGGTCCCATTCCGGACCCACCGGTTGATAAACGAAGCAAAAGTTGGACCCCTAATGCTTATTGCCTATATCACCAAGGCAACAGGCACGATACCGAATCTTGCTTTCGACTCAAACATGCTATACAAGATATGATCGAAAATAGAACCATCCCTCTCCCTCCACCCAAAAAACCAAACAACATCACTGTAACAACCCGGATTTTTAAAAACTTTTAATAATATAAATAGTATGATTAATAGGGTCAAAGGTGGCGGAAACACCCGACCGAATCCGAATCGTCACTATCTCGATAATCAAACTAATACATTATTCGAAGTGTTCAAAATGAAAATCAAAAGAAACTTAAATAAAGGTCTCTCTCTCCTCAGGTCTTCCCCAACAACATCACATTCATCAGCATCTCGAAAGACCTGAAAGGGGGGTCCACAGTCAGTGGGGAGCAACTAGATGTTCTCCCAGTCATGGTTATAACAAGTTGAACATGAATAGCAATGATAATGAAGGGTAACATAATTAAACGACATGTGAAGATATCAATACACATGACAAACATGTTATTAGACATAAATATCATTTACTACAATCCATAAACAACTCATGACTTAATGGACATTGCATATTTAAATCAATCATACACGTTATTATTAAACATAGCGATCAAGATAGATACTACGTATCCATCCATACATGTCGGAGTAAGTAACCACAGACTTCATACAAAGACGTATAGGATATAGAATGAACACCGGCTAGAGTATGTAACTGATACTCTAACTAGTCAGAGCGTTGAACTGACCCTCTGACACGGAGCGTGTAACTGACCTCCGTTTTGTGAAGTATGTAACTGATACTCCATGGTACTATGTATAGCGTGTAACTGACGATTATATGTCTAAGACCTGGCCAGAGCTCTCGACGCAGTAACTGTACGTCGACCGACACACGGGAACCCAGAACGTGTAACTGACGAATCTGGACCCACCGAACATAGACCAATTAAACCTCTTGCGAGCATTATTGGTTCATTCCGATAGTATGTAACTGATACTACTGTCATCTATATCACTAACCATCATGTACATTGTATAGTGTAACTGACTGTCAACTGCGTGAGCAACCTCACGACTTCTACGTAGTACAGTGTAATTGACTGCACTATGTAGTAATCAGACCTAGTATAGTGTCACTGACTATACCAGGGAAAATCAAGCCCTAGATAGTGTAACAGACTATACCAAGTATTAATCATTCGTGATAAACATCACGACTCAAAGTTAGAACAATGTAACTAATTGTTCTAAAGGAACGAGTATAGAAGTAATCAAACAACGATAACATAATGAAGTCATAGCACAACGGACTATAACCTTCAAATAGTAATAGGCTACATTAACCTTGTTTAGTGAAGTGAATTTATGTATATAACGTCAACCCGAAGGTGGTGTCATAGTATAACCACTATAACGTCAACTTCAAGTTAAAATTACAGTAACCTCGACTATAACCTTGTGAGGTTACTGATGGTGAGGTTTTGCCGTGGGTCCCACCGATCAATAAATGACCAACTATACCTAGTGGGTAGCTAGGGTAAGTCGGGTCGTGTCCACGGAGACGGTAATGTAAAGTCTAGACTAGGTCGACTCACAAACGAGACTAGGATACCAAAACGACACAAAGAAGACAAGAATTGATTAACTATGATGGTTGAGGAGGATGAAAGTGGACCAACAATGTGCTATGTATGACATGAACTAAATGAAGCAAACAAGATTAACTAAGCAATTATACTAGAGAAGATGATCGAGTAAATAGAAGGATTAATCAAATATGGGAAAGAGTAGGGTTAGGTCGGGTTCATAAATGTAGTAGGATAATTGGGTGATCAAGGGTGTAGGTGCCTCTTAGTTACTAGAGTCGGTTTGCGCTCTCGCGTCTAAACCTAAGTCAAGGTCGGGTTGCGCTCTCACGTCAAAACCTAAGTCCGCACTCTCGTGTCTAAGACTCGACCCAAACACAATCACACATTGGTCAAACAATGAGAAGAGGAATACAAGTATGAGAAGCATTGGCCACTACTAACCACACAAGCAATTCAACAAACACATAGAGTGCCTAACATGTGACTAGCAACTAGGGACGGCAACGGGTCGGGTCTGGGTCGGGTCCACCCGGACCCGGACCTGAACCCGAAGTTTCAACCTTGGACCCAGACCCGACCCGCACCCGAACGGGTCCAAAATTGTCAGACCCATACCCGAACCGGTCGGGTCTGGACCAGGTCCAGGTCTACCCACGGGTCAGCCTTATTTATTACGTTGTTGTATTATTCATTGTTTCGATGGAAATTTCGTAGAAAAACACGAACTTAATTTCCGAAAAAAACTACGTAATGTCTTGATTCGGTGGGAGAAGAAGATGAATGAGATGAAGGTAAGTCAGGATGAAGGAGATAAAGGGGATGAAGGTGAGTCAGGATGAAGGAGATGAAGGGGCTGAAATGTTTAAGGGTGAAGTAAAAGATTTTAGGGGCCGTTTGGTTCGCACAAAGGTATCGGTATGGAATGAGGAATCATATCAAGGTGGTATAGGTTTGAAACTCCATTCCTGATATCCGGTGTTTGGTTCATTTCTGGTATGAGTAATTTTTGGGATAAAAATGTTTGTAATCTAAAGAAATAAAATGTTTTAATAAAAAAATCTATTATTATTGTGATAGAATATTATTTTACACATTTTTATTTGACTGAACAATAATGTTTTTTTTAATGTTTGTCATCTTAGGAAAAAAATACTTTAAACAAAAATCAATACTCCATATTATTTTTTTAGTAGAATAATTTTATGCACATTTTCATCATTGAAAAAATAAGTTTTAGTTTGAATAACAATAAAAACGCACAAAAAATTCCAATAAATATATTCTCAATCAAAAAAGAACTTTTGTTGATTTGATACCAAGGTATCAAATCTCATACCCACCCCCACCCTTGGGTATGAAAAACTCATACCTCATGGGTTTGAGGTATGGGTATGAAAACAAGAAAAGACAGAAACAAACACAAGGTATGGGGTTTGGTCATTCCAAACCCATACCTCATACCCATACACGGTGAACCAAACAGCCCCTTAGGGTTTCTAACTCACTAGTCAGTAGTCACTGCTAGTTTAATGAATTAAAATGTTTATTTTTAAAATTTTTTTTACGGGTCCACGGGTCTACGGGTCGGGTCCGGGTCCCAAAATTCAGACCCATACCTGTACCCGAATTTTTTGTGGAGGACCCAGACCAGACCCATGCCCATCGGGTTTGGAAAATTTAGACCCAGACCCAACCCATTCGGGTCCGACCCGCCGGGTCTGGGTCGGGTCTTAGACCCACTGCCATCCCTACTAGCAACAAAGGATTCACCTTTACCCATAATTAAACCCTAATCACCCATAATCCACACTTAATTCCCCTACTAACCCCACAAGGAATCTACTCACTCATTATCAAACCAAGACTAACACAAACTAGAGAAATCAATGTAAACATCCAAACATTCATAATGAACAAACAATAACAATAAACAATATGTAAAGATTGAAACTTGATAAATAAACAAAGAACAAGAGAAAAGAGATTATACCAACTACAAGAGGATGAAAAAAGATGAGAACTTGTATAAATAAGAAACCTAAATAATCTCAAAGGTTGTCAAGCTTGGATGAGTCTTCAAGAATCTTCTTAATACAAGACTAATTGCTAGACTAATCTAAGATTAACAAAAGATTTAAAGGAAGATTAAGGTAATGAGAAGAGAACTAAATCTAGGGTTTAAACCATGTGGAGAGGCTTAAGATAGTCTAGGGTAATGTCCAGATGCTTAAACAATACAAGGGGGAAGTATTTATTGGGTTACAAGAATGAAGGAGAAGAAAAAAGAAAGGTCGTGCTGCAGCTCTCCCATCCCGACCGGGACGAGATGGTCCCCACCAGGACGGAGTGGTCCCCACCGGGACGAAGTGATCCCGATCGGGACGGCCCCTAAACAGGAGCAGCTTCATTTGCACACTCCTTCCCGGTCGGGAAGGCATTATCCCGCCCGGGAAGGACCTTGTAGGCCTCCATTATGATCTTTTTGGTCCCTCCTTGCTTCTCATGGGCTTCTCACCGATTCTCGGGGCTCGGGATCGAGTCTAAGGGGCTCGGGAATGGGTCCCAAGGTCTCGGGATTGAATCCAAGGCATCGAGTGATCGTTCCTTCTCTTCGTTGGCTCCAAAAGTGTATGAAATGAGTCGGAATCGTTCCAGCGATTTCTCAAGGAAATACAAGACCAAATATAACAAGTTAGGCACTACAAACTACACTTATCAGTTACATTAACCTTAGTGAGATTATAGCTTTGTAACGGTGTTACATAATCCTCAAGTGAAGGGTATCGTAACTTCCCATTGAAGTTACTTGACTTCACGTAAGTTACTTGACTTCACGTAAGGTTATATTAACCTTGTTACAACCTCGTGAGGTTACACTAACCTCCGTGAGATTATAACGCGTAATAAGGTTACATTATCCTCATGTGGAGTTGTACAGTAACTTTCCAATAAAGTACGTAAACCTCAACTAAGGTTACATTAACCTTGATCATAACCTCGTGGAGTCACTTAAATTGATCCCCATCGAGACTATAACCCCGCATTGAAGTTACCTTAACCTTAAGTGAAGTTGTATAGTAACTTTTCAATAAAGTTACATGATCTTCAATCAAGGTTAGATTAACCTCAACCCTAACCTCCACATCGGGCGATGATAGGACGAGTCATCTAATACTTAGGGTTGGATCCCTAAAGCCATCGATGAAACAACCCTAGCATCTCCAAACGGAGAGGCCAAGCGGCTCACGTACGAATTTTAGATGTTACAACGGATTAGATCTAACAATCCTAATATAAGCGCAAACGACAATTATAGATCTAACGATAATAATAAATCGTTCAAGTAACATACTACTTAATTAGACTCTTTAAATCATGAATAAAGACACAACACAAATCAATGAAATCATGTTACAAATCATTAAAATCACACAACACATTCAAAATGCATTAACACGAAAAGAATCACATCTAGTTACCAATTTGCGATTTAATCAACGATCTTTTCTTCAACAATATAAACGTCTTCCCCCGGGCACATCTCCTTGTCTATACCATCATCAATCACGTGCCAACACCAAAAAAAAACCTAATTAAACACTACTAAAAACAATTACGAAAAACTAGCGCGAAAGAGAGTGAAACTTACGAAACAATGCGACCAATTGCGCTAGGATCGAAGAGACTTGAAGAGGATGATGAATCAATATATATATATATATATATATATATATATATATATATATATATATATATATATATATATATATATATATATATATATAGAAGTGAGATCAGGTGAGTCCACTTATATATGTTGAGTCTGTGAGTCCCCATCTTAGCCCTTGATTTAATGTTAGATTGATGGTTAAGATTTGTTTTCATAATTAAGGAAATAACTAACAAATCTAGGTAAATATATCAATTATCTCTCTCCTCCTTAATTATCTCAATGCAAATATTTTCTCTCTCTTATTAATCTTTTTAACTGTTCTTTCTCTCACACAACAACTTTCTTCAAAATTAAGTTTTTTTCATCTTCACCAAAAAATATCATTTTCCTACTGCCATTGTACGTATGTTACTATGTTACTGCCATAATCCATAAATTATGTTACTTTAACTCATATAACGTGTTACTTTAATTCATGAACTGTGTTACTTTAACTCATAAAATCTGTTACGTTGTATAATATTCTCTTGCAAAAACTATTATTCTAACTCATACAATGTGTTACTCTAATTCATGAACTGCGTTACTTTAACTCATATAACGTGTTACTTTAATTGAACGACTGTGTTAATTTAATTCATAAAATTTGTTACGTTGTATAATATTCTCGTGCAAAAACTATTACTATAACTCATACATTTTGTTACTCTAATTCATAAACTGCGTTATTTTAACTCATAAAATCTATTATGTTGCATAATAATCTTTTGCAAAAATAAGACTTTCAATCAACCAAGAGAATAATGTACGTTTCTATTAAGGATACTCCAAAAGAAAAATTATAAAAAATTCCATTATAATTCCAATGTTTCACACCTGTAACTATAAGAACTAGATATTTGAAATCAAATTATAATCATAAACTGTGTTACTGTGTTACTCTAACAATATATTGTCCTACTCAGAATTGTGCTTCTTCTTCATCATCATCTTCTTCTCCTGATTCTTCTTTATCGTCAGACGATGATTTACATGACGTTTCCTTCTTCTTCTTCTTCTCATATACATCTTTGAAGATCTGGCCTATGTATGGAAAAATTTTCACATACATCCCTTCATCATTCATGTGCTTTTGCGTCTACTGAAAAAACAATAATAGTGCCAATAAACGTGGCAAAAAAAATAATCAAAACTTGAAATATGGATTAAAGTAATAGATAACAAGAATTAAAGTAACAAATGAAGTGCATTGAAGTAACATTGAATTAAATTAACAGAGGATGCTTGTACACTAGGTATAAAGTAACAGAGCTCAGACATTAAAGTAACAGATAGTGTGACTTAAAGTAACAGATAATGTTCATTAAAATAACACCAGATATAGGTTAGTGCAAAAAATTCATATAATGATAAAAAATGAGAGTATGACGCAGTATCTTACTCTTTGATATTGTTTCCTATTTTGAAGTCATCACGTCCCATAATTATAGGAAGTAGTATTTTTTTTCTTTTTTTTATATGGCGTTACTCTTTGATATTGTTTCCTATTTTGGTGGCAATCACGTCCCATTATTATAGGAAACAATATCTTTTTCTTTTATTATTTTTTTTAATATGGCAGTTTCCTAAATTCTTAGGACACTACAATGCACTACAATAACAGATGAAAAACACTAAAGTAACAACTGGAGTGTATTAAAGTAACACGACATATAAAGTAACAGATGGTAGACATTAAAGTAACAGATGCTCTACACTAAAGTAACGTAGTATATGAACTACAATAACTCAATATATTGTAAACGTAAAAACTAATAATTGAGTAGCATCTTAATGACTTCCATGGTGATTCCAGTATAAATTACAAAACATATATACTCATCGTTTGTGTGTTCTACGATTTGCATATGAATCTGTGATCAATAACACGACCATGAAAACAATATCAACATGAAAATTGACGCAAAACATGAATGACACGACCATGAAAACAATATCAACATGAAAATTGACGCAAAACATGAACACAAATTGACGCAAATTAATCAAGATAATGAATAAAAATTGACGCAAAACATGAAAGCAATATCGAAACTCACCATTGTTATACTCGATGAATTGTTTATCAACCGTTAATGAAGGTGTCGCGATCATTGAATTCATAGTAACGGAATTTCGAGCACAGATTTGATTGAATGAATGAACGTGATGATCGAAGGGAGCGTTTTTTTTTTTTTTAAGGTTTTGGTGAACCTGTGAATGAACGTGAATGAATGAATGAATGAGGAATGATTGTGATTATGGGAGTTATTGTTCCCTATAATCATGTGAGTTATTTTAGGATACTAAATCTTCCTTTTTTTTTTAAATACAAAATAACGGATGGGATGAGGACTTAATGACTCAACACTTATATAGGGACTCATTAGAACATATATATATATATATATATATATATATAGATCTAGGATCCTTTGAGGCAGCTCAAGTCGCCGCACCCATCGAGGCACAATCTCAACCATTAGATTAAAATCAAATTAAAGGCTAAGATTAAAACAAAAACTCATACATAAAAAAAAATTCCCCAATTTTTTTTCCCGGGGAAAAAAAATAGATATTTTTCGGAAAAAAAATAAAATTTTTTTCCGGAAACAAAAAAATTTCGGAATATTTTTTTCCATAAAAAAAATATTTTTTTCCCGAAAAAAAAAAATCGGAAATTTTTTTTCCAAAAAAAGATAAATTTTTCCGAAAAAAAATAAAATAAAAAATTCCGAAAAAAAAAATCAGAATTTAAAATAAAATTGGTGTATATAAAAACAATTTCAGTGTACATAATAACTGTTTAAAGGTAAGTGTATATATATATATGTTGATTAATTGGTGTACATAGTAACCATTTGAGTGTATATAACAATAACTATTTTACTGTATATATATTTAGTTTTTAAGTGTATATATGTATGTAGTGAGTTTAATAGCGTATATAATGAGTTTTTTTAGTGTATATAACAGTTATTTTGATGTATGTTCCATTGTTGATTAACTAATGTACATATTAATTATTTGGGTGTATATAACAATTATTTTACTGTATATATTGAGTTCTTAAGTGTATATATTCAGTGAGTTTAATAGCGTATATAATGAGTTTTTTTAGTGTATATAACAGTTATTTTGATATATGTTCCATTGTTGATTAATTGGTGTACATAATAACTATTTGAGTGTATATAACATTTTTTTTACTGTATATATTGAGTTCTTAAGTGTGTGTATATAGTGAGTTTAATAACGTATATAATGAGTTTTTTTAGTGTATATAACACTTATTTGGATGTATGTCCCATCTTAATCTAATGGTCTAGATTGTGCCTCAATGGGTGTAAGGAGTTACCCTGCCTCACCGGAACTCACCTCTATATATATAAGGCTTTTTTCGAGCGATCTCATTGGTCCGTTCATCAACCTCAAATTAGGAAAATATCATAAGTAAATAACAAATCAATTAGAGAATCTTTTAATTACTATAATATATATTTAATTTATTATATTAATATGAAATTTTACAATTCTAAGGTAAAAACCTTTAGAGTTCATTTTTTAAAAACATTATCGTAAAAAATTATAAAAATGAAATATTTAGATTCGTGGTAAAAAAAATGATTTCGTTAGAGTATAAATTTCATATTATTTGTTTCACAATATGTGATGAATCTATTATATAATATTACAGTTGTAAAACTATCCCACATCGACAAATTATAATATGATGATGAAATTCTATATTATAAATATGAGTAATCATTTGTTCTTTGATATCTATCAAAAGTCTTTTGAATCTCAAAAGGAGTTTTTAAGACTATATATAAACCTTAGTAATTATCCTACATGGAAAAATTATGATGTGGTGATGAAATTTTAAATTATAAATAAGAGTAATCATTCGGTTTTAAATATCGACCAAGAAATTTTTTTAAAACTATCCCATATCGAAAAATTATGATGGGGTGATGAAATTTTATATTATAAATAATAGTAATCATTCGGTTTTAAATATCGACAAAACAACTTTTGAGTCTTAGAGAGGCTTTTAATATATAAGACTCCAAACTTAAAATCATCTCATATTGAAAAAATATAATGAGGTGATGAAATTCTATACTTCGTATTATAATCAAGAGTAATGTATGATGTATTTTTTAAAATTTTAAAAAGAGCTCTCAACACTATAAAAAATAAATTATCCCACATCGAAAAGTTAAGATAAGTTGATGAATTATATAAATAAGACTAATCATTCGTTCTTAAATATTAATAAAAAATATTTAAATCTTAAAAAGTCTCTTAATAAGACTACAAACCTAAGTAAAAATAATCTCACATCAAAAAATTATAAAAAGGTGATGAAAATTTATATTATAAACAAGAGTAATCATTCGGTTTTAAATATCGACAAAAAAACTTTTGAGTATAAAAAAACCTTTTAATATATAAGATTACAAACTTAAAATTATCCCACATTGAAAAATTATAGTGATGTGATGAACTTTTATATTATAATCAAGAGTAATGTCAGAGTATCATGTATTTTTTTTCTTAAATATCAATAAAAAAAAAACTTTTAGGTCTTAAAAAATATCTTAATAAGACTGCATACTTAAGTAAAATAATCTAACATCGAAAAAGTATAATAAGGTGATGAAACTTTATATTATAAATAGAGTAAATTAAACATTACTCCCTTTTAAGATACCAATTTTAAAATTTACTCCCTTTTAAAATTTTTGTTAAAAATAACTCCCAAAATCTATCAAAAGTTCAAAAATTGCTCCAAAGTATAATTTTTGGACGAAAATGGCCCTAACTTTTTATGCCATATTACTCCACCTCACCCTCTAGCGAAGGATATTTTCGTCCTAAAAAAAATTTGGGATCAATTTTTGAACTTTTGATAGAATTTGGGAGTTATTTTTGACAAAAATTTCAAAAGGGAGTAAATTTTAAAATTGGTATCTTAAAAGGGAGTAATTTTTAATTTACTCTTATAAATAAGATAATACTGTGCTCTTAGATATTAACCAAAAATCCAATGAGTCTTAAAAATATATTAAGACCATAAACCTAAGTAAAACTATCCCCCATTCGAAAAATTATAAAGTTTCATCAAACAAAAATCTTTTGAGTTTAAAAAATTTCTTAAGACTATACACTTAAGTAAAAAATTATAAAAGGTGATGAAATTTTATATTGTAAATCAGACTAATAATAATTCTTCCTTAGACATCAACCACAATCAACATTAAGTATTATGAATTTCTACTAAATAAGAATAATTATTGTTTTTAAATATATCCCACATCAAAATTTTAGTTAAATTATCCCACATCGACAAATTATAATAAGATGATGGATTTCTACATTATAAATAAGACCAATTATTTGTTAGACTATATACTTAAGTGAAGTATCACACATCTTCCTAGCCAAAAGCGAGCCCAGCCAATCTCACTTCCCCTCCTCACTCACATTTTCAAAAAGGGTCTTGTCGGTCTCGGTCCGTGTAGATGAACTGACGAACACTAGGATCGGTAACGCCGTCTTCGGTCGTGCACTTAGTGACATTTACCCGCATAGCTTCCTTATTCAATAGTAAGGTCATCTCCACAATCTTTAACCTTTCACTTAAGTCCGACAGTCCCGGACACCAGGAACGATCTCCTGAAGCAGCTAAACCCCTTTCCAAAAACCAAAATGCCCGCACAAGAATGACAGGCCCACATAGGTGGTACATTTCGTCCATCAGATCCACCAGACTTAGATGTCTTTTCGTTCTTTTTTTTAGGGGGATAAGCTACCTCACCTAGGCGTGTTGTAGCCTTTTAATGGTTATCGTCAAGTCGCGTTTGTAGCCTAACAAGGCGACATTACAAATATATAAAAAGTGGTCTAACTTTTTTTAAAAGTCACCCGAATTTTAAACTTCGGTCTCGTTCTGAACAACCACGCTCATCTCTTAACACACTAGGTCAAAGCACGTTAATATTTTACATCTCGAGTCAAAACATTTTAATCGACGTACTACCTGATCCAATTCCCGGCTCAAACTAATGCATTTCAAAACATCCGAAAGGAACTGTTTTCATACTCTCATGCAATGCTAGCACACCCTAAACTAGGTCGAATCGCAAACAAACAAACGAAAGAGTGATTACTTGTCAATCTAGCTAAACAACTAGCCAAATAAAAACACAAGACTAATCCAACTAGTTCAAATACTAAGAGTTTAAAAGCAAATGTACAACATACACAATTTCCTACACAAATCGAGGCTAGGGAGGACCCCTAGAAGCCGCGCCAATGGCCATCACAACCTCACAAATGTTATCATCTAAACCTAGGTCCTCCAAATCTCTAAGAGGAGACGCACTACCATCCATCCCCGACAGCATGTCCATGGTAGCTGTCTCAGGGATTCCACCCACCTCTTCGCCCGTAACCTCAGCCTCAGTCTCCCTCTCGACTCGATTCCTAGTCTCACCTTGTGTAGAGGTCTCACCCCGAAACCGAGTCAGCTGCTCCTTAAGAAAAGCAATCTCGTCAGCCCGAGATTGGAGGAGCCGTTGCGACACAACATCTCTCGCCTCGAGCTCGGTCACCCGAGTCTCCAACTATCCCACCATATCCGAGACATCCTGCAGATACACTCAAACATTAGGAAAACACACAAGCAACCTAAAAAACCACCTTAGTCACACAAACTCACCGATCGGAGCCCCAAAGTTTCACGGGAAACCCTCGAGGCATAGGCCTGGAAGCAGTTGGCAGCCTGCCACAACCGCTGATGGCAGGCCGACGAAACCTGAGACTAAAACCATGAAAGTTAGGCAAACCGACCCAACATTCTTAAAACCCAAATCGAAAACAAAAGTCAAAACTTACCCGGTATACCCGGTCACGCCACTCTATCCCGACATCCATCTCCTCAGCAGAACACGGGGGGAGGGGCTTAGTAAAGGGTATCCCAGCCGCATCCACCCTAAGGAGGGTCAAGGGAAAATCTGGGGGCTGGATTTCGTCAGCTGGGTCGGCTAGCTGAAAAGACAACAGATTGGTCAGTCAAAAGGCAAGGAAACTAACAAACTGCAACACAAACCTTAGAGCCAAGGATTAGAACATTACCACGAGGCGGTACCAAGCAAGCCGCCGGGTGACGTGAGATAGGTAGGAGGCACCAGGCACCAAGAGTGTATCGCCTCCTTCTCCGTCCTTGTCCTCGAGGACCTCTGCGGCGGTCGGTGGCCAGAACATGGTCCGGGGAGGATCAACCGGCACCCTGAAATTGTTGTATAGGCACTGACGCACCAACCGCTCGCTCAGGTACCAAACTGCACGAATCAACGCAGGAAGAAGCATCCTCCTATAACTCCGCGGCCTCAGCTCCGGAGCCACATACTCCGGCACACCCTCGTAATTAGCCCAAGGGCGGGCCAAAAACCAAACCAATAAAACCGACATCCTAATGAATCCCAAAACATGGGGGCTATTTAGCAAATAAACTATAGAAGAAAACTTACATCGTCAAGGCCTAGCTTGTTAACCAGCGCATTCTCCACCGGGTAATGGCTGATTGTGCTCTTAGGCTGAGCCAGCCTCCACTCGATTCCCGCCGGGAATCTCTTCGGGTGCGCCCGTACTGTCTTAGGAGCTAAGCACGGAAAGTAGGAATAGATCCAAGCCTGCAAAATCCCAAAACAACTTTAGCAATTCAAGCAAAAAATTAAGTAGAACTCAAAACACGAGAGCGAAAAAAAAAGAAACTAACCTCCGGTATGAGGCCCGGACCCACAATGGGCACAACTGAACCCGACCCTAACACCAGCGGCCTCACCATGACTTGCAAGCACCGAGTCATCTACGCGAAAGCCGCCACTACTACAAAACATTAAATAGACAACTCCTAATAGACATCTGATATTCTTAACAACCGATGTATAATATATAGACAACTGTTTTTTTGATAAACAGTTGTCTTTATAGGCTTATAGACAACTGAACTTTATAAAAACAGTTGTCTATATATTAGACAACTGTTTTTATAAAACTCAGTTGTCTATTCTAATTTTCAGGACCACTAAAAATTGGTTGTTACTACCCAACCCATATCACTTTCTCTCAAATAATAAATTGCGGTGTTTAATTTGCGTAGTGATTAAAAATTGATTTAATTATCACTGATTAATAATAAGTCGTATATGATCACCATGATCCTAAATTCCTCATTAAGTTATCGTACTTATCGACCAACAATTACTCGACTCGACTCGTCATTAAATTATCGACCCAAAATTTCATCGAGTCAAGTTCAAATCATTCACGAGCTGTCTCGTATCATTATCAGTTTATGACACATAATTACTCGACTTAATTATCGTACTTATCGACCCAATAACTACTCGACTTAATTATCGTACTTATCGACCCAATAATTACTCGACTTAATTCATTAATTTATCGACCCAAAATTTAATCGAGTCAAGTTCAAAATTTAATCGGAACGAACGAGCTGTCTCGATCTTGAAATGCGTTTAGTTTTCCAAGCAATCATCGCCAAATAAACCAAAACTTAACTTTGCTTTGCATTTCAATCGAAACCTGTCCTCTCTTTTTCCCCCAATTTCATACTTTCCCCAGATTCTTAGGGTTTCTTCACGTTTCAACCAGCAATTTCAATCCGTTTCTTTTGTTTCCAGCAGGTCCCTCACTAAACTCTCTCTATGGTAAATTTAATCATATTGTTGCGTTTTTTGTCAATCACTGCTCAACTTACTCCAAGCAGCATCCTCTAACCCTAATTTGTTTCTAGATCCCCAATTCTAATAATGCAACATCATGAAGCTAACCTTCGTCGCCCTTCCTCGATCTTCGTCGCCCTTCTTCTCTTCCTTCTTCTCTAATTAACTTCGAAGCGTCCTTCGTCGCCGTTCTTCGCTCTTCGTCGTTGTTCCTTCTTCTTCTCTGTTTGTCGCTGTTGTCGCTGTTTGTCGCTGTTCTTCTTCTTCGTCGCCCTTCCTCGATCTTCTCTGTTTGTCGCTGGTACTCACTCTTCTTCTCTGTTTGCATATAGACGTATATATTTTAGTCCATTTCATTGATATATTGATACGAGACAGCTCGTGAATGATCCTAAATATTGATATATTGGTACTCATACGTATGATCCTAAATTCCTCAGCTCCATTTCATTGATATATTGATATTTTAATCTAAATATTTAGGAAATAAAGGTGTGAGGATAAAGAATAATGGAGTAGCATATATAAATCCAATAATACAACCAAAAAAAATAGATAAATGATCTAAATTAGAGATCATCCTCAGCTCCTTTTTTGTTGTTGTTGTTATTGTTGTTGTTGTTGTTGTTGTTGTTGTTGTTGAATTTTCAGTAGCATCCTTTTTCGAATAGTTAGTTGAAATAGTTGTTGTTGTTGTTGTTGTTGTTGTTGTTGTGTTACATCATTGGATGAAGGTGGATAAGAATGTGTACATTTGTTGAGAAATAAGTACAATGAAGTACAAAGTGTGGTGTTTCTTCTCTATTTGGTGTTGTAGGTGATTTTTGTTGTTGTTGTTGTTGTTATATGGAATTTGTTTGCTTGAGCTGTGATATAGGGTTAGTTGATCTCTGTCTATATATCGTTTGTTCCTTGCTTGAACATTGTAACTTCTTACTATTGTTTCGGTTTTAAATAAATTAGCCGACCCTGTATCATTTTGTAAAGTAATCTCTTTGTTTTAGGTTTTTGGCTCTTGATATAGGGATTATGTTTTCTCTTTTATACTTCAATACTATTATATTCCTTTCACATGAAAGAATTGTTCGGCCTTCATGTAGCAGGTAAGGAGCCTTTATTTGTTTGCAAATGAGATTTTACATCCATTCAACTTGAACATTGGGGATAGAGCTGGCATGAGGTTAATATGTTGGAGAGTGGATGTTACTGAGCGTCTTAGGTAACCTATAGGCAGGGCGTGGAAAAAAAACATGCAAAGTTTAAGTTAGCTTCCGTGTGGTAGAGGGCAGTTCTCGTGACATCTCGGTTTTTCTCATTTTCACAATACATTTTTCAGGTTATTGACGCTAAAGGTGAGAAGTCATTAACATTGTTTCCAGCTAAATTTCAGAAGAGCATGTGGATGAAGAGAGGTTTGGCTATACACCTAAATACTCGGTTATCATCAGAAAGGATGTTCTACCATTTCTTTTGAGTTCATGGAGACGTGTACTCGTACAATAATAACTAATGAAGTGTTTTTTTTCTTCCTTGGACAGGGAGTTTTGTCGTAGTTGACGAAAGTGGCAGGGAGGCGGCTCTAGAAGCTGGTAATAAGGTGGCATGTATTGTTTTGCAGGTTCTGTTTCACGAGCAAGTTCGCCGGCTTGCAAAAAGTTCTGAATGGTATTAACTCACCCCTCTATACTTTATTTTGTTGCCTAAAACTCGCAAACCAAAATGCATGATCAGATCACCATAATTACTTAGCTAATTAGCATGTGCGAAAGCTCGAGTTTTTATGGCACCTTCACGCTAGTCCCCATCTTTCGAAAGATTAGGGGGCCATTAGAACCTATTAGAACCTATCATACCCAAATCTGACTTCATTTTCCGTCGCTTGTTTTCTGGGGAATGTTTTACTTATCTAAGACGTAATCCGTAGTAGTAAAATTCCTATCTACGTTGTTAGCGTTCTATGTGATCGATGCATCTCCATTCTTTATGGTATTCTGAGGTGAAAGTATTTCACAGTGCAGACTGTTCAGTCCATGTTAGCAGAATAACAGTACAGTCAATTGACTGTCGGTTGAATCTTGGATTGTTTCTGATTTTTCTTGTATACTTTTTGTACTTCATTATATCTATTTGGTTGCAGCTGATTGATTAGGTCTTAAAAAAATGACACGTTCGGAAATGTGCCCGCTGTAATTGGCCGGATTTGAAAACTGACCGTGTTTACTAGATTAGAACGCGATATCTTTTTCTTTTTTGGTTCCTTCCGCCACTGTAATTCGGTAAACAGGCCAGAAGCCTTCAAGTTAGAAGCCATAAACAGTACTGCCGGAACGGTGCCAGCTCTTGTCACGGAACAAACAGAAGAAACAGATGCCAGTGATGACGATGATGATGGCCTTCCCCCACTTGAAGCCAACTTGAACCGTGTCAGGCCGTATGATTTACATGTTGGTTCCGCATCCAATTCTGGCTCAGAAAGCGACTCGTAATAGTTAAGACCCATGCTACTCTCTATTTGCCCTTGTATTTTGTATTTCTTGGCTCTTTTTTTGGGTGTAAATATACTCAGTATTTAACGGTTTGGATATTGACGGTCTTTGAACCGTGGTGCCATGACACGCATGATCCTGATGCTTTGGCGACATATATATCTGAATGGATGATGAAAGGGAAAAAACTAGTATATCTAGCTCCATTCTACAAAGAGTGAGTATATCCTTTTCAAGTAATAAAATTTAAACTATTTGTTATATATATATATATATATATATATAGAGAGAGAGAGAGAGAGAGAGAGAGGGGTTCACATAAGGCCAACAACTCTTATAAGTTCATAAGTTCCAGTGTTAAAGTTACACAAAAGGTGCTTAAAGTTACACGAGATGAGTGTTAAAGTTGCACTTTATCACTTGAAGTGATAAAAGAGCTGAATGTTATAGTTACATATCAATTCTGAAAAAATGCAACTTTAACGTATGTCATCTATAACTTTAATATAGACTTAATTACATATGGTGAACTTATTTGATCAACTTTAACGTATGTCATCTATAACTTTAATATAGACTTAATTACATATGGTGAACTTATTTGATATCTCTCTCTCTCTCTCTCTCTCTCTCTCTCTCTCTCTCTCTCTCTCTCTCTCTCTCTCTACATATATATATATATATATATATATATATATATATATATATATATATATATACTTGATTAAGGGAAGTTGATTTTAATGTTAATAGGGAACATTGGATGCTTGCTTTGATAGATATTGTTGAGCATAACCAAGTATATTGGTTTGACCCACTTGGAAAGTCCGAGCCTAGTGGATTTAAAACTTTACTTAGTACGTGAGTTATCTCAATTTATTACTATAGATAATTTTTTCATTTTACTTATGTTTCTTCTTTAATAGTGACTTAACTTTTCTTTTTCCCGTGCTAGGTCTATAAAAGTGTACGGCTATACATGGGTACAAGGAAGAGTTCTCAAATTCCGTAGTGGGTGAAAGTTAATGTATGTACTTATTTAAACCTCGTATATTATATGAATCGTTTGCTTCTATGATGAAAAAATGAGGCTTGTGATTGTGTTGATTGGTTCAATCTGGGTGATTTGGGATTATTGTTGATGTGATTTGAAGAGAACCGTCAATGAGGTAAGACTTGGGTTTTCACACTTTCTCTTGTTTCAATCATTTGTTTTATGCACATAATTGAAACAAAATAATTAGTTCATTTATATTATTGATTTTGTAGCATTTCAACGATATGATGTCATATTCTCAAGAAGATATTGACGAGGTTCGTGGATTATGGGCGGATTATTTTCATAATAATTAGTCGTATATGATGCATCGGATTACCTTATGCGGACAAGGTGTTAGTTGGATTATGGTTTTAGGTACTTTTGGACATGGATAATGATTTTACGTGTACCTTTTGGATTTTGGATGTTGGATAATGATTTTATGTATCTTTTGGATGTTGGATTTTATAAAAATGTAACTTCTTTTGTTCAATTATTCGCTATGGTATTCCTTTTTTATGGTTTGTTAATATGTACGTATTTAAGAATTATTAAAAAAACATAAAATATGTATACGTATATAAGAAAATATCTATATATACGTATTTCAGAAAACAGTTGCCTATTATGTATATAGACAACTGTTGTTTTAGAAAAACAGTTGTCTATATATATAACAGACAACTGTTGTTCTAGAAAAACAGTTGTCTATATACGTAATAGACAACAGTTGTTTTACAAAAACAGTTGTTTATTAACCAATAGACAACTGCTGTAAAACAGATGTCTATGCTTAGACTAATATACAACTCCAAACTACTCAACTGTTGTAAGTCAGTTGTCTATGGCAAAAAAAACAGTTGTCTATTTGATGTTTTATAGTAGTGCGCGGTCACCCAATCGTAGCGCCCTAGCTGAGTCAAGTCGGCTAGGAAGGCAGAATCCTAGTACTAAACCTCTCGGCCTTATCCAAGAAGTGAATCGAACCTACGAAATACCACAGCCACAGCCGAGCATCCTGCTCCGGCGTGTTAGCCTCCCGACCCTCTAACACCGTCACCCGCTTAATGTGATCGGTGATGTAAGAACTCAGTAAAGCATGAGGCGTACTGTATGCCTCACGCGGTAAACAATCCCCAATGAGGCCCCGCACCACATCACTATCTAGACTAGGGCCTTCGGCGGCCCACCTAATCCTATCCGGACCCCAAGGCAGACCACTAATCATCCCGAAGTCCTCTAGGGTTATCCCGACCTCCCCAAAAGCCATGTGGAAGGTCGAGGTAGTGTCATGAAAGCGATCTATCATCGCCCTGATCACCATAAGGTTGCATTTAGTCTGGCAACCCACCAACCTAACCCACTGTCCAACCACAGGACCTAGAGCGGTCCTCGAGATAATCTCCTGTACCGTAGGGGTCAACTTCTAGAAGTAGACATCGAGGCACGTAGTAAAGCCCGAGAAAGTCCTCATCGGACCTGAGGGCTGCAAACCGAAACAATGCTAGGATTAACAAAACAAGTCTAGCCTAACCCGAGCAAAAACAATAA
Organism: Agrostemma githago; assembly: GCA_958450325.1. Classification (NCBI taxonomy): domain Eukaryota; kingdom Viridiplantae; phylum Streptophyta; class Magnoliopsida; order Caryophyllales; family Caryophyllaceae; genus Agrostemma; species Agrostemma githago. The sequence continues at coordinate 41,687,125 of OY288258.1, forward strand.
GAATAACAAAGTCTGAGACATAACTAAATGTGGACGAATAGGACACTCACCAGGCCCCGCACAATGCGGCTAGAAATATGACAGTCAAGATGAAACATCAGTTGATGACCATCTCAGTCCCGAGCCCAATCAGGATCTTCGTAGACAACCTCCTCATCCTCCGGTACAGGAACCGGGACGTGAACCCTCCTAGCCACGGTCTCCGTAAGCTTGCGCTTGTTCACTCTATCGAACTCGGCCTCATTAATAGTCTCAGGGTCACGTCGCTGAGACGAGACGCTTCGTCTCCTCCTGCGAATCCCTCGAGGAGTCTGTGAACTTGCCTCGACAGCCTCCCCACTAGCACCAACCGAGGAAGTTCCCTCGGGACGCTCGGTATCACCTCTAGCTGTGAAACCCAAAACAAAAGGAAAACACAACAAGGCATAGCTCTAGTCAGGCTAAATCAGTTTAAACAAGTCAAAATAGGGTCAAAATTTCGAATCAGGGTATGAAAATTCCGAAAAGGCCGCTAGCACGCATTTTCAATACCGATCACAATGGAAGTGGTTTGGGGAAAATCCGGCATTGTTAAGACACCTTTTGGTCCGTCTTAAAACACACACAATCTCACGGAGAGTCCTATAGGTCACCATAGCCCTAGCAATCGACAATACAGCTACCCATATCCTCATAAACACTGTTTGAGCAAAATTATGCAAAATAGACACGGGAATAATCGAGGAACGATCTTTAAACCCTAGCATTCCACCCCTTTTTCCATGGCAAGCCATCGTCACATCTCGAACATCCTTATCAAGCTTATAACTACTTTAACAAGCTCTAATCGATCTTAATTTAACAATGAAATCAAGCACAACCATCAAAACATAGGAAAACGAAAACACCCAAATCGATTTTCTAGGGTTTCCAACAAAACAAACTCATAATCAACCAAATCAAGCAAAATTGACCATAAACAAAGCAAAGAACAATAACCCGGAGTCGACATTGTCGTAAATGGCGGGAATCGAATTGAAACTTGGCGAGAAAAGTCGAAAATCGGTCTTGAGGCGAAGAGAATGACGCGCTCGAGTTCTTAGCGAAATCAGACGAACGCCCCCAATCTTCGATTACTTAAATAGACCCGGACCGCAAAACCCCGACCGCATAAGCTGACGCGTCTGAGTTTAGGTGCGCTGGGGGCTAGGCGCCTCAAGAGTAGGCCGCAGACAAACGCGCGCCTAGATGGCTTGGTGCAGACTAAAACATAACAAAACAAGAAACTCAAGGTCCAATTCATACAACCTTTAAAACAAACAAAGTAATAATAAACAGAATAATTACTTATCGACGCTGGTAATACATTCTCGATAATGAAACAAACATGAGAACCGCACTTAACCTAAACACTGCACTCGAGCGCATAGCAAGACAATTTGAACCAAATTAAACTAAGCAAACTGTGAACAGACTCAAATACATAACAAATGTCTAAATCAAATGTCTAAATCAAATGTTAATGCAGCCATAAAACCTGATGAACTACTCGACCAATTGTTGGAGTCCTGAGGAATGAATGTAATCTGTCATTTGCCTAAGAGTCTGAGGTTATTAACATGGTCATTTAATAGTGTCCAATTGCGTTACCGTTTTGCCGTAATAGTTGTCTTACTTTCCTAAATGTTCCTCTCGCACGTATGTAGGTATGTGAATTCGAACTTGTTAACGATACAACCGTGTCTGCATGTTATCATATTATAGATTGAGAGTACGTGTCCTAATAATAAAATCGAGTTGTGAGATATAATGAAGGAATGTTCTGAGAATACGGTGTCGTTTATATCACTTGTTAGAATAGCGCATTCAATAATGGTTGCTAACGAGCCTAATACTATAAATAAGAGTAATAACATCAGCAGGGTGGAAAGAGAGTCACGATTTTAAAATCCAATAAAGAAGGATAATAGGAATAGTAATGGATATGACATAACGAATGGGGTCCAAGGTATATTTTTGAATTCATCGTGTCATCATATATGTTTAGATGTCAGAAGGTCGGGCTATAATACTTGGTAATAACGTCACAATCTCGAGTCTATACAGTAAAGTATAATGTCACAGGGTACCAAGTCTCGAGTGTGGACCAACTGTCTATGTGTGAACTAGTTGTTTTATTTGCATGATAGTCGTGGTGTCCATATATGTAAGAGCGTCTCAGAGCAAGGGTTCACACCACCATGCAAAGTTTCAGTTATATCAGTTGTGACATGCCAGCATGTGAAATGAGTCATGACAAGTATAATGAGTAAGAAGGCAATAGTATAATAAGTGATCCGTTTTTCTGAAACTATGTAAAGTATGATATAGGAGTATGCATATACAAGTAGTCTGTTGGTACTTATGTTGAATCATGATAACAGTTTAAGTAATAATGCATGATGTGGTTAGTAAAAAGAGAATTATGTCGTGAAATGTGGATCAATGCGGTGATAGAAAACCCTCGCGATCAGTTGATGGGTGAGTAAGTTGAGAATCTAGATAAAACATGAACGAACTGTTATGTTCGGCATGATGCAAAAAGAAATGGAGGCCATGAAATGACCTAGAGATGTTATGCGTGTGACAAGTGTGTTGAAGATTGTAGTAATGGAACGCGTGAATTGATTATGAATATTATCGACTTACTCACCTCTGATCAGGGCTTTCAAGTTTATTCATTTAAAAAGATCGAGAATGAGTAAACTCGCTAGTGTCAAGATAGTATTGTAATATACTGAATGTGTTTGGGTAGAGTGAGACTAAGATTACTGAACTTCGGGGCGAAGTTCCTTGTAAGGACGGTAGGAGCTAGTACCATTACCCTGAGCGATTGTCAAATATCCTTGTTGTCATCGTCATCCTCTTATTGTAGTTATGTTGTTGTTGTGGTTGGGTGTTAGAAGACGCTTCTGTGAGTCGTAGGATTTATACCATAGTATTCGAAATGTTGGAAGAGCGGGTGAGGGGAGTGAACTTCGGGACGAAGTTCCTTGTAAGGTGGGTAGACTGTAATATCCCGTCATGCTTATCAACGTTATGTTACTTATGTCAGTTGGAGGTGGGTTGATTGGTCAACTGGCCGGTCTGATTAGTATAATTAGTCGTTCTGTAGCGGGAGGCGAACTTCGGGACGAAGTTCCTTATAAAAAGGGTAGATTGTAATACCCGTGTTTTTATAGTAAGTCAAACCGGGTTAAGTAGAGTTCAATCCGAGTCAAGGCAGATCAAATCGAGTGTTCCGTTCTGTACCGAACTTGTTCCCGAGCCCAACTAGTACGACTCTCAATAACATTAATAATAGTACATGCACTATTGATAAGAATATATAATAATAATAATATAGTAAGAATAATATAGTAATAATGATATATTATATAGTTAGTGGAGTAGGTTTTTATATAAGAAAAGGGGTTACGTATTAACCCTTAACTAATCCCCTTTCGTTTCATTTGGGCTTCAACACGCAGCGCGCCTCCACCTTGAATACCCTTTTTCCCCTTCGTTCTTGATCTACTTCTTAAATACTCCCCTCAAACCCTTAGAACCCTCAATCCCGTAACCACGGTAAACAAGAGTAAGGAAAGATGTATCTCCAGGACTCGAGTCGGGCCGTCAATAGCATAATCTAGATCACGACCGTGTGCGCATTCCTAGTGTCGCAAACGTAGAATTTCCATGCTGATTTGTGCTGCCGACGCGGTGATGACTTGCTGACTGGGTAAGGTTTTTCCTTACTTAGAATACGTTAATATTATTATGCATGTATGAATTACGAGTACGATGTGATATCGTGCTAATGAGAATAATGTTGAATATTGATGGGAGGATTGTTGAATATTGTTATATTGGAGTTGGTGAGGCTAGCTTAGACCTACCCGGAGCCTCTGATCACGGTCCCCTCCCTGATTTCTCCTCGCGGGTTGTTGAACCTGCGGGGGGTGTGCACACTCGGAATGAGAGGGCCTGCCAGAAGAGTTGAGATGAGAATATTGATATGGTACCGTGATGGTACTGGGTGTTGAAAGGAGATTATTGATTGGTACCGTGATGGTATCGAGAATGTCGAGATGATATTAATAATTGATACTGATGATGGTACTGAGACGGTTGAGACTGAATGTTTTATATTAGGTACCTGTGTTATAATGTTAGCATGTTCTAACCATTTTTCTCTGTCTATATTGTCACCCAATGTCTTGGGGGCCTGTGATGATCCAATTGATATTTCCGATCAATTGGGGAGCAGTCTATAATACAGGTTATATATATATATATATATATATATATATATATATATATATATATATATATATCGTGATTTATTTGGATGCTGGGATGTTTGTACGGGATTGGGGTGAACGCGAGAATGATCCTGGTCGTAGCACGGGTCAATGCGTAGGCATTCCTGTTTATATAGATTGTATAGCTTCCGTTGTGTACCAAAGTTGTAATAGTTAATGAGTTGTACTATTTAAATCAGATGTTGATTTTGCATCCCATGTTGTATTGTAATGAGCTACTACCTTGGGAAACCGAGATGGTAACACCTTTATTTATTCGGGAATGTCTAGATAAGGCTCCTGTGTAAATGGGGGTGTTACATCGAGCGCGTCATTCTCTTCGCCTCAAGACCGATTTTTGACTTTTCTTGCCAAGTTTCAACTCGATTCCCGCCATTTACGACAATGTCGACTCCGAGTTAGTGTTCCTTGCTTCTTTATTGTCGGTGTTGCTTGATTTGGGTGATTGTGAGTTTGTTCTGTTGAAAACCCTAGAAAATCAATTTGGGTGTTTTCGTTTTACTAAGTTTTGATGCTTGTGCTTAGTTTCACTGTTAAATTAAGATCGATTGGTGCTTGTTAAAGTAGTTATAAGCTTGATAAGGATATTCGAGGTGTGATAATGCCTCTTTGTTGAAATGCGTTTTGGAATGCTAGGGTTAAGGATGGCTTCCCGATTATTCCTATGATTATTTTGCATAATTTTGTTCAAATAGTGTTTGTGAGGATGTGGGTAGCTCTATTGTCGAATGCTAGGGCTAGGATGGCCTTTAGGACCCTCCGTGAGGTTTTGTGTGTCTTAAGACGGACCAAAAGGTGTCGTTACGATGCCGGATTCTCCCGAAACCACTTTCATTGTGATCGGGATCGAAAATGCGTGCTAGCAGCCTTTTCGGAATTTTGAGATCCTGATTTGAAATTTTGACCCTATTTTGACCTGTTTAAACTGATTTAGCCTGACTAGAGCTATGTTTTGTTGTGTTTTCCTTTTGTTTTGGGTTTCACAGCTAGAGGTGATACCGAGCGTCCCGAGGGAACTTCCTCAGTTGGTGCTAGTGGGGAGGCTATCGGGGTAAGTTCACAGACTCCTCGAGGGATTCGCAGGAGGAGACGGAGCGTCTCGTCTCAGCGACGTGACCCTGAGACTATTAATGAGGCCAAGTTCGATAGAGTGAAGAAGCGCAAGCTTTCGGAGACCGTGGTTAGGAGGGTTCACGTCCCGGTTCCTGTACCGGAGGATGAGGAGGTTGTCTACGAGGATCCCGAGTGGGCCCGGGACTGGGATGGTCATCAGCTGATGTTTCATCTTGACCTTCATATTTCTAACCGCATTGTGCGGGGCCTGGTGAGTGTATTACTCGTGTTCATTTGTTATGACTCAGACTTTGCTATTGTTATTATTTCTTTGCTCGAGTTAGGCTAGATTTGTTTTTTGTTTATCTTTGCATTGTTTCGGTTCGCAGCCCCCAGGTCCGATGAGGACCTTCTCGGGCTTTACTATGTGCCTCGATGTCTACTTCTAGAAGCCGACCCCTACGGTAAAGGAGATTATCTCGAAGACCGCTCTAGGTCCCGTGGTCGGACAGTGGGTTAGGTTGGTGGGTTGCTAGACTAAATGCAACCTTATGGTGATCAGGGCGACGATAGATCACTTTCATGACACTACCTCGACCTTCCACATGTCTTTTGGGGAGGTCGGGATGACCCTAGAGGACTTCGGGATGATTAGTGGTCTGCCTTGGGGTCCGGATAGGATTAGGTGGGTCGCCGAGGGTCCTAGTCTAGATAGTGATGAAGTGCGGGGCCTCATTGGGGATCGTTTGCCGCGTGAGGCATATAGCACGCCTCACGCTTTGGTGAGTTCGTATAAGGGCGAGCGAGTGGCGGTGTTAGAGGGTCGGGAGGCTAACACGCCGAAGCAGGATGCTCGGCTATGGCTGTGGTATTTCCTAGGGTCGACGACTCACTTCTCGGATAAGGGGGAGAGGTTTAGTACCGGGATTTTGCCCTTCCTAGCAGACCTGACTCAGCTAGGGTGCTTTGATTGGGTGACCGCGGCTTTCGCGGAGATGACTCGCTGCTTGCAAGTCATTGTGAGGCCGCTGGTGATAGGGTCGGGTTCAGCTGTGCCCATTGTGGGTCCAGGCCTTATACTGGAGGTTAGTTAGTTTTTTTTTTTCGCCCTTATGTTTTAAACTCTACTAATTTTTTTTGTTTTTATTTTTTTGCTTGATTTTGCTAAAGTTGTTTTGGCGATTTATAGGCTTGGATCTATTCCTACTTCCCGTGCTTGGCACCTAAGACGGTGCAGGTGCACCTGAAGAGCTTCCCGGCAGGAATCGAGTGGAGGCTTGCTCAGCCTAAGAGCACAATCAGGCATTACCCTGTGGAGAACGCGCTGGTTAACAAGCTATGTGTTGAAGATGTATGTTTTCCTTCTGTAGTTTATTTTGCTTAATAGCCCCCAAGTTTTGGGATTCATTAGGATGTCGGTGTTATTTGTGTAGTTTGTGGCCCGCCCTTAGGCTAATTACGAGGGCGTGCCGGAGTATGTGGCTGTGGAGTTGAGGCCGCGGAGTTATAGGAGGATGCTTCTTCCTGCGTTGATTCGTCCAGTCTGGTACCTGGGCGAGCGGTTGGTGCGTCAGTGCTTATATGACGATTTCAGGGTGCCGGTTGATCCTCGCCGGACCATGTTCAAGCCGCCGACCGCCGCAGAGGTCCTCGAGGACAAAGACGGAGAAAGAGGCGATACACTCTTGGTTCCTGGTACCTTCTACCTATCTCACGTCACCCGGCGGCTGCCTTGGTACCGCCTCGTGGTAATGTTCTAATCTTTGGCTCAAAGGTTTGTGTTGCGGTTTGTTAGTTTCCTTGCCTTTTGACTGACCAATCTGTTGTCTTTTAAGCTGGCCGACCCAGCTGATGAAATCCAGCCCCCAGATTTTCCTATGACTCTGCTTAGGGTGGATGCGGCTGGGATACCCTTTACCGAGCTCCTCCCCTCGTGTTTGGCTGAGGAGATGGATGTCGGGATAGAGTGGCGAGACCGGGTGTACCGGTTGAGTTTCGGGTACTATTATTCGTTTGGGCTCTAAGGATTAGACTCAGTTTGCCTAACTTTGTGGTTTCTGCTTCCAGGTTTCGTCGGCTTGCCATCAAAAGTTGTGGCAGGCCGCCAACTGCTTCCGGGCCCATGTCTTGAGGGTCTCCCGTGACACTTCGGGACCTTGATCGGTGAGTTTGCATGGCTAAGGTGGTTTTCCTAGGCTGCTTGTATGTGTTATCCTAATGTTTGAGTGTATTTGTAGGATGTCCCGGATATGGTGGGATAGCTAGAGACTCGGGTGACCGAGCTCGAGACGGGAGAGGTTGAATCGCAACGACTCCTGCAATCTCAAGCTGACGAGATCACCTTCCTTAAGGAGCAGTTGGCTCGGTCTCGAGGTGAGACCTCTACACAGGGTGAGGCCAGACATAGGATCGAGAGGGAAGCTGAGGCTGAGGTCACGGGCGCTACGGAGGAGGTTGGAGGAGTCCCCGAGACGGCTACCCTTGATATGCTGTCGGGGATGGACGGTAGTGAGTCTCCTACCTTCGACTTAGAAGACCTAGGTCTGGATGACAGCTTAGGTGAGCTTGTAATAGTCATCGGTGCGGCTTCTAGGGGTCCTCCCTAGTCTCGATTTGTGTATAAATTTCTATATTTTGTACATTTGCTTTTAAATTCTTAGTATTTGAACTAGCTGGATTAGTCTGGTGTATTTATTTGGCTAGTTGTTTAGCTAGATTGACAAGTAATCACTCTTTCGTTTGTTTGTTTGCGATTCGACCTAGTTTAGGGTGTGTTAGCATTGCATGAGAGTATGAAAACAGTTCCTTTCGGATGTTTTGAAATGCATTAGTTTGAGCCGGGAATTGGATCAGGTAGTACGTCGATTAAAATGTTTTGACTCGAGATGTAAAATATTAACGTGCTTTGACCTAGTGTGTTAAGAGGCGAGCGCAATTGTTTTGGCATTCAGAATGGAACCGAAATTTAAAATTCGAACAATTTTTGATAAAAAAAAGTTAGACCACTTTTTATACATTCGTAAAAACCCCTTGTCGTGCTAATAATGGTGAGAGACCCCTTATTGCAAATGTGAGTGAGGAGGGGAAGTGGGATTGACTGGGCTCGCTTTTGGCTAGGGGGTGGAAGCTTGTGTTAGGAGGGTCAATAATGGTGAGAGACCCAAGCAAGCACACTTGAATGGCATGGGAAAGGAAGAGTTGGACCGGTAGAGCCCCAGCCGTTTAGTACTATGTTGTATTAATTGATATTATGTTGCGTATTAGTACTAGTTTTTGTGGAGTTTAGACATGTTAATTTTCCGGGACGTCCGGATTTTGGATGATGTTGATGCCTCGACAAAGGCTCGATTTGACCAGTTTTGTTTTTAATGAGAAGCACATTTATTATTATTTTTTTACCTTCTTTTTTTTTGGTGGCTCGCAACTCGATTCTTCATTTTACCCGGAGCGCCCTTTCGGGTTTTCACTCCGTCCTCGGCTCACCTTTGTTTTGTTTTGTTTTTTTTTGTATTTTTGTTTTTTTTTTTGACGACGGCTCGCGACTTGTTTCTTCATTTTGCCTGGGGTGCCCTTTCGAGTTTTCACCCCGTCCTCGGCTCGTCGTTTGTGCTTTGTTATTTTAATCACTCATTAGTCGGAACATAGGGGTGGCTCCGAATTGCATGTGAATCGAGTAACCGATTTCGTTATTTGGTTGGTTGTACCCGAAGAAGGGTTGCCTACGTATCCGCATTTAGACAGAATCAAACCATGTTCGTAGTTCATTAAGTGTGAGTGATTTTGCTTTAGACTCGTTATGCCAATTATCGATGTGAGATGTTTAGAGTGTATTCGCCGTAGCTAAAGAACTAAGAGGAAGCGATTGGGTGTGACCTCTTGAAAGTAACCATTACCGAGATACCTTGTTTTGGTCAGGGTGACTGGCTTGGATGGTTTTGGATTGTGAAGCTAGGTAGTGAGTGGTTTCGATAGATCAAAATTTGGAGCTTGATTTTTGTGGAGTTAGGGTTGTGGGCTAAGGTTTCGTAATGTGGTAGGAAAGGGGAAGCTGAGTAAAAATGACTCAGGCTTCAATAGGGCGGGACGTAAATTACACGGGGATCTGATTTCCATGTCTGGCCCTTAATGGTTGGGACTATCCTATTGAGCTTGAATCCTCAAAACTCCGGACTGTCTCCTAACAAGTGTCTCGGGAAGGTCTTAAGGGTTGTAATGTAGGGAGGCTAGTATTTGGGTGCTAATAAGGGAATTATCCGCGTATTGTTTTGCGAATTTTATGGAGATGTCATCCCAGGTGGATATCTTTTTAGGGTCAAGGGAATAAAACCATGATCGTGGTGTGTCTCGTAGGGATGAGGGAAATATCCTAGTGAAGAGGCTAGGCTTAACCCCTTTGATGCCCTATAGTCCTTGAAGGCTCGGATGTGATTGAGGGGGTCCTCAGTTCCTTTGAACTTAGGTATGTTTGCTAGGGAAAAGTTCTCGGGTAATTGGTCGTTAACCATTTCAAACTTCCTATGGTTTTCGAGGTGGACGTTGTTTCCCTGGTTCAGGCGCATCTGGTTTTCGAGGAAATCTATGCAGTTCATAGCAATAAATCATACGAAAAACTGTAAATGTGAATATAAGTAAATCACATAGTGAGGAGTTGCACCCTCGGAGTATACACTAAACGGGACTCTATGCAAAGATAATTTTGAGAACGGATCTCGGAATTACTCGGGTATATTTAGTGTGTTTTAGTGTTTGCGGTTGAAGTCGGGATGCTACGTATATTAGTAGATGTTTGTGGGCCTAGTGCCCACATCTAGTGTAGTCGTAGTGCATAATAATAGAAAGTGCGAATATGAAAAGTTTTGTTTAGATGGAAACCTAGCGCAATACGACTTCGACAGGCAGATCCTTCTAGCTTGACCAGTTATCCCGGCAGAGTTACGTTACCGTTTCACCTTCCCGCGGCTACTCCGGTAGAGTTTCGTTGCTAAGGACTAGTTCTGCGGCTAATCCGACAGAACCTGGGTACTAGTTTTGAGCTAGTCGATGACAGGCACCTCGGTATCGAGTGGAGTGCTCGAAGGTGAGGAGTAGCGTCGATGTCGCTTTATTATCGGAACTACGATCGAGTGGATCGTTTGCCTCGGGTGTCGGAGTGCGAGCCCTTAGCGAGAGTTTTAGAGGGAGAAGAGAGAATTGAATTGTGTCGAAATGAGGGCGTGAAAGGGGGTATTTATAGGTGTTTTCGGCCCTCATCGCCCATATAGGCGCCCGAGCTGAGGCGTACTAAGACTCAGGTGCCTGGGTCAGGGCGCGGGGAAACCCAGGCGCGTCAAGTGGTGCGGTTGAGATTTTGAGGATACGATTTTGATACTTTTCAAAACCGAGAGGGAGGAAGATAATTGTTACTTGGGGATTAATGCTCCCGCGGCTTGACCTAGCGTTGTGAACGTTAATGGGCCTCGGGTGTTCGTCCCGAGGTTCGCTTAGCGTGGTGCTGACTCGGCTCAACTTTCGGGACCGCCTCGGGGTCCCGTTGTCAGAATTGACTCTAATTAGTGTCTACGTGATCGTAACGACGCGACTAAGGCTGCCATCATGTTAGTTTAATTTGCCCAAAAAAATTATTTGATCCGTTCTATAGAAAAACTATCTAGAACACCGCGAACCCGTGTCGCGTTGCAGTCCTATCATCATCGGGTGTTTGTTGGACACTTCAGCAGCCACCAGGTCCAAATCTGGGTGTCTACAATATCCGGGCCTTTAAGGATTACATGGCCATTAAGGGGGTCAAACCCAGCCTTTTCGCTAGGATATTCCCATCCTCTTTAGATGACACCCCACGATGCTGGTTTTATTCCTTCGACCCTAAAAAGATATCCACCTGGGATGACATATCCATATAATTCGCAAACCAATACGCGGATAATTCCGAAACACAAGTTACCATCCGAAGCCTCGAGGTCCTTTCCCAAAATGAGAAGGAAGGCTTCTCTGAATTTCTGACTAGGTGGAGAAAGGTCAGCACCCAATTGGTAAACCGCCCCGACGAAGCCACCTTAATAGAAAAATTTATCAATAACCTTAGGCCCCCATACGCCTCTCACCTTAGGTACCAAAATATCCATACCTTCAAAGAATTGTCTACCTTAGGAATACGTCTGGAGGACGATATGAGGAAGGGATTATTCTCCAAAATAATGGGGAAAGGTTATCAGGGTCCAACCACATCCACAGGAACCCACTCTTACGGGTCATTCGGGAATAACAAAACCGAAGAAGTACACCTAGTCGAACCACCCACTCGGGGAAGAACAAACTTTACCCCTAGAACATTCTCCAAACTAGGCATCACATACGCCGAAGCTCTAAAATGGTTAACCGAGCAAGGGAAGCTCGAACCCATAGGCCCTACTCCAGAACCATCCGCGACCAGAAAAGGGAACTCGTGGGATACCAATAAATATTGCCATTACCACCGTGACAATGGCCATGATACCGAATCTTGCTTTCGGCTCAAACATGTCATACAAGACATGATCGAAAACGGGACTATTCCTGTCCCTCCACCCGAGAAACCAAACAATACCAAAAACCCCTTTAGTGTGAATGCCATCTTTGACGACACCATCGATTGTTCCCACCTCGACCCCATATAGGAGAATGTTTTGAATATCGAGGAAGATTCCGACTACCCGCAAGCACCCGCCAAGACAAGTAAAATCTGTGTCCGAGTCAGAGTCTAGTTCGTCTTAGGGCCTAGACCTAATAATGTAATAAATGTTTTGAATAATGATCGTGGTGTGTCTCCTAGGGATGAGGGAAATATCCTAGTGAAGAGGCTAGGCTTGACCCCTTTGATGGCCATATAGTCCTTGAAGGCTCGGATGTGATTGAGGGGGTCCTCAGTTCCTTTGAACTTAGGTATGTCTGCTAGGGCAAAGTTCTCGGGTAATTGGTCGTTCACCATTTCGAACTTCCTATGGTTTTTGAGGTGGAAGTTGTTGCCCTGGTTCAGGCACATCTGGTTTTCGAGGAATTCTATGCGGTTCATAGCGGATTGGAGGGTGTCATCTTGAGGTGGGATAACGGGATAGCTTGGGATGAGGCCAATGGGTGCCCCACCTAACGGGGTCGAATTTAAAAGGGCCTCATTGAGGACCCGGGTGTGGTGTTCATCTGAGGCCTTGTCTTCTCAGTGGCCTAGGTGAGAGTCTATGCTGTTTACGGATGCGTTTACCGTTATAACGGTGGCTTGTAAATCCCGGATTAGGTCAGCTAGGGCTCCTATGGTGTTGTCTGATGATTGCCTGGCGTTATCCCTACTGTGGTTGCTTGCGTCCACGCTTGAATCCCTCGTCATGACTGTGGAAAGGCGGTTTTGGTGAGAGTGAGTCATTTACCGGGTGCCTTAGGGACTCGAGGGATTCACGTAACTGAGCGACACGGAAACGAGACCCTTGACTCGCATGTGCGTGCGGTTATTGGCTTAGGGACTCGGGTGCTTTAGACTCTTAGTGTATTCGGCGCAACGCCTCATGAATTTTTATATCTCTGTAACGAGATGATTTGACACAAACCTCGGAGATGAGGTTTAAAGAGGACTTCTCAAATTGAGACGAACCAAAATGTAAGACCTCGAGCAGGGGTGATCCTAGTAACTAACACGGGCAGTTAATCACACGGTTGTATGACGTAAGAAATTGATCGCGATCCCGGCTCAGGATCAAAGAATTGTTATTTTTTTTGAAAACGACCGATACTCGCGGAGGAAGGTCTTCTCCCTTTTTTGAAAAAACGATTTCGTAAAACTAGGATAACGATGGTGTGGTGACATCGTTTGTAAAAATGTGTTGCTATGTGTGTGCGTCGGGAATCCGGCGATAGCAAGGGTGCAAAACCTTTTTTTTTTTGAAAGGGACGTGGTTCTTAGGGGGAACCAGTTTTGAAAATGAATGTGTGGTGCTTTTATCGAGACTACTATTAATCAGCTAGTTCGATACTTGTGGTGTAAAAGGTATAATGACGGTGTTCTAAGGGTGTAACTAAATTCTTATTAAATAACATAGGTGACGGAAGGTGTCTTTTAGAAAAAGCTTTTTAAAATGAGTGGTCCACGTTCGTCGGCTGCATTAACTAGCATTCGACGGTGAGAAGGACGTATTGTGAAAAGGCATTTCGAGGATGTGACCGTTTCGGATTCCTTGACTTCATTAATTGAATTTTCGGTTGTGTTAATGGTATGTGTGCAAAAAATCTTTTTTTTTTTTGAAAATAAAATGTAACCGTTTGGTGGACCTTAAACCCATTAATTGGGAGTTTAAGTAGTATTAACGGTACTTGTTGTTTGATGGGTTTTACTTTAGCCATGTGATGTCGTGAAAATATATTTTGTTTGAAAATGTCGAGTGTAAAATTTGCCATGACGTCGGCATCTGAAAATGTTTTTCCCTTTTTTAGAAATCATGACTTGGCCGGAGTATCGGTGTTTTAAGAAGTCGTTTTGAAAAAGATGAAATTTTTTTCGTAAACGGAATTGGGTGCGGTTGAATATGTTCGCGTGGTTGAATCCGGACTTTTAGTGTTTTATTTGGGTTGGATTGTTCAAACACGCTACACATAACTAGGAATACATACACTCATGCAGGATGCAGACACGGGTAGGTTAGGGTAGGCTACCGCCCACGAATAGTCTTTACTTAGGCATTGACAATGGTCTGGGGAGACGAGTGTCATACCGTCCGTTTGAAACTATCCGCTTATCATTCCCGCGGAGTACGCGTTAGGCGGCCGGAGCGTCAATCGAGGATCTCTCCGCGTGTCCATAAAGATCTTACCGCGAAGAGGTCGATTGGTCCTGATATCGGTTAGGGTGGGCTTTTTAGGGCCAAAACCTGTAGTGACCACAACTAGGAACTAAGAAATGAGCTTCACCGACCTCGTTCAAGTTACACCACCACTGGAAACTTGTTTCCAAATCCCCAGTGGAGTCGCCAAACTGTGGACGTCCGTCCGCACCGCCCAACGCCCCGCGCGTGCCCGTGTGGGACCGACCCGGTTTTCAACGTGTGGCGGCGGCCACTCACGCGGCCCCCTCCCTGCCAGGGGCCGGTCCGATCTCGCGTACGGGGCGAATTGCCGGACCTCGATTTGGATGACGATCCGGACTTGTACTAGACGGGTGGGGGCACCCGTGTTTTCGTTTGGGAATCGATCGAGTCGTGGTTGTAAATGTTTAAAGGTCGTTTTGTTTAGTAGGGCGACCTTTTTAGTGAACTGAAGTTGTTGACGATTTGTGGAGTCGCCACCGAGTCAATTATGGGGACTCGGAAACCGTTCAAGTCAACTTTGATCCCTTGCCGGCTCAAAGTTGAGTGGCACGGGACCTAAGATAAAGACTTGTACCCTTAAGCACTCCATGCCTGGAATGACTCTCATTGCCAATGGTTTCGGACATCCGAAAACCGTCAATTCTGAGTAAGGGGTGAGGGTACGTATTGGGAAGCCAACATACGATAGATATCCACACCCAATCCCGCCCGCACTATAGCGGCCTCTACTAATCAATCGGTGGGCTGATATCCTAGTTCTTCTGTTGTGGTGGAAATACTGTAACATCCATTGTTTTAACCCTAAACCTTTTGCTATGTCTGTTGTTTTAAGACCAAGTAAGTTTTGTCGTCGAAGTAGTTGTGTTTACATTTTTTGCATGCGATTTCACGTGACAAGAAGGCCATGAAAATTTGCACGTAGGAGAGTAGAGAGTACTAGTATTATACGTATTATCAAATCAGTTTTAACGCGATAATACGGATATTAGTCATTCTTGTGGTATACCTTACCTGGTATTCTGCTTAAGATGCGTCGAACCTAGTAAGGCGAGCACCGGGACTAATACGGAACCCGACCATCGCTTTGTACAGTTTTAGTAGTTTTACGTTTTGAATTCCGTGTTAGGTGATTTAGCATGCTATTATAAGGTCATAAAAGCAATAAATCATACGAAAAACTGTAAATGCGAATGTAAGTAAATCACATAGTGAGAAGTTGCACCCTCGGAGTATACACTAAACGGGACTCGATGCATAGATAGTTTTGAGAACGGATCTCGGAATTACTCGGGTCTATTTAGTGTGTTTTAGTGTTTGCGGTTGAAGTCGGGACGCTACGTATATTAGTTGATGTTTGTGGGCCTAGTGCCCACATCTAGTGTAGTCGTAGTGCATAATAATAGAAAGTGCGAATATGGAAAGTTTTGTTTAGATGGCAACCTAGCGACGATACGACTTCGACAGGCAGATCCTCCTAGCTTGACCAGTTATCCCGGCAGAGTTCCGTTACCGTTTCACCTTCCCGCGGCTACTCCGGCAGAGTTTCGTTGCTAAGGACTAGTTCTGCGGCTAATCCGACAGAACCTGGGTACTAGTTTTGAGCTAGTCGATGACAGGCACCTCGGTATCGAGTGGAGTGCTCGAAGGTGAGGAGTAGCGTCGATTCGCTTTATTATCGGAACTACGATCGAGTGGATCGTTTGCCTCGGGTGTCGGAGTGCGAGCCCTTAGCGAGAGTTTTAGAGGGAGAAGAGAGAATTGAATTGTGTCGAAATGAGGGCGTGAAGGGGGGTATTTATAGGTGTTTTCGGCCCTCGTCGCCCACATAGGCACCCGAGCTGGGGCGTACTAAGACTCAGGCGCTTGGGTCAAGGCGCAGGGAGACCCAGGCGCGTCAGGTGGTGCGGTTGGGATTTTGAGGATACGGTTTTGATACTTTTCAAAACCGAGAGGGAGGAGGATAATTGTTACTTGGGGATTAATGCTCCCGCGGCTTGACCTAGCGCCGTGAACGTTAGTGGGCCTCGGGTGTTCGTCTCGAGGTTCGCTTAGCGCGGTGCTGACTTGGCTCGAGTTTTGGGACTGTCTCGGGGTCCCGGTGTCAGAATTGACTCTAATTAGTGTCTACGTGATCGTAACGACGCGACTAAGGCTGCCATCATGTTAGTTTAATTTGCCCGAATAATTTATTTGATCCGTTCTATAGAAAAACTATCTAGAACACCGTGAACCCGCGTCGCGTTGGACTCCTATCGTCATCGGGTGTTTGTTGGACACTTCTGCAACCACCAGGTCCAAATCTGGGTGTCTACAATATCCGGGGCTTTAAGGATTACATGGCCATTAAAGGGGTCAAACCCAACCTTTTCGCTTGGATATTCCCATCCTCTTTTAATGACACCCCACGATGCTGGTTTTATTCCCTCGACCCTAAAAAGATATCCACCTGGGATGACATATCCATAGAATTCGCAAACCACTACACGGATAATTCCGAAACACAAGTTATTATCCGAAGCCTCGAGGTCCTTTCCCAAAACGAGAAGGAAGGCATCTCCGAATTTCTGACTAGGTGGAGAAAGGTCAGCACCCAATTGGTAAACCGCCCCGACGAAGCCACCTTAGTAGAAAAATTTATCAATAACCTTAGGCCCACATACGCCTCTCACCTTAGGTACCAAAATATCCCTACCTTCAAAGAATTGTCTACCTTAGGAATACGTCTGGAGGACGATATGAGGAAGGGATTATTCTCCAAAATAATGAGGAAAGGTTATCAGGGTCCAACCACATCCACAGGAACCCGCTCTTACGGGTCATTCGGGAATAACAAAACCGAAGAAGTACACCTAGTCGAACCAACCACTCGCGGAAGAAAAAACTTTACTCCTAGAACATTCTCCAAACTAGGCATCACATACGCCGAAGCTCTAAAAAGGTTAACCGAGCAAGGAAAGCTCGAACCCATAGGCCCTACCCCAGAACCATCCGCAGCCAGAAAAGGGAACTTGTAGGATACCAATAAATATTGCCATTACCACCGTGGCAATGGCCATGATATCGAATCTTGCTTTCGGCTCAAACATGTCATACAAGACATGATCAAAAACGGGACTATTCCTGTCCCTCCACCCGAGAAACCAAACAATACCAAAAACCCCTTTAATGTGCATGCCATCTTTGATGACACCATCGATTGTTCCTACCTCGACCCCATATAGGAGAATGTTTTGAATATCGAGGAAGATCCCGACTACCCGCAAGCACCCGCCAAGACAAGTAAAATCCGTGTCCGAGTCAGAGTCTAGTTTGTCTTAGGGCCTAGACCTAATAATGTAATAAATGTCTTTTTTATTTTTCGCATCAAGTCAAGAGGTACGAGGGGACCTGTCCTCCACCTCCCTGAAAACAATATCTCGGGCCCATAGCCCGCTTATTACTATCAATAAAAGAAATAAACTTTTCTTCCTTTATAATGCGCCTCGACAATCGCTTGATTTAAAACATATATTTCTCGCATAGGACTCGGTACTATGCCATTTATCGATAATAATAAAACATACCTCATAACGACGAAGAATTACAAGAACCGAGATCTCGTGTTCCTTTTTTTTACCTATTCCATGTCAGGTAGAGAAAGCCACAAACTATCCCTTAGAACGAGTATCCCCGAATCCTACAACGAATCTAGATAGTCTCTCAGCCTGTGATCAAAGACGGAAGGCAAACCCATTTCCCACAATAAACACCCCTCGAACAAAGACCGACCAATTTCAACAATAGGTGCTAGTCCGAAAAAATAAAAGAGTCTAAAATGGCTAAAAGGAGCCAAAGAAAAAAAATGAAACCAAGGCCAAACTAAACTGGCCCAATTCAATGATCAAGACCAAACTCAACAGTCAAAATGAAACCCCCAATCATTCAACTCGACTTTAAGTGCAAAGTTCGAACAAAAAAAAAAGCAAAAAAAAGAGAAAGGAAAAGAAAAATGAACAGACCAGTCAACTAGCCCCCAAATACTAGCCTCCCTGCATTACAACCCTTAAGATCTTCCTGAGACACTTGTTAAGAGACAGTCCGGAATTTTGAGGATTCAAGCTCAATAGGATAATCCCAACCGTTTGGGCCACACATCGAAATCAGATCCCACGTAATTTACATCCTACCCGATTGAAGTCTGAGTCATTTTTACTTAGCTTCACCTTTCCTACCACATTACGAAACCTTAGCCCATAGCCCTAACTCCAAAAAAATCAAGCTCCAGATTTTGATATATCGAAACCACTTACTACCTAGCTCCACATTCCAAAACCATTCAAGCCAGTCACCCTGACCCAAACACGGTATCTCGGTAATTGTCACTTTCAAGGGATCACACCCAACCACTCCACCTTAGTTCCATAACTAGGGTGAATGCACAGAAAACATCTCACATCGATAATTGGCGTAACGAATCCAGACCAAAATCACTCACAGTACACCTAAAGAACTACGAACATGGTTTGATTCCGTTTAAACACGGGTACGTAGGCAACCCTTCCTCGGGTACAACCAACCAAATAACAAAATCTATTACTCGATTCACATGCAAACCGGAACCTTTTTCCACGATCTGATTAACGAGTGATTCCAATGACGAGCCGAGGACGGAGTGAAAACCCGAAAGGGCGCTCCGGGCAAAATGAAGAAACGAGTTGCGAGCCGTCGTTGAAAAAAAAAAGAAAAGAAAAAAAAAAGACGAAAAAGAAAAAGAAAAAAATAAAAGGTGAGCCGAGGACGGAGTGAAAACCCGAAAGAGCGCTCCGGGCAAAATGAAGAATCGAGTTGCGAGCCACCACAAAAAAGAAAAAAATAATAAAAAAATGTGCTTCTCATTAATAAAAAAATCAGTTAAATCAAGCCTTTGTCGAGGCCATTTACATCAAGCGTCTGAAACCCGGACATCCCGGAAAGCAACAACGTGTCAAAACTTTACAAAAAATTAGTACTAATACGCCACATAATATCAATTAATACAACATAGTACTAAACGGCTGGGCTCTACAGGTCCAACTTTTCCTTTCCCTTGCCATTCGGGTGTGCTTGCTTGAGTCTCTCACCATTTACCCTCCTAAAGCAAGCTTCCACCTCCCTAGCCAAAAGCGAGCCCAACCAATCTCACTTCCCCTCCTCACTAACATTTTCAATATGGGTCTTGTCGGTCTCGGCCCGTGTAGATGAACTGACGAACACTAGGATAGGTAACGTCGTCTTCGGTCGGGCACTTAGCGACATTTTCCCGCATAGCTTCCTTATTCTGTAGTACGGTCATCTCCACAATCCTTAACCTTTCCCTCACACCCGACAACCCCAGACGTCAAGAACAACCTCCTGAAGTCGCTAAACCCCTTTCCAACAGTTGAAATGCCCGCGCAAGAGTGTCAGGTCTACACGGACGGTACATTTTGTCCATCGGATCCACCAGACTTAGATGTCTTTTCATTTTTTTCGTTTAGGGGGATAACCTACCCCACCTAGGCGTGTTGTAGCCTTTAACGGTTGTTGTCAAGTCGCGTCTATAAGCCTAGTACGACATTGTCTTGAAATATACAAAAAAGTGGTCAAACTTTTTCTAGATTTTGGCTTCGGCCTCATTATGAATGTCGAAACAACTACATTTGCATTCTAGTGCACTCAGTCATAAAACGTTGACCTCTTAAATTTCGTCCGTCTCGAGTCAAATTGTTTTAATAGACGTACTATATGATCCAACTCCCGGCTCAAACTAACGCATTTCGAAAATCCGAAAAGCCGCTTTCGTACTCTTATGCAGCCCCAACGCATTTTAAATCGTCCTAAACTACGATGAAATCACGACAAAAACAACCATGAAGTGATTACTTGTCAATTTAGGTCTGCATTTCACAAAACAAAAACGCAAAGACTAAACTAAAACAACTCAAATACTAAAAAGTTAAATCGAGTTAACAAACCAGGGAGGACCCCTAGAAGCTGCGCCTATGGCTATCACAAGCCAACCAATATTGTCGTCCAAACCTAGATCCTCTAAATCCAGGAGAGGAGACCCACTACCATCCATCCCCGACAGCATATCTAGAGTAGCTGTCTCGGGAATCCCTCCAACATCCTCAGTAGCACCCGTAGCACGACCCGTAGCCTCAGCCTCAGCCTCTCCCTCCCTCTCAACCCGATGCCTAACCTCACCCTACGCGGAGGTCTCAACCTGAGACCGAGCCAACTGCTACTTAAGTTGAGGAATCTCTTCGGCTCGAGATTTCGAGAGCTGTCTCGCCTCAGCCGTTTCCGCCTCAAGCTCGGTCACCCGAGTCTCCAACTGCCCCACCATGTCCGGGGTATCCTGCAAGTACACTTAAGCATTAGGAAAACACGCAAACAATCTGTTATTGAGAAGCAAGATATATACTGTATTTGAGAAACATAAAAAGAAAAGGTAGCAAACCTCATCATCCAACCTTTTGTAGATTGGAGCAAGAATAATGAAGGTGGTGCAGGTAAAACATTGATCTGTTATGGATGATGCAATAGCATAACTCCCTATCCTCGAAACCCGTCCCTTCAGCATACCGTTTCTCCTTACCATTGACTTTTTCTTCAACTTTTCTTCCAGATTTAGCAACTCACCAAAATATAATGCTTCTTACCTAATGTACCCATATATATACACACACATACATACATCACCATCATCATACAATGCACCCTTTTTAATTTTTATAATCAGAAAACAATGCAGTCATATTCACGAAAAGCATAATAAAAATTTAAACGAAGAAGACAAAGAAGCAAGCAGCAGGCCTTGAATCATGGTATGCACATACCTCATCATTGGAAAACTAACAAACAAACAAATCCCACAAAACATGAATATTACTAATAAAAATTGCTTCAAACACAAAGTATCATAAGATTTACAACAATACTCCTTCCCTCCCCATATTATTTTAATAAAAGTAAACAAATGATGGGGACGGAGGGGAGGAGTATAAGATAGCAATACAAAATCCCAAGAATGCCCACATTTCTTTAGATTACCTGCTACATGATGAAAAAGAAGGAGAGAGAGCGGAGACATATTCAGAAGCAGCTTATGTGCATGACAGACATAAACAAACTTGAAAACCAACAAACCCAATTGGAAGGTAGAGTGTTTTCGTAGAAAGAAAGAGAGAAAATTGATAACCTTTTACATTTAAACGAGGTATGAGTAAAGTCGGCAAAATATTGAAGTCCCAAGTTTGCCTTGTTAACCAGAATTGATCCGGGCTTAAACCGAAACTCACCCAAATGTTCTTATAGAACCCGAGAGTGATCCGACCTGAAGCTGACCCAACCCAGTTGACGTTTTTGCTAGGTTAGTTATATGAGTCATTTTACCCCCTCAAATCTATCCAAAAAAACTTAACAGAGACGGTCTTTCATCACCGTTAATGAAAGACGATCTCACATGATGATGAGTCCTACTAATTTGTGAAAGACGATCTTTCACGATACATATATAATCAATACATTCGAATAAAAACGAATTACTCAAATCAACTCAAAACCCGTTATTTTTGTGTTGAATTTATAACGTGAATTCAGATCGTGTCATCGTTTGTCGACTTTATGTCACTACATCATCTACTGTACATGACTAGATTACTCAATTAGTCACTACATCATCGTTTGTCGACTTTATGTCACTACATCATCTACTAGATGGAATTAGAGAATTAAGACTTTAAAAAGGGGGATAGATCAGATGCAACATTCAAGAGCGTAGTACAAGGGAGTTAACTAGCTATATATCGATTAGTTCAAAGGGGGTGTATGCATGTCACCTTCAACTAAGGCACACTACCCTTTAATTTGGCCTTTGTTTTCGCTCTCACTAATTGCCTTGCTAATCTAAATTCCACATACTCACTCTCTTTAAAAAAAAGTACACTAATGCATGCATTTTCCACTCACCCAAGGCCAAGTATACCAACCTTTGTTTACTTTTAGGTCCATAAACAAATATAAATGGAGTAATTTTAGGGTATGTAGTCCTTAAAACTCTGATTATTATTACTATATATTGCTCTACTTTTAGTCCTTTATTATTTGTCCAAATACCCTTCATCATGCCGTCACGGATCATTTACGTCAAAAACTAAGTCCTCAATTCATACATGCATGTTTGTGCTTGGTCAAATAACCACTCTTTTCTTCATCTTTTCTTTCTTCTTCCAACTCCTCTTTTCAAGTCTCCCCTTTTTAAAAGTAAAATAAATATATAGTCAAATGGTGTTAGCCGAGCGCTTGTCATAATAGAATTTACACACATTTGATAGTAATTATGATCATTGTTAACCTTTTACACTTTCGGCTCACTAAAATAATGGCAACTAAATATCCAAACATATTGTAGAATTAAGTATTTTATAGATTGAATAGTTAATTCAATCGAGACTAGTAATTAAGTCATCTTCGTTTCGATGATAGCTTGAGAATAAATTGATGATTAGGGGGAGTAATGGAGATTAGAGTCCATCTCATTTTGTAAAGAGTAGTGAGTAGAGAGGGAAGGGGCGTGTCGGTAACGGTAATGGTATTTCTATTAAATAATGCATTGCATCGTCATTGGTCATCTCTAAAATTAATCAAATTGCAGTGCCGACCGGCACCTCATTTCCCTATTTTTAAGCACAACAAAAGCTGTAACCTTTTTTTCTCACTTCATCAATTTTCATAATCCGATCCTCCAGGTAATCCTAATTTACAATTTCTATCATCAATTTTCTCTCTTTCTTTCTACGAAAACACTCTACCTTCCAACTGGGTTGGTTGGTTTTCAAGTTTGTTTATGTCTGTCATGCACATAAGCTGCTTCTGAATTTGTCTCCGCTCTCTCTCCTTCTATTTCATCATGTAGTAGGTAATCTAAAGAAATGTGGGCATTCTTGGAATTTTGTATTGCTATCTTGTACTCCTCCCCTCCGTCCCCATCATTTGTTTACTTTTATTAAAATAACATGGGGAGGGAAGGAGTATTGTTGTAAATCTTATGATACTTTGTGTTTGAAGAAACTTTTATTAGTAATATTCATGTTTTATAGGATTCGTTTGTTTGTTAGTTTTCCAATGATGAGGTATGTGCATCCCATGATTCAAGGCATGCTGCCTGCTTCTTTGTCTTCTTCATTTAAATTTTTATTATGATTTTCGTGAATATGACTGCATTGTTTTCTGATTATAAAAATTAGAAAGGGTGCATTGTATGATGATGGTGATGTATGTATGTGTGTATATATATGGGTACATTAGGTAAGAAGCATTGTATTTTGGTGAGTTGCTAAAGCTGGAAGAAAAGTTGAAGAAAAAGTCAATGGTAAGGAGAAACGGTATGCTGAAGGGACGGGTTTCGAGGATAGGGAGCTATGCTATTGCATCATCCATAACAGATCAATCTATTACCTGCACCACCTTCAATATTCTTGCTCCAATCTACAAAAGGTTGGATGATGAGGTTTGCTACCTTTTCTTTTTATGTTTCTCAAATACAGTATATATCTTGCTTCTCAATAACAGATTGTTTGCGTGTTTTCCTAATGCTTAAGTGTACTTGCAGGATACCCCGGACATGGTGGGGCAGTTGGAGACTCGGGTGACCGAGCTTGAGGCGCAAACGGCTGAGGCGAGACAGCTCCTGAAATCTTGAGCCGAAGAGATTCCTCAACTTAAGTAGCGGTTGGCTCGGTCTCAGGTCGAGACCTCCATGCAGGGTGAGGTTAGGCATCGGGTTGAGAGGGAGAGAAAGGCTGAGGCTGAGGCTACGGGTCGTGCTACGGGTGCTACTGAGGATGTTGGAGGGATTCCCGAGACAGCTACTCTAGATATGCTGTCTGGGATGGATGATTGTGGGTCTCCTCTCCTGGATTTAGAGGATCTAGGTTTGGACGACAACATTGGTGGGCTTGTGAAAGCCATAGGCGCAGCTTCTAGGGGTCCTCCCTGGTTTGTTAACTCGATTTAACTTTTTAGTATTTGAGTTGTTTTAGTTTAGTCTTTGCGTTTTTGTTTTGTGAAATGCAGACCTAAATTCACAAGTAATCACTTCATGGTTGTTTTTAGTCGTGATTTCATCGTAGTTTAGGACGTTTTAAAATGCATTGGGGCTGCATGTACGAAAGCGGCTTTTCGGATTTTTGAAATGAGTTAGTTTGAGCCAGGAGTTGGATCATATAGTACGTTGATTAAAACAATTTGACTCGAGACGGACGAAATTTAAGAGGTCAACGTTTTATGACCGAGTGCACTAGAATGCAAATGTAGTTGTTTCGACATTCATAATGAGGCCGAAGCCAAAATCTAGAAAAAGTTGGACCACTTTTTTGTATAGTTCAAGACAATGTCGTATTAGGCTTATAGACGCAACTTGACAACAACCGTTAAAGGCTACAACACGCCTAGGTGGGGTAGCTTATTCCCCTAAAAGAAAAAAAGTGAAAAGACATCTTAGTCTGGTAGATCCGATGGACGGAATGTACCGTCCGTGTAGACCTTAAACTCTTACGCGGGCATTTCAACTGTTGGAAAGGGGTTTAGCGACATCAGGAGGTCGTTCCTGACGTCTGGGGTTGTCGGGTGTGAGAGAAAGGTTAAGGATTGTGGAGATGACCGTACTACAGAATAAGGAAGCTATGCGGGAAAATGTCGCTAAGTGCCCGACCGAAGACGACGTTACCGATCCTAGTGTTCGTCATTTCATCTACATGGGCCGAGACCGACAAGACCCATATTGAAAATGTGAGTGAGGAGGGGAAGTGAGATTGGCTGGGCTCGCTTTTGGCTAGGGAGGTGGAAGCTTGCGTTAGGAGGGTAAATGGTGAGAGACTCAAGCAAGCACACCCTAATGGCAAGGGAAAGGACAAGTTGGACCTGTAGAGCACATCCGTTTAGTACTATAATGTATTAATTGATATTATGTGGCGTATTAGTACTAATTTTTTGTAAAGTTTTGAGACGTTGTTGCTTTCCGGGATGTCCGGGTTTCAGACGCTTGATGTAAATGGCCTCGACAAAGGCTTGATTTAACTGATTTTTTTATTAATGAGAAGCACATTTTTTTTATTATTTTTTTCTTTTTTGTGGTGGCTCGCAACTCCATTCTTCATTTTGCCCGGAGCGCCCTTTCGGGTTTTCCCTCCGTCCTCAACTCACCTTTTATTTTTTTCTTCTTTTTTTCTTTTTTTTTTCTTTTTTTTTTCAATGACGGCTCGCAACTCGTTTCTTCATTTTGTCCAGAGCGCCCTTTTGGGTTTTCACTCCGTCCTTGGCTGGTCATTGGAATCACTCGTTAATCGGAGCGTGGAAAAAGGTCCGGTTGGCATGTGAATCGAGTAATCGATTTTGTTATTTTGTTGGTTGTACCCGAGGAAGGGTTGCCTACGTATCCGTGTTTCGACGGAATCAAACCATGTTAGTAGTTCTTTAGGGGTATTATGAGTGATTTTGGTTTGGATTCGTTATGCCAATTATCGATGTGAGATGTTTAGTGTGCATTCACCCTAGTTAAGGAACTAAGGTGGAGTGGTTGGGTGTGATCCCTTGAAAGTGACAATTACCGAGATACCGTGTTTGGGTCAGGGTGACTGGCTTGGATGGTTTTGGAATGTGGAGCTAGGTAGTAAGTGGTTTCGATAGATCAAAATATGGAGCTTGATTTTTTTTGGAGTTAGGGCTATGGGCTAAGGTTTCGTGATGTGGTAGGAAAGGTGAACCTGAGTAAAAATGACTCAGACTTCAATCGGGTAGGATGTAAGTTACGTGGGATCTGATTTCCATGTCTGGCCCAAACGGTTGGGATTTCCTATGGAGGTTGAATCCTCAAAATTCCGGACTGTCTCCTAACAAGTGTCTCGGCAAGGTCTTAAGGGTTGTAATGCAGGGAGGCTAGTATTTGGGTGCTAGTTGACTGGTCTGTTCATTTTTCTTTTCCTTTCCCTTTTTTTTGCTTTTTTTTTGTTCGGACTTTGCACTTAAAGTCGAGTTGAATGATTGGGGGTTTCATTTTGACCGTTGAGTTTGGTCTTGATCATTTAATTGGGCCAGTTTAGTTTGGCCTTGGTTTCATTTTTTTTTCTTTGGCTCCTTTTAGCCATTTCAGACTCTTTTATTTTGTCGGACTACCACCTATGGTTGGAATTGGTCGGTCTTTGTTCGAGGGGTGTTTATTGTGGGAAATGGGTTTGCCTTCCGTCTTTGATCACAGGCTGAGAGACTATCTAGATTCGTTGTAGGATTCGGGGATACTCGTTCTAAGGGATAGTTTGTGGCTTTCTCTACCTGACATGGAATAGGTAAAAAAAAGGAACACGAGATCTCGGTTCTTGTAATTCTTCGTCGTTATGAGGTATGTTTTATTATTATTGATAAATGGCATAGTATTGAGTCGTATGCGAGAAATATATGTTTTCAATCAAGCGATTGTCGAGGCGCATTATAAAGGAAGAAAAGTTTATTTCTTTTATTGATAGTAATAAGCGGGCTATGGGCCCGAGATATTGTTTTCAGGGAGGTGGAGGACAGGTCCCCTCGTACCTCTTGACTTGATGCGAAAAATAAAAAAGAGATTTATTACATTATTAGGTCTAGGCCCTAAGACAAACTAGACTCTGACTCGGACACGGATTTTACTTGTCTTGGCGGGTACTTGCGGGTAGTCGGGATCTTCCTCGATATTCAAAACATTCTCCTATATGGGGTCGAGGTGGGAACAATCGATGGTGTCGTCAAAGATGGCATGCACATTAAAGGGGTTTTTGGTATTGTTTGGTTTCTCGGGTGGAGGGCCAGGGAATAGTCCCGTTTTCGATCATGTCTTGTATGACATGTTTGAGCCGAAAGCAAGAATCGGTATCATGGTCATTGCCACAGTGGTAATGGCAATATTTATTGGTATCCCACGAGTTCCCTTTTCTGGCCGCGGATGGTTCTGGGGTAGGGCCTTTGGGTTCGAGCTTCCCTTGCTCGGTTAACCTTTTTAGAGCTTCGGCGTATGTGATGCCTAGTTTGGAGAATGTTCTAGGGGTAAAGTTTGTTCTTCCCCGAGTGGTTGGTTCGACTAGGTGTACTTCTTCAGTTTTGTTATTCCTGAATGACCCGTAAGAGCGGGTTCCTGTGGATGTGGTTGGACCCTGATAACCTTTCCCCATTATTTTGGAGAATAATCCCTTCCTCATATCGTCCTCCAGACGTATTCCTAAGGTAGACAATTCTTTGAAGGTATGGATATTTTGGTACCTAAGGTGAGAGGCGTATGGGGGCCTAAGGTTATTGATAAATTTTTCTACTAAGGTGGCTTCGTCGGGGCGGTTTACCAATTGGGTGCTGACCTTTCTCCACCTAGTCAGAAATTCGGAGAAGCCTTCCTTCTCGTTTTGGGAAAGGACCTCGAGGCTTCGGATGGTAACTTGTGTTTCGGAATTATCCGCGTATTGGTTTGCGAATTCTATAGATATGTCATCCCAGGTGGATATCTTTTTAGGGTCGAGGGAATAAAACCAGCATCGTGGGGTGTCATCTAAAGAGGATGGGAATATCCTAGCGAAAAGGTTGGGTTTGACCTCCTTAATGGCCATGTAATCCTTAAAGGCCCGGATATTGTAGACACCCAGATTTGGACCTCGTGGCTGCAAAAGTGTCCAACAAACACCCGATGACTGCAACGCGACGCGGGTTCGCGGTGTTCTAGATAGTTTTTCTATAGAACGGATCAAATAAATTATTCGGACAAATTAAACTAACATGATGGCAGCCTTAGTCGCGTCGTTACGATCGCGTAGACACTAATTAGAGTTAATTCTGACACCGGGACCCCAAGACGGTCCCGAAACTCAAGCCGAGTCAGCACCGCGTTAAGCGAACCTCGGGACGAACACCCGAGGCCCAGTAACGTTCACGGCGCTAGGTCAAGCCGCGGGAGTATTAATCCCCAAGTAACAATTATCCTCCTCCCTCTCGGTTTTGAAAAGTATCAAAACTGTATCCTCAAAATCCCAACCGCACCACTTGACGCGCCTGGGTCTCCCCGCGCCCTGACCCAGGCGCCTGAGTCTTAGTACGCCCCATCTCGGGCGCCTATATGGGCGATGAGGGCCGAAAACACCTATAAATACCCCCCTTCACGCCCTCATTTCGACACAATTCAATTCTCTCTTCTCCCTCTAAAACTCTCGCTAAGGACTCGCACTCTGACACCCGAGGCAAACGATCCACTCGATCCTAGTTCCGATAATAAAGCGACATCAACGCTACTCCTCACCTTCGAGCACTCCACTCGATACCGAGGTGCCTGTGATCGTCTAGCTCAAAACTAGTACCCAGGTTTTGCCGGATTAGTCGCAGAACTAGTCCTTAGCAACGAAACTCTGCCGGAGTAGCCGCGGGAAGGTGAAACGGTAACGGAACTCTGCCGGGATAACTGGTCAAGCCAGGAGGATCTGCCTGTCGAAGATGTATCGTCGCTAGGTTGCCATCTAAACAAAACTTTCCATATTCGCACTTTCTATTATTATGCACTACGACTACACTAGATGTGGGCACTAGACCCACAAACATCTACTAATATACGTAGCGTCCCGACTTCAACCGCAAACACTAAAACACACTAAATAGACCCGAGTAATTCCGAGATCCGTTCTCAAAACTATCTATGCATCGAGTCCCGTTTAGTGTATACTCCGAGGGTGCAACTCCTCACTATGTGATTTACTTACATTCGCATTTACATTTTTTATTATTATTTATTGCTTTTAAGACCTTATAATCACATGCTAAATCACCTAACACGTAATTCAGAACGTAAAACAACTAAAACTGTACAAAGCGATGGTCGGGTTCCGTATTAGTCCCGGTG
The DNA here is from genome assembly GCA_958450325.1 of Agrostemma githago. Taxonomy (NCBI): domain Eukaryota; kingdom Viridiplantae; phylum Streptophyta; class Magnoliopsida; order Caryophyllales; family Caryophyllaceae; genus Agrostemma; species Agrostemma githago. The sequence continues at coordinate 41,716,227 of OY288258.1, forward strand.
CTCGCCTTACTAGGTTCGACGCATCTTAAGCAGAATACCAGGTAAGGTATACCACGAGAATGACTAATATCCGTATTATCGCGTTAAAACTGATTTGCTAATACGTATAATACTAGTACTCTCCTACGTGCAACTTTTCATGGCCTTCTTGTCACGTGAAATCGCATGCAAAGAATGTAAACACAACTACTTCGACGACAAAACTTACTTGTCTTAAAACAACCGACATAGCAAAGGTTTAGTGTTAAAATAATGGATGTTACAGTATTTCCACCACAACAAAAGAACTAGGATATCAGCCCACCGATTGATTAGTAGTGGCCGCTATAGTGCGGGCGGGATTGGGTGTTGACATCTATCGGATGTTGGCTTCCCAATACGTACCCTCACCCCTTACTCAGAATCGACGGTTTTCGGATGTCCGAAACCATTGGCAATGAGAGTCATTCCAGGCATGGAGTGCTTAAGGGTACAAGTCTTTATCTTTAGGTCACGTGCCACTCAACTTTGAGCCGGCAAGGGATCAAAGTTTACTTGAACGGTTTCCGAGTCCCCATAATTGACTCGGTGGCGACTCCACAAATCGTCAACAACTTCAATTCACTAAAAAGGTCGTCCTACTAAACATAACGACCTTTAAACATTTACAACCACGACTCGATCGATTCCCAAACGGAAACACAGGTGCCCCCACCCGTCAAGTACAAGTCCAGATCGTCATCTAAATCGAGGTCCGGCACTTCGCCCCGTACGCGAGATCGAACCGGCCCCTGGCAGGGAGGGGGCCGGGTGGGTGGCCGTCGCCACACGTTGAAAACCGGGTCGGTCCCGCACGGGCACGCGCGGGGTGTTGGGCGGTGCGGACGGACGTCCACAGTTTGTTTACATCATTTTAAGGTTTTGTTTAATTTTAAGCGCTTTTATGTGTTAGGTGTAAATGTTTTTGCTTTTATTTGAGATGCTTTGATTTCACAGAACGCTCGAGGGCGTTAGTCTCCACTTGAGCGGTCATCCTCGGGATGCTTATGACCCCCTAGGACAAGTTAAAATGATGTAAACTACCTAAGGGCGTCGGTCTCCACTCGGATAGCTGTCTTTCGGGATGCCTCTGACCCCTAGGACAAAATGAAGTGATATAAAACTATTCGAGGGTGTCAGTCTCCACTCGAATAGTTGTTTTTCGGGATGCCTCTGACCCCTAGGACAAAATTGTTGTTGTTGTGCCTCCGGGATCACTAAGATCCCTTGGGCAAAACTCCTCGAGGGCGTTAGTCTCCACTCGAGTAGCTGTCTTTCGGGATGCCTCTGACCCCTAGGACAAAATTGCTGTTGCTGTACCTCCGGGATCACTAAGATCCCTTGGGCAAAACTCCTCGAGGGCGTTAGTCTCCGCTCGAGTAGCTGTCTTTCGAGATACCTCTGACCCCTAAGACAAATATGCTCTGCCTCCGGGATAACTCTGACCTTTGGGCAAAATTGTTGTGCCTCCGGGATAACTCAGACCCCTCGGGCAAATTGTTGTGCCTCCGGGATAACTCAGACCCCTCAGGCAAATTCCTGTGCCTCCGGGATAACTCAGACCCCTCGGGCAAATTGCTGTGCCTCCGGGATAACTCAGACCCCTCGGGCAAATTGCTGTGCCTCCGGGATAACTCAGACCCCTCGGGCAAATTGTTGTGCCTCCGGGATAACTCAGACCCCTCGGGGAATTTGCTGTTTGTTTATTTGTTTCAGTAAAATGCTGGTGTCGTGAGTTTGTCTTAGTTAATTTTGTCTTCCATGCTTGTCTTATTGTTTTGTTCGGGTTTGTTCTTGCTTTTGTTTCGATCATGGGTTTGTTGAGTTTGCTCAGAGTTTGCTTATGTTAATCTCGGTTGTTTTTGTTACGCGTCCGGATGCAGCGTTAAATGCTTGTTTTATTAGTCGAGAGTGTATTAGCGATGTTAATTAGTAGTTGTCCTATCATTTTTCTTTTTCTTGTCTTAGTAGGTGCATGTGTAGTGTCTTTGAGTTGTATTTGTTTTGCTTTGTTTTGGTTTGTTATGTATTTGAGTCTATTCACTGTTTGCTTAGTTTAATTTGGTTCAAATTGTCTTGCTATGCGTTTGAGTGCAGTGTTTAGGTTAAGTGCCGTTCTCATGTATGTTTCATTATCGAGAATATATTACCGGCGTCGATTAGTAATTATTCTGTTTATTGTTACTTTGTTTGTTTTAAAGGTTGTATGAATTGGACCTTAAGTTTGCTTGTTTTGTTTTGTTTTAGTCTGCACCAAGCCATTTAGGCGCGCGTTTGTCTGCGGCCTAGTCTTGAGGCGCCTAGCCCCCAGCGCACCTAAACTCAGACGCGTCAGCTTATGCGGTCGAGGTTTTGCGGTCCGGGTCTATTTAAGTAATCAAAGATTGGGGGCGTTCGTCTTATTTCGCTAAGAACTCGAGCGCGTCATTCTCTTCGCCTCAAGAACGATTCTTGACTTTTCTTGCCAAGTTTCAATTTGATTCCCGCCATTTACGACAATGTCGACTCCGGGTTATTGTTCTTCTATATATATATTGATTCATCATCCTCTTCAAGTCTCTTCGATCCTAGCGCAATTGTTCGCATTGTTTCGTAAGTTTCACTCCCTTTCGCGCTAGTTTTTCGTAATTGTTTTTAGTAGTGTTTAATTAGGGTTTTGTTTGGTGTTGGCACGTGATTGATGATGGTATAGACAAAGGAGATGTGCCCAGGGGAAGACGTTTATATTGTTGAAGAAAACATCGTTGATTAAATCGCAAATTGGTAACTAGATGTGATTCTTTTCGTGTTTATGCATTTTGAATGTGTTGTGTGATTTTAATGATTTGTAACATTATTTCATTGATTTCTGTTGTGTCTTTATTCATGATTTAAAGAGTCTAATTAATTAGTATGTTAATTGAACAATTTATTATTATCGTTAGAGCTATAATTGTCGTTTGCGCTTATATTAGGATTGTTAGATCTAATCCGTTGTAACATCTAAATTCGTACGTGAGCCGCTTGGCCTCTCCGTTTGGAGATGCTAGGGTTGTTTCATCGATGGCTTTAGGGATCCAACCCTAAGTATTAGATGACTCGTCCTATCATCGCCCGATGTGGAGGTTAGGGTTGAGGTTAATCTAACCTTGATTGAAGATCATGTAACTTTATTGAAAAGTTACTATACAACTTTACTTAAGGTTAAGGTAACTTCAATGCGGGGTTATAGTCTCGATGGGGATCAATTTAAGTGACTCCACGAGGTTATGATCAAGGTTAATGTAACCTTAGTTGAGGTTTACGTAACTTTATTGGAAAGTTACTGTACAACTCCACATGAGGATAATGTAACCTTATTACGCGTTATAATCTCACAGAGGTTAGTGTAACCTCACGAGGTTGTAACAAGGTTAATATAACCTTACGTGAAGTCAAGTAACTTCAAAGGGAAGTTACGATACCCTTCACTTGAGGATTATGTAACACCGTTACGAAGCTATAATCTCACTGAGGTTAATGTAACCTCACAAGGTTATAGTCCAGGTTAATGTAATTTTAACTTGAAGTTGACCTTATAGTGGTTATACTATGACACCACCTTCGGGTTGACGTTATATACATAACTTCACTTTACTAATTAAACAAGGTTAATGTAGCCTATTACTATTTGAAGGTTATAGTCGGTTGTGCTATGACTTCATTATGTTATCGTTGTTTGATTACTTCTATACTCGTTCCTTTAGAACAATCAGTTACATTGTTCTAAGTTTGAGTCGTGATGTTTATCACGAATGATTAATACTTGGTATAGTCTGTTACACTATCTAGGGCCTGATTTTCCCTGGTATAGTCAGTGACACTATACTAGGTCTGATTACTACATAGTGCAGTCAGTTACACTGTACTACGTAGAAGTCGTGAGGTTGCTCACGCAGTTGGCAGTCAGTTACACTGTGCAACGTACATGATGGTTAGTGATATAGATGACGGTAGTATCAGTTACATACTATCGGAATGAACCAATAATGCTCGCAAGAGGTTTAATTGGCCTATGTTCGGTGGGTCCAGATTCGTCAGTTACACGTTCTGGGTTCCCGTGTGTCGTTCGACGTACAGTTACTGCGTCGAGAGCTCTGGCCAGGTCTTAGACATATAGTCGTCAGTTACATGCTATACATAGTACCGTGGAGTATCAGTTACATACTTCACAAAACGGAGGGTCAGTTACACGCTCCGTGTCAGAGGGTCAGTTACACGCTCTGACTAGTTAGAGTATCAGTTACATACTCTAGCCGGTGTTCATTCTATATCCTATACGTCTTTGTATGAAGTCTGTGGTTACTTACTCCGACATGTATGGATGGATACGTAGTATCTATCTTGATCGATATGTTTAATAATAACGTGTATGATTGATTTAAATACGCAATGTCCATTAAGTCATGAGTTGTTTATGGATTGTAGTAAATGATATTTATGTCTAATAACATGTTTGTCATGTGTATTGATATCTTCACATGTCGTTTAATTATGTTACCTTTCATTATCATTGATATTCATGTTCAACTTGTTATAACCATGACTGGGAGAACATCTAGTTGCTCCCCACTGACTGTGGACCCCCCTTTCATGTCTTTCGAGATGCTGATGAATGTGATGTTGTTGGGGAAGACCTGTGGAGAGAGAGACCTTTATTTAAGTTTCTTTTGATTTTCATTTTGAACATTTCGAATAATGTATTAGTTTGATTATCGAGATAGTGACGATTCGGATTCGGTCGGGTGTTTCCGTCACCTTTGACCCTATTAATCATACTATTTATATTATTAAAAGTTTTTAAAAATTCGGGTTGTTACAGTGATGTTGTTTGGTTTTTTGGGTGGAGGGAGAGGGATGGTTCCATTTTCGATCATATCTTGTATAGCATGTTTGAGTCGAAAGCAAGATTCGGTATCGTGCCTGTTGCCTTGGTGATATAGGCAATAAGCATTAGGGGTCCAACTTTTGCTTCGTTTATCAACCGGTGGGTCCGGAATGGGACCCAAAGGTGTGAGTAACCCTTGATCGACTAGGCAGTTAAGAATTTCGATGTATGATGGTTTGATTGGGGTAAACTTTCTCGGTGACCTTCCTACTTTGTTGGATGTGGTCTCGTAAGGTCTTGGTGTTCCTTCCGTATCGATTTTAGGAATCTTCGACTGGGTGGAGTATTGGGATAGTCTATCATGGGTAGGCTTTTGGGCATGGTAATCGCCGGAATTGACGTTTGTCTCGCTTTCGGAGTCTCTACTCTCAAGGAAATTGAGGCGGCTATCGTTGTAACGGACGGATAAAGTCAAACGGGTTACTGAAGTATGGATGTTGCGAACCAATTTGGCTAGGGTATTGACATCGTTGCGGATGCTTTCGATGGCGTTTGAATCTACCGACATGTTGGGGAGTGATTCTAGTGACAAAGGATTAAAAGGTCAGATCGGATCCACCGGACGACTTAGAGACTTAAGGAATACTTGTAGCTGAGCGACGCGGAAATGAGACCCTTGACCTATGGGTGCGTGCGATCACTGATTTAGGGACTCAGGTGTTTTAGACTCTTGGTGTATTCGGTGAGACGCCTAATAGATTTTAGATCTCTGTGATGAGACGATTTGACACAAACCTCGGAGGTGAGGTTTTAAGAGGAGTTCTCGAAATAAGACGACCCAAAATGTAAAACCTCGAGTAGAGGTGATCCTAGTAACTAACACGGACAATTAATCACACGGTTGTACGACGTAAGAGATTGATCGCGATCCCGACTCAGGATCAAAGAATTTTGATATATATTTTTTTTCGAAAACGATCGATACTCGCGGAGGAAAGTCTTCTCTTTTTTTTTAGAAAAATGATTTTGTAAAATTATGGTGACGATAGTGTGGTAACATCGTTGGTGATGTGAAATGTGCGTTGCTATGTGTGTGTCGGGAATCCGACGATAGCAAAAGTGTAAACGTTTTCTCTTCTTTCTTTTTTTGAAATGAAGACGGTCCTTAGGGGGACCGGTTTTGAAAATAACGAAGTGACATTTTTATCGAGACTACTATTAATTAGCTAGTTCGATATTTGCGGTGGAAGTGATGCTTGCGGTAAAGCGAAGTCTAATGACAGTGTTTTAAAGGTGTGACTAAATCCTCATTAAGGGTTTCAGTAGCGATTAGTGTTTTTAGAAAAGATGTTTTTTTCCTTTAAAACGAGTGATCCACGTTTGTCGGCTGCAATAAATAGCATTCGACAGTGGATGGGGGTGTGTTGTGAAAAGGGTTTCGAGAATGTAACCGTTTTGGATTCCTTGATTTCATTAATTGAAGCTTCGGTTGTGTTAACGGTATGTGTGTAAAAAACTTTTTTGAAAATAAAGTGTAACAGTTTGATGCGCCTTGATCCCATTAATTGGGAGTCTCGGTAGTAATAACGGTATTTGTCGTTTGGCGGGTTTTATTTTAGTCATGTGACGACGTTTGAAAATATATTTTGTTTGAAAATATCGAGTGTAAAATTGGCCATGACAATGGCATTTGAAAACGTTTTTTTTTCCTTTTTTAGAAATCATGTTTTTGACCGGAGTATCGGTGTTTAAGAAGTTGTTTTGGAAAGATGAGATATTTTCGAAAACGGAGTTGGGAGCAGTTGAATATGTTGGCGTGGTTGAATCCGGATTTTAGTGTTTTATTTGGGTTGGATTGTTCAAACACGCTACACATAACTAGGAATGCATACACACATGCAGGATGCGGACTCGGGTAGGTTTAGGGTAGGCTACCGCCCACGAATAGTCTTTACTTAGATATTGACAATGGTCTGGGGAGACGAGTGTCATGCCGTCCGCTCACAACTATCCGCTTATTAATCCCGCGGGGTACGCGTTAGGCGGCCGGAGCGTCAATCGAGGATCTCCCCGCGTGTCCCTAAAGATCTTACCGCGAAGAGGTCGATTGGTCCTGATATCGGTTAGGGTGGACTTTTTAGGGCCAAAACCTGGAGTGACCACAACTAGGAACTAAGACATGAGCTTCACCGACCTCGTTCAAGTTACACCACCACTGGAAACTTGTTTCCAAATCCCCAATGGAGTCGCCAAACTGAGGACGTCCGTCCGCACCCCCCGGAGCCCCGCGCGTACCCTCGCGGGATCGACCCGGTTTTCAACGTGTAGCGGCGGCCACCCACGCGGCCCCCTTCCTGCCGGGGGCCGGTCCGATCTCGCAAACGGGGCGAAGTGTCGGACCTCGATTTGGATGACGATCCGGACTTGTACTAGACAGGTGTGGGGCACCCGTGTTTCCGTTTGGGAATCGATCGAGTCGTGGTTGTAAATGTTTAAAGGCCGTTTTGTTCGGTAAGGCGACCTTTTTAGTGAACTGAAGTTGTCGTTGATTTGTGGAGTCGCCACCGTGTCAAATTATGGGGACTCGGACACCATTCAAGTCAACTTTGATCCCTTGCCGGCTCAAAGCTGAGTGGCACGGGACCTAAAGATAAAGACTTGTACCCTAAAGCACTCCATGCCTGGAATGACTCTCGTTGCCAATGGTTTCGTACATTCGGAAACCTTTGATTCTGAGTAAGGGGTGAGGGTACGTATTGGGAAGCCAACATCCGATAGATGTCAACACCTAATCCCGCCCGCACTATAGCGGCCTCTACTAATCAATCGGTGGGCTGATATCCTAGTTCTTTTGTTGTGGTGGAAATACTGTAACATCCGTTGTTTTAACCCTAAGCCTTTTGCTATGTCGGTTGTTTAATGGCAAGGAAACTTTGTCGTCGAAGTAAATGTGTTTACATTCTTTGCATGCGATTTCACGTGACAGGCAGACCATGAAAAGATACACATAAGAGAGTAGAGAGTACTAGTACTATACGTATTAGAAAATAAGTTTTAACGCGATAATACGGATATTAGTCATTCTCATGGTATACCTTACCTGGTATTCTGCTTAAGATGCGTCAGTTCGGTATTGATAGGGATGCGTCGCACCTAGTAAGGTGAGCACCGGGACTAATACGGAACCCGACCATCACTTTGTTCAGTTTTAGTTGTTTTACGTTTTGAATTCCGTGTTAGGTGATTTAGCATACGATTATGAGGTCATACAAGGGGTAAATCAATCATACGAAAAACTGTAAATGCGAACGTAAGTAAATCACATAGTGAAGAGTTGCACCCTCGGAGTGTACACTAAACGGGACTCGATGCATAGATAGTTTTGAGAACGGATCTCGGAATTACTCGGGTCTATTTAGTGTGTTTTAGTATTTGTGATTGAAGTTGGGACGTTTGGTACTTTAGTGGATGTTCGTGGGCCTAGTGCCCACATCTATTGTTATCGTAGTGCATAATAATAGAAAGTGTGATTATGGAAAGTTTTGTTTAGATGGCAACCTAGTGACGATACGACTTCGACAGGGGGATCCTCCTTGCTTGACCAATTATTCCGGAAGAGTTTCGTTGCCGTTTGATCTTCCCGCGGCTACTCTGGCAGAGTTTCGTTGCTAAGGACTAGTTCTGCGGCTAATCCGGCAGAACCTGGGTACTAGTTTCGAGCTAGTCGATCACAGGCACCTCGGTATCGAGTGGAGTGCTCAAAGGTGAGGAGTAGCGTCGATGTCGCTTTTTATTATCGGTAATACGATCGAGTGGATCGTTTGCCTCGGGTGTCGGAGTGCGAGCCCTTAGCGAGAGTTTAGAGAGAGAAGAGAGAATGGAGTTGTGTCGAAATGAGGGTGTGAAGGGGGGTATTTATAGGTATTTTCGGCCCTCGTCGCCCATATAGGCGTGATAAGTGTAGTTTGTAGTGCCTATTCTACTATATTTTGGTCCCATTTTCCTTGTGGAATCGCTCCTTGGGAGCGATTTATGGGCTTCTTATGCTTCCTTTAGTCCGTTTCAGGTTCCCGAGACCGATTTGGAAGAGTTGGAGTGATTCCGACTCAATACACACATTTTGGAGCCGACGAGATAAAGGAACGATGACTCGAGGCCTTGGAATCGACCCCGAGACCTTGGGACCCAATCCCGAGCCTCCGAGACCCGATCCCGAGTCCCGAGGATCGACGGGAAGCCCATGAGATACAAGGAAGGACCCTAGAGCTCTTATTGGAGGCATACAAGACCCTTCCCGGGCGGGATAGTGGCCTTCCCGATCGGGAAGGGGTGCACGATTAGGATCGCCACTGTGGGTCCTTCCCGGTCGGGTTGAACCCTTCCCGATCGGGATGACAGAACCCTTCCCGATCGGGATGGTCCGTCCCGGTCGGGATGGGCTACAGCTCACCTGCATTGTTTCTTTTCTTCTCCTTCATTCTTGTACCCATATATATATATACTCCCTTCTTGTAATGTTAAGATATTTTATCTTACCCTAGACTAGTTTAAGCCTCCATTAACATTCAAAATCCTAGATTAGTGCTACTCTCATTAGTTTAATTCTCTCTTTAATCTTTAGATAATTATTGTAATTAGTCTTGGATTAAGGGATTCTTGAAGATTGTTCCAAGCTTGACAACCTTGGGATTGTATTTGGGTTTCTCATTAATACAAGTTTTCATCTTTTCTTCATCTAGTATTGGTATAATCTTTCTTTACCCTTGTTCTTAGTTATTCAATCAAGTTTCATCCTTTACATATTGTTATTGTTATTGTTTGTTTATGATGAATGTTTGGATGTTTGTTCTAGTTTCTTTTTTAAATGTTAGTTTGTTCTTTATCATGAGTGAGTAGTCTTCTTTGTGGGGTTAGTAGGGGGATTAGGGGTAGATTATGGATGATTAGGGTTCATTAAGGGAAAAGGGTGAATCTTTGTTGTTAGTCACATTGTGGGCACTCTATGTATTTGTTGATATGCTTGTATGAGTTGTAGTGGCCATGCTTCCCATACTTGTGCTCATCTTCTCATTGTTTGTCTATTATGTGGAAATGTTGAGAATAGTTTAGTCGCGAGAGCGCGGACTAGGGTCTAAGTTGCGAGAGCTCGGACCCACCTTGACATCGGTTTAAGTTGCGAGAGCCCGGACCGACTCTAGCGATTAGGAGACACCTATACACTTGATCACCCCAATTACCCTTCTACTCCTATGAACCCGACCTACCCCACTTCCTTTCCATAGTTGGTTCATCGTCTTAGTTAGTCATCATTTCTATAGTTTCATTGTTTAGTTAGTTCTCATAGTTAGTTCATCATTAGTCTAGATATCTCTTCTCCTCCATCATAGTTTTCCATTTATCGTTTCTTCGTGTTTGTCTTGGTGATTTAGTCTTGTTTTAGGTAGACATAGTCTAAACTTCGCCTTACCGTCCTCGTGGATATGATCCCGACTTACCCTAGCTACCCACTAGGTGTAATCGGTAGTTTATTGATCGGCTAGGGACGTGACAAATCCTTACCATCAATTTGGCGCCGTTGCCGGGGACGGTGCATTGTTTAGACTTAGTTTGCTTATCTCTAGACTTAGTTACCCTTCTTTGTGTTCTCCCATCTTCTCTTGTGAATATTCTCAAGATTTTTCTTCTTTCCTTAGTTTTATTTCTTCTTTTTCTCTTTGTCTCTAGTTGTGTTTGTTTGTTGTCGTTGCCTAGTGCCCACAAAGCACTAGGTGTTCTCACGTTTGTTCTAGTGTGTAGTGTATGCCTAGGAGTGGAGGCGACTTCTATCTCTACAATCCAGAGCCGGAGAGACTCTTTCGAGCCTTTCGCCAATGGACGATTAATCGGGTTAGGATCTCTCAACCGAGTGCAAGAAATACTCATCAAGGTCAAGCCCAAGGAGCCGACTTGAACAATCCACATCGAGAGACGGCCGAAAGGAATTTTGTAAATCCTTTTGGTGATTCTTCTTCTCCTAGTTCCCCCTCTTCATCTACATCAACACCGTCTACACCACCATCGTCTCCCTTATATCCAATCATGCCTAACTTTTCTTCTCACTCAACCTTTACGGAAGACGTTTTGCCGGGTCCATCCACTTTACCGGAGGCATATACCGGGAATTTTGTGGCGAAAACGCAATTTATCCAATTAGTCGAGAGAAGTCAATTTAGTGGGCTACCAACCGAAGATCCTCATCAACACATGGAAACCTTTTCGGATTATTGTGACGCTATTTCGCAAACGGGAATAACTCAAGACCAAATTCGGTGGGTATTATTTCCTTTCTCTCTTATTGGTAAGGCGAAGCAATGGTTCAAGGGGTTGGACAAAGCAAGACTTGGCATTGATACTTGGAAGAAGCTAGCCTTAGCCTTCTACCAACAATTCTATCCCCCGGAGAAGACAAATCTATTGAGAGCTTCTATCACGGGTTTCCAACAACGTGATGATGAAAGCCTCTATGAGTCGTGGGAAAGATTCAAAGCCTTGATCCGTTCTTGTCCACATCATGGTTTATCACAATGGTTCCTCGTACAACAATTTTGGAACGGGTTATATGAAGACTCGAGGGCCATACTCAACATGGGATCTAACGGTAGGTTTACCGAAGTGGAGGATGACCAAACTTGGTCAAGGATCGAAGAGATGGCGGTGCATAATTCGCAATACTCTAGGCCTAGGAAGGCACATCGAGGAGGCATGCATGAGGTTGATGCTATCACTAAGTTAAGCATTGACCTTGGAGCTCAATTGAAAACACACATGGAGACTATTGACAAGAAGCTCCAAAGTCACCTCAACCAAGTCCAAGGCACTAGTTCCTCCCACCATCAACCGATCCAAGAAGTGAATGCTTTGGGGTTCGCACCTCCTACACCTTACTTTGGGATGTGTGACACTTGTGGAATCGTTGGTCATGACCCTATGAATTGTAGAGGGAGTATTGAGCAAGTGAACGCCTTTCAAGCGTTCAAGCAAGGTGCCTCCTACTCTAATCAATACCAAGCTTCCAATCAAGTCCCTCAACAACAAGCACTTCAACATCAACAACAACATCGTCCCTATGTTCCACCTCCCTTACGGGACAACAATGAAGGTTACCAAGGTTATGTGGGTAATCAAAGACCCTTCAACAATTTCAAGCAAAATAACCAAGGAAACTTCAACAACAAGCAAGGATTCCAACAAGGGAACTTCAATCATGGTGGTTTCCAAGGAAACCAAAATTTCCAAGGAAACCGAAACTATCAAAGCTACAACCATGGCAACAATCAAGGCCTTAACCAAGGCAATTCTCATGGGTTCCAAGGGAACCGTCAACAACAAGCTACACAAGGTAATCAACAACAAAGCAAGCCTAGGAGCCGGTCTCCTACTCACGATTATGGCATTCCTCTCGCCATCACCGACACTCCACATAATCCATCATCCCCACCTCGGGATTTCGATATTCAAAAGACTTTGATGGACATGCAACAAGGTCAAATGGACATATCAAGAAACCATCATGAGCTCTTCACTTATATTCAAGGGGAAAACGCGATGAGAGATACCCGTATGAAGATACTTGAGACTCAAGTATCCCAACTCGCTTCGGGGAGCTCCTCAAGGCAAAAGGGGCAATTACCTTCTCAAGGTGAAACACCGACATTTGAGCATGTAAATGCTATCACCACAAGGAGAGGTACATCCTATGACCCCCCTCCATATCCTAATAAGCAAGAGCCAACGCAAGGACCGACAATGGAAATGGCATCTCCAAATCATGAAGAGCCAAGCTTTGATAATCCAATTGAGGAGCAAGTCTTATGGGAGGTCGAGAAACCCCAAGTAGACAACCCTCCCCCACTTCAAGAGAAAGACAAGGGAAAAAGGAAAGTGTCCTTTGAAGAGTCCACCCCAATTGAACAAAACAAGTACCAAATCAAGTTGCCTTTCCCATCAAGGCAAATGAAGACTAAGGTGGACACTCAATACGACAAGTTCCTTAGTATTGTGAAGAAATTGGATGTTAGTGTCCCGTTTACTGAGTTACTTACCCAAATCCCGGCATATGGTAAATTCATGAAAGAAATCTTGGCTAGGAAGAGGTCCATCGACAAGGAAGAGACGGTAGCGTTCACTAGGGTGGTGAGCGAGCTTATTCAAGGTTCCACGCTTCCGAAGTTGAAGGACCCGGGTAGTTTCTCTATCCCATGCACCATCGGCAACTACAAGATCGAGAGAGCTATGTGTGATTTAGGTGCGAGTGTGAGCATTATTCCCTACACCATTTGTGAGCGATTAGGGATGACGGAGTTGAAGTGTACGTCCATTACACGATAAGTCTCTTAACCGACCATTGGGAATGTTGGAGGATGTGCCGGTACAAATAGGGAAGTTCTTTATTCCGATCGACTTCATTGTGGTTGACATGCCGGAGGATGCTAACACTCCCATCATCCTTGGACGCCCATTTTTACACACCGCCGGTGTCGTGATCGATGTGAAGAAGGGTAGGATTACTTTTCAACTAGGCGACGAGGAGTTAGTGTTCAACCTCCAAGGCAACACTTCGCCCATGACCGAGACATGTAATATGATCCATGTCACGGAAGACATCGATCGAGGGAAAGATCCGGGACAAAGCTTGAAGAAGTACTCTTATGTACTTGAGGATGATGACTCCGATTTGGAGGAGGATGAGTGCCCATGTCATGGGCTTGATGACCAGTGCAATGACAAGGAAGAAGATGAGCCTCCCTTGGGGCCACATGAGGATCGTTGGACGTTTGGGTATGTCCCGAAGGATCGCAAGTACAAGTTCAAGCCATTGAACTTAGTAGATCGGGATGCCCCGGGAACGTCGATGCACGGTCATGAAGAGCCTTGGTTTGTGGACGGTTATATCTCGAGCCTAATTGAAGACTTCTCTAGGGCCTTCGACTTGTTCTTACGTGCCCTTGATGGAGATGGAACCGGCTTGGAGGTTGTTGAAAAAGAATGAAGAGAGCACCATCCTTGGTTTGACGGAGTTCCAAAAGAACCGTCTCATTGTATATATTCTATTCTTGTAATTTCTTTGGATTTTTGTGAATTCTTGTAATATTGGATTATTGATGAGTGAGGCGAGGGAGAGAATTTGATTTTTGAGTTGAGTTTTTTGGTTAGGTGAAGTAAAGATGATTCGTAGAGAAGAATGGCTATGATATACCTTGGGTTGTAAGCACGAGGATCGGGTTTTTGAAGCTTAGAGCGAGCTTTTGGGATTGTGGAAGTTGAAGAAGGCCCATCCCGACCGGGATGAGGCGTCCCGACCGGGAAGGGTAAGACTTCCCGACCGGGAAGGGTGTCGTCCCGATCGGGAAGGGTGCACCTGTTTTCGAGCTTGCTGTGAGTCCGTCCCGACCGGGATGAAGGCGTCCCGACCGGGACGGGTGAGGTAACCCGATCGGGATCAATCTTCCCGACTGGGATGGTCCTCTGCTCCCCCTTTGTGATTCTTCTTCGCAAATCGAGTCCACCCAACCGTTTTATGCCCCCTCCCAACCTCCCTAGCTACCCTAGCCTTATCATATGCCCCATGTACTTCATTGTCCTGCCCTCACTCTATTTCCTATTCACTTTACACCGACTCTCACATCAAATACCATCCCCTCACACTATTACTACCCCGACCGTGAGTCCTTCTTGAGTGTGAAGCGAGATGGCAACCGAGAAGACAAGCGACGAGCCTCTAATGATCATCAAGACGCTGGAGCAAGTGAGTTACTAGCCGCTCGGTTTGGGTAACTATCCTTCCTTTCCCGTCTTTTTATCGCTTGTTTTTCATTGTTTGCCCCCTTCCCTCGAGTCATGGGATCTTAGTGGCCTTCGAGGCCGTAGTGTGGTTACTCCCGACTTCCGACGACGTGATTACGTCGGGAGTCAATCGATTAATCCATTTATACAAGATTTTCACCCCTTTTTAGGAGTTAGTCGGATTTAGACGGAATCCGGGCTAGGTGACTTGATTACACCTAGCCCTCCCCTCCCATTTCCTTTTGCTTCCTTCTTTTTATTTTCTTCCCCCTTCCATATCTTTTCTTGTCTCGGCCCGTGGTGACTTGATTACACCCCGGCCGGACGCTTTCTACCCTTTTCTCCATCTTTTCTTTTTGATTTCTAGCCTTATTTTCGTAGTTTCTTTTCCTTTTCTTTTGTCTCTCCGCATACTACGGTTGAGCATATGAGGACATTGCTCGATTTAAGTGTGGGGGAGCAATATTCTATCGTAGTTAGCTTTATTTTTTCCCTTTTTCGAAAAAAAACCCTTTAAAAACCCTAAAAATTTGAAAAATTTCACAAAAATCAAAAAGATTTTCTTTTGAGTATTTTCATTTTGTGTCCTTGTGTCGTGTATTTGCCGTATTGTGTGTGCTTGCCTCCCTTTTTCCTTATAGGTTGCTTAAATCGACGTTAGCTTTGGAGAGCTTTCAAGACTTCCGGTAACATCTCTTCACCCCTTTTTCCTCTTTGTTCCGCGTGGAGTATGGAGGAGTTGTGTGTTGTGGTGTGCTCGGGCGGAGCTTGTAAAGTTTGTGGTCGATTGGTGACTTGTTTGGATGATCGGGGTGGTGTTTGTGTTGTGCTTGTGTTCGATTTGTGTTGTTTGTGTTTTGTTTCTTTTGCTTCTTTTTCTTTCGTTTTCGTTGAGTCTTTGTTTGTGTGTGTAATTGTGTCTTGTGTGTAAACCGTTTTCGAAAACCCGGTTTAGAGGCTAGTGTGTGAGTGTGTACTTTCCCTTCCTAGTAGTGTAAATCGAGTCTTGGACTTTAATCTAGTAGAATGACCCTAAATCAATGATTTCGTTGGTCCTTTACCTTGAGTCCACCTAGCTTACTAGGAATTTACTACGGGATTTGCACTTTTGACCATTATGACCACCCACGGTGTGAAAAGGCCTTGGTTACCGAGTCTCGTTCCCTAGGTGACCGTGTTTCGGATTATTTTGATTAGTCCAAGTTCTCCACTTTTTGTGGGTTTGAAGGGAAGGGCCCGTCCCGACTTACCCATTTCCCTACCTCCTGCACATATACACACAATAAATTGCAAATTGTTGATTCTCTCTTTCTTGTTACACAATGAAATGCCAAAAAGCCAAATCTTGCCAAAAGGGCAAAAAAAAAAATTGAAAGAAAGAAAAGAAACGAAGAAAAAGAAAAGGCACAAAAGCCAAAAAGAAAATAGAAAAGAAGAAAAAGAATGGCATGGCAAAACAAATCAAAATGTCGAAAAGAAAGAAAATGCCAAAAGAAAACCCGTCTCACAAATAGAAATCCCCACAAAAATAAGCCTTTTTCCGACTTTTGCCGTGAAGAGCCTACCAAAGGACCGAGTCCCGAGGAAGGATGATAGTGGCATTAGTCGGTCTTCCCTCATTTTGCATATTTCCACCTTTTTACTTGGACTAGTTAGGCGGTTTTGGACACGGGACGACCCTCTTGGCTCACGCTAAAGGAGGCGGGGTCTCACTTACCTACAGTGTCGACTAACACCGTGGTTCTTCACTTTTCCACTCCGCCGATCGTCCCGTAGTACGTTTTTAGAAAGTTAGGAGGACCTAGGTAAGTTACCAACATTTTTATTGCTTTATCGTCATACTATTAGGGTTTAGTCCACCTTGGTTTGTATTGCTAGCTTGGGAACGTTGTCACTTACCTCGAGTCCTAAACCGGTGCTTCTTTCACCGCTTTTAGAGGGAAGCGGTATTTCTTTTGCTTTGGGTGCAACCGATTACGTGTTTGTTTGTGTGTTTGTTTGTTTGTATGTTTTGTGTCCGGTTGTATCCGCGGTTTTGTCGCAAGACCCGACTTGCCTTGCGGGGTGCACTTTTCCTCTAAGTGCACTCGCATGAGTTGAAAGGGCGTAGGGTGCGCTAATACCCACTCGGCTAGTTTAGTATTTAGTTTGTTCTTACTCGAGGGCGAGTAAGGGTTAAGTGTGGGGGAGTTTATAAGTGTAGTTTGTAGTGCCTATTCTACTATATTTTGGTCCCATTTTCCTTGTGGAATCGCTCCTTGGAAGCGATTTATGGGCTTCTTATGCTTTCTTTAGTCCGTTTCAGGTTCCCGAGACCGATTTGGAAGAGTTGGAGTGATTCCGACTCAATACATACACATTTTGGAGCCGACGAGATAAAGGAACGATGACTCGAGGCCTTGGAATCGACCCCGAGACCTTGGGACCCAATCCCGAGCCTCCAAGACCCGATCCCAAGTCCCGAGGATCGACGGGAAGCCCATGAGATACAAGGAAGGACCCTAGAGCTCTTATTGGAGGCATACAAGACCCTTCCCGCGCGGGATAGTGGCCTTCCCGATCGGGAAGGGGTGCACGATTAGGATCGCCACTGTGGGTCCTTCCCGGTCGGGTTGAACCCTTCCCGATCGGGATGACAGAACCCTTCCCGATCGGGATGGTCCGTCCCGGTCGGGATGGGCTACAGCTCACCCGCATTGTTTCTTTTCTTCTCCTTCATTCTTGTACCCATATATATACTCCCTTCTTGTAATGTTAAGACATCTTATCTTACCCTAGACTAGTTTAAGCCTCCATTAACATTCAAAACCCTAGATTAGTGCTACTCTCATTAGTTTAATTCTCTCTTTAATCTTTAGATAATTATTGTAATTAGTCTTGGATTAAGGGATTCTTGAAGATTGTTCCAAGCTTGACAACCTTGGGATTGTATTTGGGTTTCTCATTAATACAAGTTTTCATCTTTTCTTCATCTAGTATTGGTATAATCTTTCTTTACCCTTGTTCTTAGTTATTCAATCAAGTTTCATCCTTTACATATTGTTATTGTTATTGTTTGTTTATGATGAATGTTTGGATGTTTGTTCTAGTTTCTTTTTTGAATGTTAGTTTGTTCTTTATCATGAGTGAGTAGTCTTCTTTGTGGGGTTAGTAGGGGGATTAGGGGTAGATTATGGATGATTAGGGTTGATTAAGGGAAAAGGGTGAATCTTTGTTGTTAGTCACATTGTGGGCACTCTATGTGTTTGTTGATATGCTTGTATGAGTTGTAGTGGCCATGCTTCCCATACTTGTGCTCATCTTCTCATTGTTTGTCTATTATGTGGAAATGTTGAGAATAGTTTAGTCGCGAGAGCGCGGACTAGGGTCTAAGTTGCGAGAGCCCGGACCCACCTTGACATCGGTTTAAGTTGCGAGAGCCCGGACCGACTCTAGCGATTAGGAGACACCTATACCCTTGATCACCCCAATTACCCTTCTACTCCTATGAACCCGACCTACCCCACTTCCTTTCCATCACCCCAATTACCCTTCTACTCCTATGAACCCGACCTACCCCACTTTCTTTCCATATTTGGTTCATCGTCTTAGTTAGTCATCATTTCTATAGTTTCATTGTTTAGTTAGTTCTCATAGTTAGTTCATCATTAGTCTAGCTATCTCTTCTCCTCCATCATAGTTTTCCATTTATCGTTTCTTTGTGTTTGTCTTGGTGATTTAGTCTTGTTTTAGGTAGACATAGTCTAAACTTCGCCTTACCGTCCTCGTGGATACGATCCCGACTTACCCTAGCTACCCACTAGGTGTAATCGGTAGTTTATTGATCGGCTAGGGACGTGACAAATCCTTACCATCAATTTTCGGCTAGGGACGTGACAAATCCTTACCATCAAGGCGCGTGAGCTGGGGCGCACCAAGACTCAGGCGCCTGGCTCAAGCGTGGGGACTCTTAGGCGCGTGAGGCGGGGCGATTGGAGTTTTGAAGATACGATTTTGATACTTTCCAAAACCGAGAGACGGGTGTATGATACTAAGCTTAGGGCTTAAGGTTTCCCGCGGCTTGACCTAGCGCCGTGGGTTTAGTGGGCCTCGGGTGTTCATCCTGAGGTTCGCTTAGCACGGTGTTGACTCGGTTCGAGTTTCGGGACCGACTCGGGGTCCCGGTGTCAGAATTGACTCTAATTAGTGTCTATGTGACCGTAACGACACGACTAAGGCTGCCATCATGTTAGTTTAATTTGCCCGAATAATTTATTTGATCCGTTCTATAGAAAAACAATCTAAAACAGCGCGAACCCGCGTCGCGTTGCAGTCCTATCGTCACCGGGTGTATGTTGGGCACTTCTGCAGCCACCAGGTCCAAATCCGGGTGTCTACAGCATCCCGAACAACAGCTACTCGAGTGGAGACTGACGCCCTCGAGGATTTTTGCCCAAGGGATCTTAGCGATCCCGGAGGCACAGCAACAACAATTTTGTCCTAGGGTTCAGAGGCATCCCGAAAGACAGCTACTCGAGTGAAGACTGACGCCCTCGAGGAGTTTTGCCCAAGGGATCTTAATGATCCCGGAGGCACAGCAACAACAATTTTGTCCTAGGGGTCAGAGGCATCCCGAAAGACAGCTACTCGAGTGGAGACTGACGCCCCCGAGAAGTTTTGCTCAAGGGGTCTTAGTGATCCCGGAGGCACAGCAACAACAATTTTGTCCTAAGAATCAGAGGCATCCCGAAAGACAGCTATCCGAGCAAAGACCGACGCCCTCGAATAGTCTTACATCACTTTACCTTGTCCTAGGGGTCATAAGCATCCCGAATAACGACCGCTCGAGTGGAGACTAACGCCCTCGAACGTTCTGTGTCATCAAGGGTTCATAAGCATCCCAAGTAAAAGCAAATACATTTACACCTAACACATAAAAGCGCTTAAAATTAAACAAAACTTTAAATAAATCGAAAAAGACAAAGCGCGCGCGCAAAGAATCAAGAACAAGACAACAAGCAACGGCCCGGGCCCAAGCAAGCAACCACAAGCGAAGACATCAGGTATGACTCCTAAGCCTTGGCTGGCGAGCCCCAACACACATTCTAACGGGCTTAAAACGATCCGACCGGACAACCACCAGGTCGTAATCTTCGATTGACCTGGGCGGCTATACTTTGACTTTCGCCTTGTCCAAGCCTCAGTCAAAGTGGGGGCTTCTATAGACACCCAGATTTGGACCTGGTGGCTGAAGAAGTGCCCAACAAACACCCGATGACGGTAGGACTGCAACGCGACGCGGGTTCGCGGTGTTCTAGATAGTTTTTCTATATAACGGATCAAATAAATTATTCGTGCAAATTAAACTAACATGATGGCAGCCTTAGTCGCGTCGTTATGATCGGGTAGACACTAATTTGAGTCAATTCTGACACCGGGACCCCGAGACGGTCCCGAAACTCGATCCGAGTCAGCACCGCGCTAAGCGAACCTCGGGACGAACACCCGAGGCCCACTAACGTTCACGGCACTAAATCAAGCCGCGGGAGGGCTCGCTAAAGGCTCGCACTCTGACACCCGAGGCAAACGATCCACTCGATCGTAGTTCCGATAATAAAGCGACATCGACGCTACTCCTCACCTTCGAGCACTCCACTCGATACCGAGGTGTCTGTGATCGACTAGCTCAAAACTAGTACCCAGGGTCTGTCGGATTAGCCGCAGAACTAGTCCTTAGCAACGAAACTCTGCCGGAGTAGCCGCGGGAAGGTCAAACGGTAATGGAACTCTGCCGGGATAACTGGTCAAGCAAGGAGGATCCGCCTGTCGAAGTCGTATCGTCGCTAGGTTGCCAACTAAACAAAACTTTCCATAATCGCACTTTCTATTATTATGCACTACGACTACAGAAGATGTGGGCACTAGGCCCACAAACATCTTCTAATATACGTAGCGTCCCGCCTTCAACCGCAAACACTAAAACACACTAAATAGACCCGAGTAATTCCGAGATCCGTTCTCAAAACTATCTATGCATCGAGTCCCGTTTAGTGTATACTCCGAGGGTTTAACTCCTCAATATGTGATTTACTTACATTCACATTTACAGTTTTTCGTATGATTTATTGCTTTTATGACCTTATAATTGCATGCTAAATAACCTAACACGGAATTCAAAACGTAAAACAACTAAAACTGAACAAAGCGATGGTTGGGTTCCGTATTAGTCCCGGTGCTCGCCTTACTAGGTTCGACGCATCTCTATTAATACCGAACCGACGCATCTTAAGCAGAATACCAGGTAAGGTATACCCCGAGAATGACTAATATCCGTATTATCGCGTTAAAACTGATTGCTAATACGTATAATACTATGACTCTCTACTCTCCTACGTGCATCTTTTCATGGCCTGCTTGTCACGTGAAATCGCATGCAAAGAATGTAAACACAACCACTTCGACGACAAAACTTACTTGTCTTAAAACAACCGACATAGCAAAAGGTTTAGGGATAAAACAACGGATGTTACAATATTTCCACCACAACAAAAGAACTAGGATATCAGCCCACCGATTGATTAGTGAGGCCGCTATAATGCAGGCGGGATTGGGTGTTGACATTAGAGGTGATCATGGGCCGGGCCAATGCGGGCTTGGGCCGGGCCTAAGCAATAAAAATGACCCACGTGAGAGGGTTGGGCCGGGCCGGGCCAAACGAGTGGGCCTATTTTTTAAGTCCAAACCCGGCCCTAGGGAGCTAGAACGGGCTTTTCGGGCCAAAATGGGCTTTTTGGGCCCATAATTTAATGCTCTCGTATGAAATGAATATCTTAATATCGCCGTTTAATAATTTAAACTTATGTATTTTGTTTATAAATTTTATAATTTCTTTAAAAATTAATGATAAACAACAATATCGACAAACATGTATTACTTTAAATATTATATACTCCGTAATGAATAACGTAACAAATTTAAAATATTTAATAAAATATACATGAATATAATATATACACGTATTGTGTATTACTTTGAGTAATTACGATCATGTTACGGAGATATTAATCATAAATTACGTATGATTATATAAGAATTTCAAAAGAGAGTTATAATCTTATCACCAAGTATAAAAAGTAGTAATAAAAATTATCTATTTTTAGTTAGTAAGGGCCAGACCGGGTCAAAATTTGGACCAAATTCGTGGCCTAAACCCGGCCCAAAAACACTTCGGGCTTTGTAGGGCCGGCCCATGGGCTTTTTTGGGCCATAATATAAGGCCCAAGCCCTTCAAAAAAGCGGGTCGGGTCGGGCAGGGCTTATGGGCTTGTGCCATTTGATCACCTCTAGTTGACATCTATCAGATGTTGGCTTCCCAATATGTACCCTCACCCCTTACTCAGAATCGACGGTTTCCGGATGTCCGAAACCGGCAATGAGAATCATTCCAGGCATGGAGTGCTTAAGGGTACAAGTCTTTATCTTTAGGTCCCGTGCCACTCAACTTTGAGCCGGCAAGGGATCAAAGTTGACTTGCACTACTACTAAACACTTGGTTTCTTGACGCTTCAAATGTAGGTTCTCGACGCTTTAAAGTGACGCAAATTTAATTCTTGACGCTTTTGATAAGCGTGGAGATTTTGGGTGTCAGGAATTCTCGTCGCATTTTTATGTCGTCATTTGCGACGCTTTAAAGCGTTGAATATTTTATTCATGACGCTTTACTGCGTCACCACATGAACCCTAAAATATGCAACCTCGACGCTTTTATATGTCGAGGATTTTTTTCCCGGCCAATTTTTTTCTAAGCGCCCGACTTTCTACTACTAAAAGTGTCAAGAAATAATAATATAATATTCAACTATTGACACTTTGACATCATAAAAGCGTCGAGAATGTGATCATAAAGAATATATTAATAATATGTTTCGTTCCAACACCTTACTCCTTGCGATTGTTAATAATTATAACAAGAGTCATTCAAATTAATAAAGGTTCATAAAACAAACACTTAATTACAATAATCTGTAATTATTATAAATCTCGCAATCGAATAAAATTTGTAAGAGGAACACCTAGAGTCATATTCAATCATATATTTCGCAATCGAAAATAACATAAAACAAATCCTAAACAATTATTAGTTTAAAAGATAAGTATGTCTTCGTCCCAAAAAAAATCTATAAGTGGGTCGATTTTGTCATCCATCAATTTTGTCATCCCCTTTTTGTGTTCTAGAACGTCCTGCAATGGTAAAAAAATATGATAAGGAAAATTGAAGAGACCATATAATGAACCATAAATAAGGCCGAAAAAATAAGAAAAGCATATTAGAGAAATAAAATACCTGCGGATCAGCCATGCTATGTAAAATTGTCTTTGCAAGATTTGCACAATCATCTGATGATCCCCACTACTCATTACATTCAAAATTCTTTTGAGTAACGAATTAGTCTGAGTATACTTCAATTCTAGCTCCTCATTTTTCTTCTTCATTCCCTTATTTTCCTCTGTCAACTTATCAACGATGGTCTGTCGCTGCTTGGCAATGCCAAGCCCAGATAGATTATCATTTTAGCTAATTTAGCGAAGACCATGTTGCCTGCACTTAGCAATTACACTATTTTTATAATGTAAATTAATAATCAGGTCCTCCATAAAGTGTCGTTCCATTGAAACCTGAGAACACTTCCATATTGATTTTTTGACAATGGCATTTCTACACAATATGCCGATACAGATTTTTAAGATTATCAATTCCATGGAATCATGAGCATGCTTACCTAATACTAACAAATGAGCCAAGTGCAATTGATCAGTTTGAAGATTATCAATGGTACTCCTACTCCGTCTCATTTATATTGGCCCCTACTGTTGGTTAAATGATTCTGATTTCGACAGACAGTTTCTCACAAATATACATTACTTTCAACTTTTTGAAATGATAATACTACGAAATAAGTACGTAGTTTATTGATGAATCAAACAAATGTGACAAATTTCACATTGTGGATAATATGGAGAGATTAATGGTCAAAGTTAACATTAACTGACTAGCAAAGTCAAATGAAGAAAATATAAATGAAATGGTGTCATGGCTATAAAAGGACAATAGGTCACCATTATGGTTGTTCGATTGAATTATAAGCAAAGACGGAATCCAAAAATCACCAAACATCAACGACATAAGAATGTGCAAAGCTTATTTTTCTCTGACTAATTAGCCATTCTGTTTAAAATAGTATTTAGATCATTTGATAACAAATACGTACAAACCCAAACATCGATTGAACAAAATAATATGAACAGAATTGAATAGCAAACGAAGTACAAGAAAGACCCACGGCATCTGGGATGTTGAAGTCTTTTGTCCAATTAAGAAGAGTTCTTGAGTTCATCTGTGCCTGGTGAACTGGAAATGAGAATGTGAAACCGAGGTCCCTTTTATGCCCTGGAACTACCTCAAAATGACAGTCCACTTCAGTTTTGACAGCACGGCTAACATTTTCCGCAATATAATCAAAAAGTTCCTAGAAAAAGAGACGGTATGTCAGGTCAGATGTGTTTGAACTTATGAACTCTTAATATCCATAACAAATTAAGAATTATTTTTTTATCCACAACAGGGGACCACGACATGCTCACATGAGATTTCCCGACTTTGAGTTCTGGAGGCACCATGTAGGACTCGGATTTAATATCTATCGCCTTATTTCCTTGTAACTTAACCTGCAGCACACGAAGGTTTGTCCCGCCTAGGTCTAGTGCATACAAGCGTCCCTCTTCATCCCTGATTCACAACAACCATGAGATTATAACCCAATTTCATCCACGTTTCTTGAAGATTTCTACGGATCTAAGTTTCAAAGTCCAAACAAATCTGGACAGAATTTTGGAATACCATTATGCCATTGACCATCACTTCAAAATTAAAGTACACTAAATATAACCTCGGTTGACGATATTAATGGTCAGACTCCAGTACCTGCTATTTATGATTATCCAAATTGTACAATTCCCAACTTCAACTTTCCATCTCGTGTATACAATCATACATATATGAGCAATAACGTTGGACGAAAGACGATTGAAAAGTAAAGTAATCTTATCCCTTTACCCACTAATGCAAACAAATTTGGATACAAATTACTTTCATAACAACCAACTTTCCAAATTGCTTTTACAATCATCCAAATTGCTACAAGGGAATAACAACTCTCTACGCTACAAATTCCCGATGCCTATCCGTGTTGCCTATCCAATACATGGATGTGAATGTAGATTCCATAAAATTTTAATCCTAATGAGCCAAATCTAACTTCTACCCAACAAGCCCAGATAGATTATCAACGATGGTCTTGGCTCATTTGTTAGTATTAGGTAAGCCCTCGAAAATGGATAAAAACGCCCCCAGCTGCACATAATTTCAGTTAAGTTATCAATTTTTTTTGCTAAATTAGCTAAAATTCCATTCAAATCAACAAAAACTAGCCAAAAAAAGATAAGTCATCCACCTAAATCTAGCGACGACAAAGCTATTTAGTCTCCTTGCTGGTTTGTTATCCGATCCGATCATCATCATGCCGTCTATTTACGGAGAAGTTTGACCACCTTCGAGGACTCCGAGAAAGAGAACACATTAAAGATTCATCAGAGAAAAAAATGAAGAACAAAATCACATCAATTAGGTTATTTCAGTCGAAAAAGTACAAAATACAGTAATTATGGACTAACCAACCTAACTAACCGGATCAGTTATAAGGTAGTTAGGTTGTTACATATTAGTTACTCTTCAAGCTCCTATATATAGATCAAAGAATACGCTGTAATACTTACTTGAAATTAATACGAAAGTTACCTATTATCTTCTACAATCTATTATACTAGATTTCATATGGTATCAGATTTTTTCTCTCTTCCGCATAAATCACATCACTTTTAATTCAATCAAGAAAGCTTCAATTATTCATCAATGGCGTCCAATCAAGAAAACTCTTCTCTGTATTCACCATTTGATGACCCGCTTTTTCTTTCACCTTCTGATCAGCCGAGTCTTCAATTAACAGCTTATCAATTCAATGGTTCCAATTTTATTCAGTGGCAACGCGATATCATTCAAGCGTTAACTTCGAAAAATAAAGTTGGGTTTATCACCGGCGAATGCGGGAAGCCTGCAAAGACTGATCGCAAGTATCAGTAGTGGATAAGATGCGACTTACTGGTTTTAAGGTGGATATTGAATTCAGTTGTTCATTCCTTGAAGGAGCATTTTCAGTATGCTGTTTCCGCAAAATCTTTATGGGCTGAAATATTTGAACGTTATGGCCAACTCAATGTTCTTGAACTGTATGAGATGAGGAAGACCCTGTCAAATTTGAAGTAGGATAACCTAGCTTTGATTGACTATTACAACAAGATGAAGGGGATATATATGGGAGAGTCTTGATCATATGGATCCCATCCCTAGTTGCACATGTGGTATGGTTGCTCGATGTACTTGTCAAATCTTGAAGAAATTACTGGATCGTGAGGCTCAAGCTAAGTTGATTCAACTATTGATGGGATTGAATTCATCTTATGAGCAAATGCAGACAAATTTGTTGTCTTTAGAGCCTCTTCCACCTCTAAATAAGGCCTTAGGGATCCTGCCGAAGGTGGAGAAACAGAAGGCAATCAATGATGGTGGATCAGAATTGGTCATTGAAACAACAACTTATGTCTCAAAGAACAAATTTCAGGGAAAATCTAAACCTTCTTCTGATAAGCATTTTACTCACTGCAATAAGCCAGGACATGTGATTGAAGATTGTCACAGGCTAAAAACTTGTGATTTCTGTAATGTTAAGGGCCATATCCTTGAAAGGTGTTTCAAATACAAGGCATTTTTGGCTAAACTTGCAAAGGACAAGCCTGCACAAGACTCGAACGCAAAGGCAGTGCATAATGCACAGTTGGTTCATTCAGTTCACTCACAAGATGATGAATATGAGTCGTTGACTGATCACCCCTTGATTCAATCTCAAGGTCCTTCTCACCTGGAGGCTTCAACTTCTCAATCCCAAACCCAAGTTCTTGGTATTCTGGAACAGCAAGATGTGGTTAAAGAGATAGTTGATGCTGTCACACAACAAGTGCTAAAGCAGATTTCTGATAATTTTGGTTCAGGTTTTAGTTTTGCTGGTATGAAAAGTATCTTTTCTCATATTATCTCTTCTAACTCTTGTACTGTTTCTTCTCATTCTCTTGGTTGGATTATTGATACCAGTGCTTCTGATCATATTTCTTCTCATATTGAAAAAAATGCATAGTGTTAGGTCTTTGGTTAAACCTGTTTCCGTGTCTTTGCCTGATGGTTCTAGTAAATTAGTCTATCAAGTGGGAAACATTAGTCTTACAAATAGTATTGTTTTGCATAATGTTCTGTATATCCCTGATTTTACTGAAGATCTTCTATCTGTTGCCAGGCTCATATCACATTCTGATTTAACAGTTCAATTTCTCACTGATCATTGCTTGTTTCAGGCCAATTCAAATAAGAAGACTGTTGCAGTAGGTCTGAGATATGGGAACTTGTATAGAATTAGGGATATTACTGAGAACAAAGTTGTATCTTCTGTTTCATGTTCTAATTCTGTAACTAAAGAAAATTTAGATTTGTATCATGCTAGACTTGGGCATTCTTCCGTTACTAAACTTCAACATGTACCATGTTTACATTTTCATGGAATAAAAGATTTTCATTGTGATGTATGTGTGTTAGCTAAACATCATTTATTGCCCTTCCCTAGGAGTAAATCTCATGCCAAATCTGTTTTTGATCTTGTCCACATCGATGTTTGGGGTCCTTACAAGTCCATGTCTATGTCTGGTGCAAGGTCATTTTTGACAGTTCTTGACGATTTTTCTAGGACAACTTGGGTCTTTCACATTCAAAATAAGACACAAGTACCTGCTTTAATTAAGGGGTTTGTCAAATATGTAGAAACTCAGTTTAACAAATGCATTAAGATTTTCAGGTCTGATAATGGAACCGAGTTTATTCAGTCTCAGTGTGTTCAGTTTTTTAGGGACAAAGGTATAGTACATCAGACTTCAATTGTGGGGCGTCCTCAACAAAATGGTAGAGTAGAACGCAAACATAGACATTTATTGGAGACTGCTCGAGCATTAATGTTCCATTCTAATGTGCCTATTAAATTTTGGGGTGATTGCTTGTTAACTGCAGCATATTTAATCAATAAGATGCCTACTAAAATTCTTAATTGGAAAACCCCACATGAATGTTTGTTTAATGTTGTTCCTGATTATTCTGCGCTTAAGGTGTTTGGTTGTTCTTGTTTTGCTTCTATGCCTTCTCACATTCATGATAAATTTGGGAAAAAGGCGAGGAAATGTGTGTTTATTGGTTATCCTTGCAATCAAAAGGGCTATAAGGTATATGATTTAGATCAGCATGTTGTTTTTACTAGCAGAGATGTCACGTTTCAAGAGCATATTTTTCCTTTTGCTTCTGTGGCTTCGTCTGATTCTGTATCCGCATCTGTTACTGATGATCCTTTTAGTTTTTCTGATTTGAGTACACAGAATAGTTTCCTTCCACCTCCTGTTATTCAGGAATCTAGTGAAGAGGTTCCCATTCCCGATAATTATTCGGCTCCTGATGCAAGTAATGTTCGGAAATCTAGCAGGACGAGGATTATTTCCACCAAATTAAAAGATTTCCATTGCCTTTCCTTTCCTAGAACTGCCCTCCATGTTAGAATCTTGAATGATATGATCATGTATGACAAAGAATTCTTAACCTCTTTCTGTAACATGGTAAAAGAGATTGAACCTACATCTTATAAGCAAGATGCACAGGATGATAGGTGGGTGCAAGCTATGAAGCTAGAGCTTGATGCTTTGGAAAAGAACCATACTTGGGAACTCACCGAGTTGCCTACCGGTAAGTCTGCCATAGGAAGTAAGTGGGTGTTTAAGATTAAACATAAGCAAGATGGTTCTATTGAAAAGTTTAAGGCAAGGTTAGTTGCAAAGGGTTATAATTAGATTCTTGACAAGGATTACAAACACACTTTCTCTCCAGTTGCAAAATTAGCAACTGTGAGAACTCTTTTGGCCGTTGTATCTATGAGAAACTGGCCAATTCATCAAATTGACATCAACAATGCATTTCTCCATGGGTTCTTGGATGAAGAGGTTTACATGTCCATTCCTCAAGGCTATTCTGCTCATTCTAAGGGGCAGGTTTGCAGACTCAAACGTTCTTTATATGGTTTGAAACAAGCATCACGCCAATGGAATGTAGAACTTAATAAATTTCTCATTAGCCTGGGTTTTGTTCAATCGAAATATGATTACTCGCTTTTTACTAAATTTAATGTCACCACTAACAGTTTTTTAGTGGCATTAGTATATGTGGATGACATCTTGATTACAGGAGATCTCATGACTGACATTGAAGGACTAAAGCAACAGTTGCACAGCAAATTTACAATTAAAGACTTGGGGCCTGCTCGTTTTTTCCTTGGCATTGAACTTGCTAGGAATAAGAATGGGATTCTCATCAATCAACGCAAATACATATTAGATAAACTGAAAGATTCTGGTTTTGAGGACTGTGTTCCTGCTGAATTCCCTATGCAGAAGCATCTAAAGCTCTCCACAGATGAAGGCGAGATCATGGCTGATCCTGAACCTTACAGGCGCTTGATTGGCAGGCTGCTCTACTTAAACATTACAAGACCTGATCTTTCTTACATCATTCAACATCTTTCTCAATATTTGAGTCAGCCTCGCGAGCCACACTATCTTGCTGCTCAACATGTTTTGCGATACATCAAGGGCACAGTGAATATTGGCTTATTTTATCCCTCTGCCACCTCTTCACTTCAAGCATATTATGATTCTGATTGGGGAAGTTGTGCATTTAGTTGTCGTTCTCTCAGCGGCTATTGTATATTCTTTGGTCGTTCCTTAATTTTCTATAAAAACAAAAAAAGCAGGTGACGGTTAGCAAGAGTACTGTAGAAGCTGAGTATAGAAGCTAGATGGTTTGGTTAAACAACCTTCTCCAGGAGTTGCGCGTTTCAATTCCTCTTCCTATCCCTCTGTTCTATGATAATACTGCAACAGAACATTTGGCTAAGAACCCAATCTTCCATGAGCGTACTAAACATTTGAATATTGACTGTCATTTTGTACGTGAGAAACAGTTAGAAGGGTTTCTTGACACCCAACACGTTAGCAGCAGCAGCCAGTTAGCCGACTTGATGACTAAGGCTCTTGGACAGCACGAGCATCACCGTCTTACAGTCAAGCTGGGCCTGTTAGTTCATCCCATTCCAGCTTGAGGGGGGGATATGGACTAACCAACCTAACTAACCGGATCAGTTATAAGGTAGTTAGGTTGTTACATATTAGTTACTCTCCAAGCTCCTATATATATGTAGACACCCGCATTTTGACTGCCACGTGTCTATGGTAGTCTCCAAAAAATACCCGATGATGATCGGACGCAAACGTGACTTGGTATACTCGGATTTGGGCTCGGAATCAATAATATCCGACATGGACTTTTAGCGGAGTAAAAATCTCACAAAACAAACCTCGAATTCAGGCCCAGTGGGTCGTTCCGAGTCAAATAAGACTAATTTGGGCCAAAACCGACACCAAAGATAAATCCCGTCTTTTGGCGACCGGGTCAAAACCCGGTCAAAGACGAAACCGTCTCATAAATCAGCCAAATTCAGCTGGCGCACAAATTCAAATTCAAAAATCAATCAAAACAAACAAGATCAATTCTTTCCTTATTTGTCTCGCCCGATTGATCCACTCGATCGAGTGGATTGACCACCCCACTCGGTCGAGTGGAGCGTCTTGAACCCGGGTTTGACCCGTTTGCAAAGGCACTCGATCGAGTGCACTAGGGCCACTCGATCGAGTGCCCCTATGTCGTGGGAAACGCCTATAAATACCCCATGATCCCCATGCATTTCACAACTTTTTTTTTACAAGGTTTTTACCTATATTCACCCTACATTTTCAGCCACAACTCACCCACACATCAAGCCTTAGAAACCCTAAGCAAACATACCAATCCCGAGCCCTTTGTCCCTCGGAAACCGACGCAACACACACACACACCACAACTCGCATACATCCTCGATACTCCGGCGTCCCATCGCTATTTACGAGTCCATTTCCGAGGCCTATACCTAGCATGTATGTTGAGGGTGTCCTAAACCCCATTTCGATCTCTATTACTCCGTCATTTTATTTACTTTATCGTATTTTGTATTGTAATCATAATCGTAGTAACACTAACGCTAACGTTATTATACTTTTTGCATTTTCATTTTTGTATCATCTTTTACTACTAATATCGTTATTATACCGCGTATACGTAAACTAGTATCAAAATCCGGTTTTAAATCCGTTTGACTACGATGTTTGCCTAAAATCCATCTAATCCCTTTACGAGCAACAACGGAGGTGGAGCCCTTTCGAGGAGCCCCGCCCAAACGTACTCAAGGGTGTGATGCGATTGCAGACGGTCGTAGTTGAACGTATTTAATCCCATTTCTATAATTAGTGCGGAACCCGTTGACACGAAAATCGACATCATATAACTCGAAAGAGTTGATTCCGATGTCGTGACGTAGAGGGAAGCATTTCGTCACTAATTCAAATTTTCTAGTATAACGACAAACATTTTTTCTAAAACTCCGATAATGGTATTATAATCGTTCATACACGATTATAGTACCGGAGGCCAAGTTAAATACGAATCATGCGATATTCGTTATTGGTTTGGCCAACCATCGATTTCAAGTCATAAAACAAAACGAGTTATCACTCGTACAGGGTCTACTCGACCGAGTACATATGCTACTCGATCGAGTAGCACCCATAAAAATGGGCATTAGCCACGTAAAGGACGCACTCGACCGAGTCAGCCCACGACTCGATCGAGTGGGTCCTGTAACCCAGAAAACCGAGGGCTTGGACACACATTCCAAGCCCCGCTCTTTTATCGACTTTGGTCATCACGTGTAAAGACCATCACGTGACATTCCTATTTTCAAAACCATGCACATCACGACACGTAGAACGACTTCGATCAGTTTTTGACATGATAAGTCGGGACAAGACTACGAGATATGAGATCGGGCTAGCAATATGCCACAGTCTCATGTTTCCGTCCTTCGTTTAGTACACGATATAATGTGTATTTAATCGGGGTTAGTCCATTTACATATTTCGCGGTCTAGTTTACATACGGGTCCGTTCCTATCATTGTATTGCGTTATTTTTATTTTGTTTATTATTTTTACGAATGTTGTATTGTGAATTCCGGGTTGTATTTCCGCCCGTGTAACTTGTATGTTATTTCTATTTATTTTCGAGCTTTATTTATTTACTTGCTTTACGCTTTATAAATGAACCTCGCATGCTAAATCACTTCGACCATAACTAAGATGCATTAAATGACGTAGCAAATCAATAATTCACATGCTTAGCCCGAAAACGTTGTTTGCATATCATTTAATTATTTTACTAGCGCGCGTACACGAACACGAACGATGTCTTAGTAGAGGCCGCCATGTGCGGGCGGGGTTGGGTGTCCTTAGTGGGCTTCACAACACGTACCCTCACCCCTTACTCAGAACCTTTGGTTCCGGATGTCCGAAACCCTTGGCGCACGAGAGTCATTCTATATACGAAAGCCGGTGTAAACGGTATCGATATTGCAATGCAAAGGGACGAGCCCCATAAACTCTGAAATCGAAGTGGGCTTACTTTGTGTATAGCCCATGACGACATAGAGTAGGCTCGTATGGTTCCGAATAACCACAAAATTCGGTGGCGACTCCATTTTGACTTAAATTTCGAACTCGAGAACAATCTTACCACGAGATTCATTCGCATACCCAAACCCGTGCGTGGCCGCGTCGGGGTGGACCTACGTCATGTCCACAATTTGGCGACTCCGCTGGGGATACCTGATGTACCACATGTCATCGGGGTTCCTAGGGTGAGACTCGAAGAGAAATCGTTCGTAGATTAGTGTGCGCACATTAGTTTAATGATTCATGCATAACCCAAATTTTGCCCGGGCCGGTTACTTGTGACCGACGTCCCACTATACCACGGTGCATTCCTACATGGGTGCGCTAAAGACATCGATGGTGGAACTCGTCTCGGTTTCGCGGCATGTCCTAAGACCAACTCTGCTTAGGGATCCGTCCATCACACGAGAAAGCCATCGTTGTTGGTATAGACCCTATTTTGACCGACCGAGACTTAGCGTAAAGCATACATAAGCGTCGTTATAATGCTTGCTTGACTACGTGCTTCTTGGTTTCCGTGTCATTTTTTCAAAAACCGTCATTTCAAAAATTGCATCTTTCCAAAAATACCCACCTTTTGAAAAACCCGAAATACTGTCGATTTCGGGACCCGTCTTTCCAAAACGCCCAAATTTGAAAAACCCGAAGTGCTGCCCATTTCGGGACTCATCTTTTTCAAAATATCCAATTTTCAAAACTCGGAATGCCGCCGAAATTTAGGATCAACGATTTGACTCAAAATATCCTTTTCTTAGTCGACATATTGTCCGTTTTAACTCTCGAGTTTCCGACACCATTTTGATTTTCTGAATTTTCTTCAAAATTCTAATCTTAGTTTTTGAAATTCCGCTTTCCATTTTTCGAACTATCGGAAATTCACCCTTTACATATTCCA
Organism: Agrostemma githago; assembly: GCA_958450325.1. Classification (NCBI taxonomy): domain Eukaryota; kingdom Viridiplantae; phylum Streptophyta; class Magnoliopsida; order Caryophyllales; family Caryophyllaceae; genus Agrostemma; species Agrostemma githago. The sequence goes on from OY288258.1 coordinate 41,749,636, forward strand.
ACTTCAAACCTCCAACTTTCCTAGAATAGACCTTCCCTATTATAGGACCTACCGTCTATCCGTGTGTCAGGTCTTTGCATAGTACGTAGAGGGTTATAGCGTCGAAACTCCGTCGATCTTATATCACGAGTTTCCCCCCTTTCCCAAGTCCGCCTTATTTGTCAAGGCACGACCAACCCGCGTGGGGCATACCCCTACAAAGGAAAATCCGTCCACACACTCGAGTCAAAAGTCTGGGGAATAATCTCACGTGGACCTTCCTTCGAACGGGACAAGGCCCACTAAGCCAAAATCCTAAGGAAGTCATACCACTTACGAGTCATCCGTCTAAGTGTCTTTCGCGAGTCTTTTCCACTCAGTCCTTTTCCTTTTGGGTCGCTCGGGATGTACTTTTTTTACGGTTCCGAGATCTGGGTTCGGTTTCTGATTACGTGGTGTTCTTACAGACAGGCCACCGGCAACCAGACACACTCGCAGGATGGAAGCTACTTTAGGCAGTCTGAAAACCTCTGTGGACACCATGGTCGACAAACAGGCCGAGATCGAAGCCCAACTGAATGAAATGAGGGCTGGGCAAATTGCTATCATCACTCGTCTGGCCGCAGTGGAGCAAAGGACTCCAAATACGGGGGTTACGGAACCTTTTTGCTGCGTCTCTTGAAAAGCACCCTCGGGCCTGGTACTACAGGCTAGACCCGAAGAAATACCCTACTTGGGATGATGTGGCCACCGAGTTCGCTCGGAACTATGCTGACAACACCGAGATCCAAACCACAATGAGATCTCTGGAGGTTATGGCCCAAGAGCCGAAAGAAGGTTTTACCAAATACCTTCAACGCTGGAGGGCCGAGAGCGTGAAACTGGTCGATAAGCCCAGTGAGAAGACTTTGGTGGAGGCTTTTGTCAAGAACCTCCTCCCATCCTACCGGGTTCACCTTCGATATGCTGTCATACCCAATTTCACCACCCTTACTGAAATGGGTATGAGGATCGAAGATGACTTAAGACTGGAAGGCCTCACTAAGGCCGATGCCAAGGGTTACCAAGGGGCTTCTTCCTCCACTACCAAGCCTCAAGCTGCAACCCGCAGCATTTTCGACGTGGTTAATCTACTAGATGCCCCGTCCAAGAAGAACACCCCACCTCGGGTTTTTACTGATATAGGTACGACCTATTTTTTTTTTTTTTTTTTTTTGGTTTAAGAGTAAAATTGTATAAATAATCACAAATTTACAAATGTGGCTATTAACCGGTAATCCTCAAAATGAAGGATTTGTCCTTGTCACTCAGCCTTTTCTGATTATTGTTTTTAATGAAACTACTTAGTTCGCTTTTTATCTCCTTAATTACATGAGTCGGTCTCTTGATACTAGCTTCGTTTTTTGCTTGATTACGTTGCCTCCAAGTGTGGTATATTACCGCGTTGATGCCTCCATTTTTAATGGCTCTTTGGAGCTTCGTCCCTCTAATACGCATTCTTCTTTGAGTATCATTCTCGGGATCAGGCCTGAAATTTAGCCAATCAGCTATACCCTTCAAAATATGTCCGCTGTACGGACATCGGAAGAAAAGATGATGCACCGATTCTGCCTGTTGATTACACAAATAGCATGCCTCGTCGGTGCATAAATTCATCTGCCTTAGCCTGTCATTCGTGTTCACCGCATTTTGTATTTGCAACCACGCGATAAAACCGTGTCTTGGGATTGTCCACCTGTTCCAAGCAAGACGGTACCAGCTAACCTCATCCCTCTTTTCCCTAAAACAATTGTAGGCCTTTGCAACCGAGTACTCCGCTGTTACTCGCATAATCCAGTTATCCGCTGCAATTTCTGAATCAATTTTGTTCCTGATCTTGCATAATTTCCTCCAGTACCAGCTAGTGTCCTGTGGTGGTGCATAATTGTACCAATCTTTTCCCTTTAAGTACACATGGTTGATCTATTGAACCCAAAGTCGATTAGGGCTGTTTGCAATCCACCACACCATTTTCCCTATAGCTGCCATATTCCACGAGCTAGATTGCTTCAAGTTCAGACCTCCTTCTTTGAAGGGATTGCAGATTTTTGCCCAAGCCACCAATGGCACCCTTCCATAAACAGATGAACCATCCCATAGGAAGTTCCTACATATGGAATCAATATGCTTAATGATCGAGGATGGAAGGATAAAGATAGATGCCCAGTAATTGTGCAAAGTGGAGAGGACAGATTTCACCAAAACCAATCGACCTGTGTAGCTTAGCTTCCTTGTGCCGAGACCTATGCCTTACAAAGGCTGTCCTCTAAAGGCCTAATCCAACCGATAGGCCCAACTCCTGAAGTTCCGGTCGAGCGACGCTCCAAGAACTACAACGCCCAAGCCTATTGCCAGTACCACCGAGGCAATGGGCATGATACCGAGAAGTGCTGGAAGCTGAAGCACCTGATCCAGGACCTGATCGAAAGCGGTAAAATCCCGCTACCAGGAGATAAACCCAGCAACAAGGAGAACCCTTTCAGCTCCCACGCCATCTTTACCGGGGAGGTGATTGATTGCTCTCACCTTATCTCTCGATTTATCCCGCAAGTAAACGGGATCTGGTTTGACGACGAGGATGACGTCTACCTCGCCAAAGAGGAAGCTGTCCCCATCACCTCCGAGGAGATTCGAAGGACTAAATCCCGGGTCCTAACCAGTAACCACCTTGGTCGTCCCTATCAAGCCACTAGCTCTAGGGACACCCCTATCCCGGCAACCGTCACTGAGCCATTCAGGACGGAAGTCGCCCCTGAAGAGCCAACTGCTGAAACGGCTCTCGTGAAGCAATTAAAGAAAACCCGAGTTGACCTCACTATATGGCAACTCCTGGTTAGCTCTCAAGAGCATCGAGAAGCACTTACAAAGGCTCTCGATCAAATTAAGGTTGACTCTTTGGTTACCCCTGCTGAGATGGTAGCCACGGTCCTGCCCCACCTAAAGAGCAAAGCTAAGGAAGGAGGCCCAATGATCACTTTCTCCGAAGCCGATCTACCGCCATTCGGGGCCTCCCATAATCTGGCCCTCTACATTACGGTGGTTTGCCGAGGAAAATACCTCCCTATGACCCTGGTTGATGATGGGTCCGCTGTGAATGTCCTTCCTCTAAGGACCGCAAAAGCCCTCGGCATTACTGAGGCTGACTATATCCCGACTGCTCAAACCATCCAAGCTTTCGATGGGAGCCCAAAGTCGGTAGCTGGAGCCGTGAAACTGACCATCATAACCGGCCCAATAGAAAAGGAGCTCGAATTCCAGGTGATCGACGTCACCTCGTCATTCAACTTGCTCCTAGGTAGGCCTTGGATCCACGCGGTCAAGGCGGTGTCCTCCACCCTCCACCGAAAGATCAAGATGCCTCTGCTTAACGATGTCATCACTTTAGAGGCAACACCGATGATTGTGGCTAGCTGTAACGCCACGGGACGCACGGACCTCTGGGGGTTCGACTTTGTGGGGATGATCGAGGAAGAGTACCTCTTTAGGCCTTACTTCACTACGAGCATCGACACGATGCTCCAAAACCTAGGGTACTTTCCGGGGGCTACCTCTCGACCCGATCTTCCAGCTGGGAAGATCATCGAGGTTCTCAAAGATGAAGAATCTCACTTTGGTCTCGGGTATGCCATAACTCCCAAAAATGTTGTCCGAGCAGGAATTGAGAAGGCCTGCAACATTATTAAGGGTATCCACTTGAGCCCTTACAGCCCATGGTTGGCTGACTACTTTGTCACACCGATATTTGGGGCTGTTCAGGTTGGTCTGTACCAGCCGAATGCTATGCAGCTCGGGACCCACTTGGCCCGGGACTGCAACTACATCCCGGATGATGTGTTCGCCCTCATCCAATCTAACGGAGCTGAAGATGCCGAGCCCACGCTAGGGCTAATATTTGGGGAAGACGTCATAGCCCCAACTCCGAAGGAAGACCTGGTCAACCTGATGCTCCGCAGCAACAGGTTTGACCCGACCAAGCTGATCTCGGATGTTGGTTCCGAGACGGGAAACAGGGCCTGGAGGAAGACTGTCAAGTAGACTGACAGTCAGGGAAGGATCTACAAGCTGGTCACCGGAGAGGGAGACATGCCTGAGTCTGAGTCCGAGTCCGAGTCTGAGTCGGAGTCTGAGTCAGAGTCTGAGGTCGAGTCTAGGGAAGTCGGTGCTAGAGTCACTCCTGTAACCCCTCTCCCTTTTATCATTCCTGCTGCTGGCACTTCGGGGTCTGTCCCGAGTGCCCTACCAATCCCGCCACTGACCAATGATCAGATGGCTGCTCTCCTTGAGCTGTTCTCCAAATTTTCAATCAATAATAACAACCGTTCTGCTTACGACTTGTCTCTTTTAAATTCTGCTTTTAAAAATGTTTTATGCTATGACATTGAGAAACCAGACGAACAGGTACCCTTACCTCCACATCTGATCGAGCAACTAGAGCAAAGGGAGTCCCGAAACCCGGTGATCGAAGAAACCGAGTCCATAAACGTGGGTACAACCTTAGAGCCTCAGATACTTAAGATAGGGTTATCCTTAGATCCCGAGGAGAAACAACAGTTCATAAGCCTCCTCCAAGAGTTCAAGGATGTCTTCGCATGGTCCTACAAGGACATGCCGGGGATAGACCGGGAAATAGCCGAGCACTACATACCAATCAAAGACGGGTGCAAACCGGTCAAACAGAAGCTTCGTCGGATGAGGCCCGAGTGGTCTCTCAAGGTAAAAGAAAAAGTCGACAAACAATTCAAAGCCGGCTTCATACAAGTATCCGAGTATCCGGACTGGGTGGCAAACATCGTGTCGGTTCCTAAAAAGGACGGTAAGGTGCGGGTATGTGTAGATTTTCGGGATCTTAACAAGGCGAGCCCGAAAGATGATTTTCCGTTACCACACATTGACATACTGGTGGATAACACGGCCGATCATGCCCTTCTATCATTCATGGACGGGTATGCCGGGTATAATCAAATCAAGATGGCGGAAGAGGACATGAGTAAGACTACCTTCACAACACCTTGGGGTACTTCTGCTACACCGTCATGCCATTCGGCCTCATTAATGCCGGAGCCACATATCAGAGGACCGCTACCACTTTATTACACGACATGATGCATAAAGAGGTAGAAGTTTATGTAGACGACATGATCGTCAAATCCAAAGAACGGGACGGTCACATCACCGCCCTAAGAAAATTCTTCACCCGACTACGCAAGTACAACATGAGGCTAAACCCTCAAAAATGCAGTTTCGGGGTAACATCAGGCAAATTACTGGGTCATATCGTTAGCCAACGAGGTATCGAAGTTGACCCAGCTAAAATCAAAGCCATTACCGAGATGCAACCTCCCAAAACCGAAAAAGAAATAAGGGGATTTCTCGGGAAAGTCCAGTACATCAGTCGGTTCATTTCCAAACTAACCATGGTGTGTGAACTAATTTTCAAGAAACTGAAAGTAGGAGAACGGGTACTATGGGATGACAAGTGCCAAACTGCTTTCGACAAGATCAAGGAAATTCTGTCTGCTCCGCCGGTCTTAATGCCACCTCAACCCGGTTTGCCTCTGTCGTTATACCTAACGACGACCGAGACAACCATGGGGGCTATGCTGGCTCAGACAGTTGACTCCGAAGAAAGAGCCATTTACTACATCAGCAAGAAGTTTTTAGAGTATGAGTGCAAATATACCATGCTCGAAAAGACGTGTTTGGCTCTAGTCTGGGCCACTAAGAAACTCCGGCACTATATGCTCAGTTTCGAGGTCAATGTGCTATCCAAGATGGACCCCATCAAATACATCTTCGAAAAGCCCGTTCTCAATGGCCGAATCTCTAGATGGACTCTGATGCTGGCAGAGTTTGACTTGAAGTTTGTACCGTTAAAGGCTATCAAGGGGCGAGTAGTAGCTAGTTTCTCGCCGACAGCCCAATAGCCGAAGAAGGACACACCGACACCTGGTCCTTCCCAGACGAAGATATTTTCCATACTGATACTGAAACTTGGGATTTATACTTCGATGGCGCATCTAATTTTCGAGGGTTCGGAATCGGGATCCTACTAATTTCGCCAAAAGGGGAGCACACTCCCATCTCCATCAAGCTGGACTTTGATGTTACCAACAATGCAGCAGAATACGAAGCATGCATTTACGGGCTACAAGCCGCCGCCAATCTGGGGATTACAAATCTCCGGGTACATGGTGACTCATCCTTGGTCATTAGCCAAGCACTCCAAAAATGGAAGACTCGAAATGCTAATCTCGTGGCCTACCAGGCACGAGTAAGGGATCTCGAAAAACAATTCCAAAAGGTAGAATACATATACCTACCCCGGGAAGAGAATCAGTTTGCAGATGCACTCTCAAAATTGGCGTCTTTGCTGAACATTCCCGACCACGTGACCAGTATGCCGATTTGCGTCGAAAGACGCTCCGAGCCGGCGTACATTTGCGATATCGAAGACATTGAGATAACTGATCCCGAACCATGGTATCAGGTTGTGTTAACGTACCTGACAAACGGAGAATATCCTCCCGGGACGAAAGGTCGAGCCAAGAAAGCCTTACGGAGGCTAGCCACCCAATTCATCCGTACCGACGACGGTCAGTTATACAAAAAGATGGCACAGGGGGCTCTTCTCCTTTGTGTTGACAAGTATAAGGCTGAAAAGGTTATGGCCGAAATACATGATGGTGAAAACGGCCCACATATGAATGCCCACATGCTGGTCCGGAAAATCATGAGACTCGGTTATTACTGGAATACCATGGAAGCCGACTGTCGGTCGTATGTCAAACATTGTCATAACTGTCAAATCTTTGGCAATGTGCAGCATATGCCGTCATCACTACTATATACCATGACGTCACCCTGGCCATTCTCAACATGGGGTATTGACATAATCGGGAAAATAAATCCCTCTGGTACCGGTGGGCACTGCTTTATTTTGGTAGCTATCGACTATTTCACCAAATGGGTCGAAGCTGAATCATATCGCATTCTCAATGCTAAGCATGTCGCCAAGTTTATCCAAAACAAGATAATATGTCGATATGGGATTCCGTCTGAATTTATCAGTGATCACGGGACTCATTTTCAAGCCGAGACTGCGGTCCTGCTGACCCAATATAAAATCCAAAGGCATACTTCCTCGCCTTACCGTCCCCAAACAAATGGAGCAGTAGAGGCGGCCAATAAAATAATTGTCACCATACTCAAAAAGATGGCTGATAATTACCGGGACTGGCCCGATAAAATACCTTTTGCCCTATGGGGATACCGAACGTCAATTCGCACCGCAACCGGGGCAACGCCGTATTACCTAGCCTACGGGATGGAGGCAGTCCAACCAATTGAACTGGAAGTTCCGTCCCTCAGAATTCTGCTAGAAAGCCAAGTACCAAAAGCTTACTGGGTTCGAGCACGATATTACTCTTTAGTTCTATTAGACGAGCGACGGTCCCGCACCCTCAACAATATCCAAATCTATCAGAAAAGGATCCAACGGGCCTTCAACAAGAGAGTAAGGCCCAGGCACATTAAAGAAGGCGATCTAGTCCTTAAGTCTGTTCGAGCTCTACTACCGGTTGACCCAAGGCGGAAATTCAAACCCAATTGGGCTGGTCCATATCTGGTGAAGAAGATCCTATCAGGGGGAGCAGTGATACTGACGGACCTGGACAGGAATGAATTTGTCAACCCAACCAACCTGGACCAACTGAAGCGTTACTACCCCTAGCCTCTTCTCAATGTCATTAGCAAATTTTATAAAAATCATTCTTTTCAAAAAGCAAATCAATGAGCTAGAATTACTTATTCAACTGTCATAAACATCTTGAACCAATAGTCTTGGTGTAATTCGAGATTGCAAATTTCCTATGCCTGAACTACGTTTGGTTTGATTCTGCTAGTCGCGGATACGTAGGCAACCCCTCAAAAGGGTACAACCAATGCAATTAAGAAAAGACAGGAACAGTTTAATAATAAACTCTTTTTTTATTATTTCAAAAAATCCCGATAAACTCGGGAAATTACAAAAGTGCAGGAATTCAAAAAAAAAAATACAAAAAAGGGGCACACAACAAAAATAATAATAATACTTAAATAATAATAAAGCTAAAGGACTCGGCATTTAGGGCATCTTCCTTTCCTTTGTCCTTGGCCTCCTTAGCCGTCCACTGGCGACGACGCGGAGGGGAGCGTTCCCGAATCACCACAGGAACCTCTCTAGCTCGGGCTCGATTGTTTGAGCCCGACTCCTCTATCACATCAATAGGCCCAAGTCGGGCCCTCACGGGCTCAGGGAGCCGGTCACGCGGGCCCAGTCGGTCCCGGACCGCCAACCTTGGCCCAAGGCGTCTCTCCAAGTCGGTCTGCCCTCGAGTGCTGCTAGTACCGACTTCCTTAGATCGAGTCTTAGTTTGTGACTTAAGACCCGATTCTCCCCGGACTGTAGCCTCAGGAATGTATTCCCCGGTAAATAAGTCCCTGTTGTCCTTCGCCGTCTCGCGATGAACCAATTCAAAGGCCTCATCGAGCTTCAAGGCCTTTCGAGCTTCCTCGGACTCCTCGGAAGTCCATTTCTGATAAGCCCGTGACACCCAAGCGGATTGGCAAGGGTTAGGTACAGTCCATGTAGGACGAGTGAACCATCTTTGCAACCAGGTGTCGCACATAGCGTCCGTCAATTGGAGCGAGACGCTAATAATAGCTTCAGTTTCAGGGATGCGCTGAGACGAACCGAACTGTCTTAGGAGACGATCCGGGTAAATATGAACTGTCCAGTCTAGGGACAGGATCACCAGGTAGCGAGCTTGGTCTCTCTTAGCCAGGCCAGTCAACTTCGAAAGGAACCACCAAGCAACGGTCCACCTGATCAAATGACCCCCGTGGAACACCAGCTCCTCATCCCAGTAAGCTCGATCTATCCGATGACTCGAGCTTATCTTTCGCCTTCTTGAGCTGATTTGGCTACTCCGATAATTGGGTATGCTCGGAGGGGTCTCTATGATTGACAGTCGCTCCGACAACCATATCTGAAAAGTATACACAAATTTTATAAGCAACGGAAGGGTTCGCCAGGGTCCACTCGATCGAGTGCAGCAGATGACTCGATCAAGTTAGCCCTCTGAAAGCAGGCAGTAGCTCGATATGAGTGTCACTCGATCGAGTGACAGGTCCACTCGATCGAGTGACTTGCGTACTTCAGATATTTCGCGTGAAAAAAAAAAAAAAAAAAGCGAGTTGTATACCTGCAGGAGGCGGGTACTTCCTGTCAACCGTCGGGTTGGGTCGAGCCGCCTAGCATCTAGACCCATGATGATTTCCCCTGTAGCTAGCCAAGCAGGGCTATGACCTGTCTCCATCTGGTCAACCACTCCAATCAGCCTGATTTGACCCATGCACGAGTCAAGTTCCATCAGCCCTTCGAAGACATAGCAGTGCAGCATGCAAAAGACAAACGCCCTACGCCTGTGAGCAGGGGTGGCCCTTACATCTCGAGGGTTCATAAACTTGTCAGCCAAATCGAATAGGGAAACGCTATCTCCCCGCACCATCCGATATGTCTCAGCATGAGACAAACCCAAGAATTCCCTCAACCGTCTCCTTGGATCCGGGTAGAACGGAGGAACAGCTGGCTGAGCAACAGGACTCCAACCACCAATAGCCGTAACCTCCTCGGGTAAAGGGCATATTTCTCCCCTCGGGAACGCGAATACGTGATGGGTGGTGTCCCAAAACGACAAGCAGGCGTCCAAGAAATGCGAGTCAACTATTAGACGTTGGAAAGGGAATAAATTGACAATTCCCATCTGGGTCAATCGGACCTTTTCTTCATCCCGAAAATATTGGGACCATGCGAGAAGCATAGCTGTCAAGTGGTCAATACCCATGACAGGAATTCCTAGCCTTCTTGAAAGTCTAAAAGATTTTGTGAAGGAAAAGAAGAATTTGAGTTGAGATGCAGAAAACTGAAGCAGGGATTCTCATATTTATAGTGAGAAAACCTAACTGAAAACCTAACTACCCTGCCTCCTCAGCAAACTGGGCCCTATGCGCGCGCAGGCCTGATTTCAAACTAGAACCCTGAATAGGAATCAAGCCGTCCCGAGCTTTCCTAAGAGTCTCCAAAAATTTTCCGTGACAAAATTTCTTCGCGATAAAAATTTTTTTCTTTTCAAAATTTTGTCCCTTCAAAAAAATTCAAATATTTTTATCTCCCCAGCACGAGTCAGTGTTTTGCCTACGTGTTACATACAAGTTGTTATGTGTCCGCATACAGGTACACTCCAGACTTCAGAAGCAAGTCTCCGCGAAACTATTCAAATTCCCCAACGAAGTCAGCTTTTCCCCGGTATGCTACATCCAAGATATGATGTGTCGGCATACGGGTACACCTACTCCCCAAAAGAGGCAAGCTTTACTCCCCACGGAGCATCATCATCAGCTCAGGTACGACTCAAAGCTTCAAAAGCAAGCCCGTACAGCTCACATACTTCCCCAGCGGAATGCCCAAGGCGGCATTTTCCCCGAAATGGTACGCGATGGGCCCACATATAGGCGTGCCCAGGACTTATGCTACAAGTCTGACTCCCCTCGAAGCTATCATCATCAGGACAGGTATGACCCTCTGCTTATGGCTAGCGAGCCCTTCACGCGAGTCCACTGGACTATAAGTGACCCGACCGGAAGTCTACCAGGTCTTAACAAGCTTGGTAGCTACTCTGACTTTTGCCTTGTCCAAGCCTCAGTCAGAGTGGGGGCTCTGTAGACACCCGCATTTTGACTGCCACGTGTCTATGGTAGTCTCCAAAAAACACCCGATGATGATCGGACGCAAACGTGACATGGTATACTCGGATTTGGGCTCGGAATCAATAATATCCGACATGGACTTTTAGCGGAGTAAAAATCTCACAAAACAAACCTCGAATTCAGGCCCAGTGGGTCGTTCCGAGTCAAATAAGACTAATTTGGGCCAAAACCGACATCAAAGATAAATCCCGTCTTTTGCGACCGGGTCAAAACCCGGTCAAAGACGAAACCGTCTCATAAATCAGCCAAATTCAGCTGGCGCACAAATTCAAATTCAAAAATCAATCAAAACAAACAAGATCAATTCTTTCCTTATTTGTCTCACCCGATTGATCCACTCGATCGAGTGGATTGACCCCACTCGGTCGAGTGGAGCGTCTTGAACCCGGGTTTGACCCGTTTGCAAAGGCACTCGATCGAGTGCACTAGGGCCACTCGATCAAGTGCCCCTACGTCGTGGGAAACGCCTATAAATACCCCATGATCCCCATGCATTTCACAACTTTTTTTTTTTACAAGGTTTTACCTATATTCACCCTACATTTTCAGCCACAACTCACCCACACATCAAGCCTTAGAAACCCTAAGCAAACATACCAATCCCGAGCCCTTTGTCCCTCGGAAACCGACGCAACACACACACACACCACAACTCGCATACATCCTCGATACTCCGGCGTCCCGTCGCTATTTACGAGTCCATTTCCGAGGCCTATACCTAGCATGTATGTTGAGGGTGTCCTAAACCCCATTTCGATCTCTATTACTCCGTCATTTTATTTACTTTATCGTATTTTGTATTGTAATCATAATCGTAGTAACACTAACGCTAACGTTATTATACTTTTTGCATTTTCATTTTTGTATCATCTTTTACTACTAATATCGTTATTATACCGCGTATACGTAAACTAGTATCAAAATCCGGTTTTAAATCCGTTTGACTACGATGTTTGCCTAAAATCCATCTAATCCCTTTACGAGCAACAACGGAGGTGGAGCCCTTTCGAGGAGCCCCGCCCCAACGTACTCAAGGGCGTGACGCGATTGCAGACGGTCGTAGTTGAACGTATTTAATCACATTTCTATAATTAGTGCGGAACCCGTTGACACGAAAATCGACATCATATAACTCGAAAGAGTTGATTCCGATGTCGTGACGTAGAGGGAAGCATTTCGTCACTAATTCAAATTTTCTAGTATAACGACAAACATTTTTTCTAAAACTCCGATAACGGTATTATAATCGTTCATACACGATTATAATACCGGAGGCCAAGTTAAATACGAATCATGCGATATTCGTATTTGGTTTGGCCAACCATCGATTTCAAGTCATTAAACAAAACGAGTTATCACTCTGTGGACATGACGTAGGCCCACCCCGACGCGGGGAAGCGCGGGTTTGGGTAGGCGAATGAATCTCGTGGTAAGATTGTTCTCGGGTTCGAAATTTAAGTCAAAATGGAGTCGCCACCGAATTTTGTGGTTATTCAGAACCATACGAGCCCACTCTATGTCGTCATGGGCTTTACACAAAGTAAGCCCACTCCGATTTCAGAGTTCATGGGGCTCGTCCCTTTGCATTGCGATACCGATACCATCTATACCGGTAATCGTGTAAAGAATGACTCTCGTGCGCCAAGGGTTTCGGACATCCGGAAACCAAAGGTTCTGAGTAAGGGGTGAGGGTACGTGTTGGGAAGCCCACTAAGGACACCCAACCCCGTCCGCACATGGCGGCCTCTACTAAGACACCGTTTGTGTTCGTGTACGCGCGCTAGTAAAATAATTAAATGATATGCAAACAGCGTTTTCGAGCTAAGCATGTGAATCTTGCGTTAACTACGTCATTTAATGCATCTTATTACTTGTCGAAGTGATTTAGCATGCGAGGTTCATTTATAAAGCGTAAAAGCAAGAAAATAAACAAAGCTCGAAAATAAATAAATAACGTACAAGTTACACGGGCGGAAATACAACCCGGAATTCACAATACGACAATACGTGTAAATAATAAACGAAATGACAATAACGCGATTTAATGAAAGGGACGGACCCGTATGTAAACTAGACCGCGAAATATGTAGATGGATTAACCCCGATTAAATACGCATTATGTTGCATATTAAACGAAGGACGGAAACATGAGACTGCGGCATATTGCTAACCTAATCTCACATCCCGTAGTCTTGTCCCGACTTATCACGTCAAAGTGGTCAAAGTCGTTCTACGTGTCGTGATGTGTATAGTTTTGAAAATAGGGTGGTCGGATGATGGTCTAAAGTCGATAAAGAACGGGGCACGAAATATGTGTCCAAGCCCTCGGTATTGTGGGTTATGAGACCCACTCGATCGAGTCATTGACTGACTCGGTCGAGTGTGTTATTAGCGTGGCTACTGACCACTTTTTGGGGTGCTACTCGATCGAGTGGCCTATGGCACTCGGTCGAGTGCCCCCTGTACGAGTGGTAACTCGCTTTGTTTTATGACTTGAAATTGATGAACGGCCAAACCAAATACAAATATCGCACGATTTGTATTTAATTCGGCCTCCGATACTATAATCGTGTATGAACGATTATAATACCGTCATCGGAGTTTTAGGAAGACGTTTACGTTAGATTAGAAAATTTTGAATTAGCGACGAAATGTATCCCTCTACGTCACGACATCGGAACTAACCCTTTCGGGTTACGTGATGTCGGTTTTCGTGTCAACGGGTTCCGCACTAATTATGGAAATGGGATTAAATGCGTTCAACTACGACCGGTCGCGATCACATCACGCCCTTGAGTACATTGGGGCGGGGCTCCTCGAAAGGGCTCCACCTCCGTCGTTGCTCGTAAAGGGATTAGATGGATCTTAGGCGATCATCGTAGTCAAACGAATTCAAAACCGAATTTTTATACTAGTTTATATGTACACGGTATAATAATGTTAGTGATGATAAAATGATACAAAAAAAATGAAAATGCAAAAGTTATAATGATACTAGTGTTAGTGTTATTACTACGATATTAATTACGATGCAAAATACGATAAATTGAATAAAAAATGCGATGAGATAAAAGAGATCGAAAATGGGGTTTAGGACACCCTCAACATACATGCTTAGTAAGGACCTCGGAAATGGACTCGTAATAGCGACACGGGCTCGGGAGTATCGAGGATGTATGCGAGTTATGGTGTGTATAGGTGTGTGTGTTGCGTCGGTTTATCGAGGGACGAAAGCTCGGTTTTTGTGTGTTTTTGCTTAGGATTTCTAAGGCTTTGATGTGTGATGAAGTAAGGTTAAAGTAGGGTAGAATGTAGGTTAAAATGTAGGGTGAAAGTGATTGTTAAGTTCTGAAAATGCATGGGGGTGAAGCGGTATTTATAGGCTTCATCCCCCGACCTAGGGGCACTCGATCGAGTGGCCCTAGTGCACTCGATCGAGTGCCTTTGAAAATGGGCCAAGCCCGGTTCAAGGCGCTCCACTCGACCGAGTGGGTCAATCCACTCGATCGAGTGGATCAACAAAATCGAGATAAAAAGGGAAAGATTTGATCTTGTTTGTTTGGATTGCTTTTTTGAATTTTGATTTATGCGCCAACTGAACTTGGCTGATTTATGAAACGGTTTCGTCTTTGACCGGGTTTTGACCCGTTCGCCAAAAGACGGGAATTATTTTTGGTGTCGGTTTTGGCCCAAATTAGTCTCATTTGACTCGAAATGACCCACTGGGCCTGAATTTGAGGTCTGTTTTGTGAGATTTTTACTCCGCTAAAAGTCCATGTCGGATATTATGAATTCCGAGCCCAAATCCGAGTATACTAAGTCACGTTGACGTCCAATCATCATCGGGTGTTTTTCGGAGACTACCATAGACACGTGGCAGTCAAAATGCGGGTGTCTACACACTCGTACAGGGTCTACTCGACCGAGTACATATGCTACTCGATCGAGTAGCACCCATAAAAATGGGCAGTAGCCACGTAAAGGATGCACTCGACCAAGTCAGCCCACGACTCGATCGAGTGGGTCCTGTAACCCAGAAAACCGAGGGCTTAGACACACATTCCAAGCCCCGCTCTTTTATCGACTTTGGTCATCACGTGTAAAGACCATCACGTGACATTCCTATTTTTAAAACCATGCACATCACGACACGTAGAACGACTTCGATCAGTTTTTGACATGATAAGTCGGGACAAGACTACGGGATATGAGATCGGGCTAGTAATATGCCACAGTCTCATGTTTCCGTCCTTCGTTTAGTACACGATATAATGTGTATTTAATCGGGGTTAGTCCATTTACATATTTCGCGGTCTAGTTTACATACGGGTCCATCCGTTCCTATCATTGTATTGCGTTATTTTTATTTTGTTTATTATTTTTACGAATGTTGTATTGTGAATTTCGGGTTGTATTTCCGCCCGTGTAACTTGTACGTTATTTCTATTTATTTTCGAGCTTTATTTATTTACTTGCTTTACGCTTTATAAATGAACCTCGCATGCTAAATCACTTCGACCATAACTAAGATGCATTAAATGACGTAGCAAATCAATAATTCACATGCTTAGCCCGAAAACGTTGTTTGCATATCATTTAATTATTTTACTAGCGCGCGTACACGAACACGAACGATGTCTTAGTAGAGGCCGCCATGTGCGGGCGAGGTTGGGTGTCCTTAGTGGGCTTCCCAACACGTACCCTCACCCCTTACTCAGAACCTTTGGTTTCCGGATGTCCGAAACCCTTGGCGCACGAGAGTCATTCAATATACGAAAGCCGGTGTAAACGGTATCGATATTGCAATGCAAAGGGACGAGCCCCATAAACTCTGAAATCGAAGTGGGCTTACTTTGTGTATAGCCCATGACGACATATAGTGGGCTCGTATGGTTCCGAATAACCACAAAATTCGGTGGCGACTCAATTTTGACTTAAATTTCGAACCCGAGAACAATCTTACCACGAGATTCATTCGCCTACCCAAACCCGCGCGTGGCCGCGTCGGGGTGGACCTACGTCATGTCCACAATATAGATCAAAGAATACGTTGTAATACTTACTTGAAATTAATACGAAAGTTACCTATTATCTTCTACAATCTATTATACTAGATTTCATAGTAATGAATATTCATCAAACAACGACAAATTGAAGATTAAACAAACCGTTCAAATGAAGAATAAAGCACATCAATTAGGTCAAATTGAAGAATAAATCATGAATAATCATCAATCAGCGACAAATTGATGATTAAAACCGCATCAATTAGGTCAAATCAGACAATAAATTATGAAGAACATCACTCAACTTTCAATATTCAACATTCATCAGCAAAAAAACAAACTAAAAAACGAATAAATTAGATCAAATCAAACAAAAATCAACCTTAATCGAAGGAGGAGGAAGATTAAGTTCAATGTCCAACACAGACCCAATTTATAACACAAAATTCATGTCGATTTTTTTAAAGGAAGGAGAACAGAAGGCAACGATGTTACCACAGCATCGTCACCATAATTTTGCAAAATCATTTTTCTAAAAAAAAAGAGAAGACTTTCCTCCGCGAGTATCGGTCATTTTCGAAAAAAAAAAATATCAAAATTCTTTGATCCTGAGCCGGGATCGCGATCAATCTCTTACGTCGTACAACCGTGTGATTAATTGTCCGTGTTAGTTACTAGGATCACCTCTACTCGAGATTTTACATTTTGGGTCGTCTAATTTCGAGAAGTCCTCTTAAAACCTCACCTCCGAGGTTTGTGTCAAATCGTCTCATCACAGAGATCTAAAATCTATTAGGCGTCTCACCGAATACACCAAGAGTCTAAAACACCTGAGTCCCTAAATCAGTGATCGCACGCACCCGTAGGTCAAGGGTCTCATTTCCGCGTCGCTCAGATACAAGCATTCCTCAAGTCTCTAAGTCGTCCGGTGGATCCGATCTGACCTTTTAATCCTTTGTCACTAGAATCACTCCCCAACATGTCGGTAGATTCAAACGCCATCGAAAGCATCCGCAACGATGTCAATACCCTAGCCAAATTGGTTCGCAACATCCATACTTCAGTAACCCGTTTGACTTTATCCGTCCATTACAACGATAGCCGCCTCAATTTCCTTGAAATTAGAGACTCCGAAAGCGAGACAAACGTCAATTCGGGCGATTACCATGCACAAAAGCCTACCCATGATAGACTATCCCAATACTCCACCCAGTCGAAGATTCCTAAAATCTATACGGAAGGAACACCAAGACCTTACGAGACCACATCCAACAAAGTAGGAAGGTCACCGAGAAAGTTTACCCCAATCAAACCATCTTACATCGAAGTTCTTAAGTGCCTAGTCGATCAAGGGTTACTCACACCTTTGGGTCCCATTCCGGACCCACCGGTTGATAAACGAAGCAAAAGTTGGACCCCTAATGCTTATTGCCTATATCACCAAGGCAACAGGCACGATACCGAATCTTGCTTTCGACTCAAACATGCTATACAAGATATGATCGAAAATGGAACCATCCCTCTCCCTCCACCCAAAAAACCAAACAACATCACTATAACAACCCGGATTTTTAAAAACTTTTAAATTTAATATAAATAGTATGATTAATAGGGTCAAAGGTGGCGGAAAAACCCGACCGAATCTGAATCGTCACTATCTCGATAATCAAACTAATACATTATTCGAAGTGTTCAAAATGAAAATCAAAAGAAACTTAAATAAAGGTCTCTCTCTCCACAGGTCTTCCCCAACAACATCACATTCATCAGCATCTCGAAAGACCTGAAAGGGGGGTCCACAGTCAGTGGGGAGCAACTAGATGTTCTCCCAGTCATGGTTATAACAAGTTGAACATGAATAGCAATGATAATGAAAGGTAACATAATTAAACGACATGTGAAGATATCAATACATATGACAAACATGTTATTAGACATAAATATCATTTACTACAATCCATAAACAACTCATGACATAATGGACATTGCGTATTTAAATCAATCATACACGTTATTATTAAACATAGCGATCAAGATAGATACTACGTATCCATCCATACATGTCGGAGTAAGTAACCACAGACTTCATACAAAGACGTATAGGATATAAAATGAACACCGGCTAGAGTATGTAACTGATACTCTAACTAGTCAGAGCGTGTAACTGACCCTCTGACACGGAGCGTGTAATTGACCCTCCGTTTTGTGAAGTATGTAACTGATACTCCACGTTACTATGTATAGCGTGTAACTGACGACTATATGTCTAAGACCTGGCCAGAGCTCTCGACGCAGTAACTGTACGTCGAACGACACACGGGAACCCAGAACGTGTAACTGACGAATCTGGACCCACCGAACATAGACCAATTAAACCTCTTGCGAGCATTATTGGTTCATTCCGTTAGTATGTAACTGATACTACCGTCGTCTATATCACTAACCATCATGTACGTTGCACAGTGTAACTGACTGCCAACTGCGTGAGCAACCTCACGACTTCTACGTAGTACAGTGTAACTGACTGCACTATGTAGTAATCAGACCTAGTATAGTGTCACTGACTATACCAGGGAAAATCAGGCCCTAGATAGTGTAACAGACTATACCAAGTATTAATCATTCGTGATAAACATCACGACTCAAACTTAGAACAATGTAACTAATTGTTCTAAAGGAACAAGTATATATAAAAGTAATCAAACAACGATAACATAATGAAGTCATAGCACAACCGAATATAACCTTCAAATAGTAATAGGCTACATTAACCTTGTTTAGTAAAGTGAAGTTATGTATATAACGTCAACCCGAAGGTGGTGTCATAGTATAACCACTATAACGTCAACTTCAAGTTAAAATTACATTAACCTGGACTATAACCTCGTGAGGTTACATTAACCTCAGTGAGATTATAGCTTCGTAACGGTGTTACATAATCCTTAAGTGAAGGGTATCGTAACTTCCCGTTGAAGTTACTTGAATTCATGTAAGGTTATATTAACCTTGTTACAACCTCGTGAGGTTACACTAACCTCCGTGAGATTATAACGCGTAATAAGGTTACATTATCCTCATGTGGAGTTATACAGTAACTTTCCAATAAAGTTATGTAAACCTCAACTAAGGTTACATTAACCTTGATCATAACCTCGTGGAGTCACTTAAATCGATCCCCATCGAGACTATAACCCCGCATTGAAGTTACCTTAACCTTAAGTGAAGTTGTATAGTAACTTTTCAATAAAGTTACATGATCTTCAATCAAGGTTAGATTAACCTCAACCCTAACCTCCACATCGGGCGATGATAGGACGAATCATCTAATACTTAGGGTTGGATCCCTAAATCCATCGATGAAACAACCCTAGTATCTCCAAACGGAGAGGCCAAGCGGCTCACGTACGAATTTTAGATGTTACAACGGATTAGATCTAACAATCCTAATATAAGCGCAAACGACAATTATAGATCTAACGATAATAATAATCGTTCAACTAACATACTAATTAATTAGACTCTTTAAATCATGAATAAAGACACAACACAAATCAATGAAATCATGTTACAAATCATTAAAATCACACAACACATTCAAAATGCATAAACACGAAAAGAATCACATCTAGTTACCAATTTGCGATTTAATCAACGATCTTTTCTTCAACAATATAAACGTCTTCCCCCGGACACATCTCCTTGTCTATACCATCATCAATCACGTGCCAACACCAAACAAAACCCTAATTAAACACTACTAAAAACAATTACGAAAAACTAGCGCGAAAGGGAGTGAAACTTACGAAACAATGCGAACAATTGCGCTAGGATCGAAGAGACTTAAAGAGGATGATGAATAAATATATATATGTATTAGGATTTTTTCGAGCGATCTCATTGGTCCGTTCATCAAACCTCAAATTAGGAAAATATCATAAGTAAATAAAAAATCAATTAGAGAATCTTTTAATTATTATAATATATATTTAATTTATTATATTAATATGAAATTTTACAATTCTAAGGTAAAAACCTTTAGAGTTCATTTTTTAAAAACATTATCGTAAAATAAATTATAAATATGAAATATTTAGATTCGTGGTAAAAAAATGCTTTCATTAGAGTATAAATTTCATATTATTTGTTTCACAATATGTGATGAATCTATTATATAATATCACAGTTGTAAGACTATCCCACATCGACAAATTATAATATGATGATGAAATTCTATATTATAAATATGAGTAATCATTTGTTCTTTGATATCTACCAAAAGTCTTTTGAATCTCAAAAAGAGTTTTTAAGACTATATATAAACCTTAGTAATTATCCTACATGGAAAAATTATGATGAGGTGATGAAATTTTATATTATAAATAAGAGTAATCATTCGGTTTTAAATATCGATCAAGAAATTTTTTTAAAATTATCCCATATCGAAAAATTATGATGGGGTGATGAAATTTTATATTATAAATAATAGTAATCATTCGCTTTTAAATATCAACAAAACAACTTTTGAGTCTTAGAAAAGCTTTTAATATATAAGACTCCAAACTTAAAATCATCCCATATTGAAATATTATAGTGAGGTGATGAAATTCTATACTTCGTATTATAATCAAGAGTAATGTATGATGTATATTTTTAAATTTTAAAAAGAGCTCTCAACACTATAAACTTAAATAAATTATCCCACATCGAAAAGTTAAGATAAGTTGATGAATTATATAAATAAGACTAATCATTCGTTCTTAAATATTAATAAAAAATATTTAAATCTTAAAAAGTCTCTTAATAAGACTACAAACCTAAGTAAAAATAATCTCACATCAAAAAATTATAATAAGGTGATGAAACTTTATATTATAAACAAGAGTAATCATTAGGTTTTAAATATCGACAAAAACACTTTTGAGTATAAAAAAAGCTTTTAATATATAAGACTACAAACTTAAAATCATCCCACATTGAAAATTATAGTGATGTGATGAACGTTTATATTATAATCAAGAGTAATGTCAGAGTATCATGTATTTTTTTCTTTTTAAAAAGAGCTCTTAAGACTATAAGCTTAAGTAATTATCTCACATCGAAAAATTATTACGAGGTGATGACTAATCATGTGTTCTTAAATATCAATTAAAAAAAAACTTTTACGTCTTAAAAAAATCTCTTAATAAGACTGCATACTTAAGTAAAATAATCTCACATCGAAAAAGTATAATAAGGTGATGAAACTTTATATTATAAATATGATAATTCTGTGCTCTTAGATATTAACCAAAAATCTAATGAGTCTTAAAAATATATTAAGACCATAAACCTAAGTAAAACTATCCCACATTCGAAAAATTATAAAGTTTCATTAAACAAAAATCTTTTTAGTTTTAAAAAATTTCTTAAGACTATACACTTAAGTAAAAAATTATAAAAGGTGATGAAATTTTATATTGTAAATATGACTAATAATAATTCTTCCTTAGACGTCAACCACAATCAACATTAAGTATTATGAATTTCTACTAAATAAGAATAATTATTGTTTTTAAATATATCTCACATCGAAATTTTAGTTAAATTATCCCACATCGACAAATTATAATAAGATGATGGATTTCTACATTATAAATAAGACTAATTATTTGTTAGACTATATACTTAAGTGAAGTATCGCACATCGAAAAATTATACTCCCTCTCTTTTGAGTTTTAAAAAACTTTTGAGACTACAATAAGACGATGAAATTCTATTATAAATAAAAGTAACAATTTCTCCAAATTATGATGAGATGAGGAAATTCAAAAAAATTATAATGAGGTGATAGAATTCTACGTAACCAACAATCTTTTGAGACTTAAAAAACAGTTCCTAAGACAAAGACTATATAGTTAAAGTTGAATTCTATATATTATAAATAAGAGTAATTATTCCTCTATAAATAAAAGTTCTGAATTAGACTATATCTAAACTTAAAAAAACTTAAAGTAAAATTATCCCACATCGAAAAATTATAATAAGGTGAATTTTTTTATTATATAAATAAGACTAATCATTCATCAAAAAAATATACTCCAATAAGATGAACAAATTCGATTAAATAAATAAAAAGTTATCGTTTATCCTTTCACTTAGATATAAAAACAAACTCTTTTAAGTCTTAAAAATAACTCTTAAAACTATAAACTTAATTAAGTAAATTATACCACATCGAAAAATTATGATTAGGTGATGGAATTTTATATCATAAATGAGTAATCTTTTGGTTTTAAATTACAACCAACAATCTTTTGAGTCTTAAAAAGCTTTTACAAAGAGTACAACCCTAAAATTATCTCACATCGAAAAAATTAAAATAAGGTGAGATTTTATATTATAAATAAGAGTAATCGTGCATTTTTCTAGGTCTTAAAAGCGGATCTTAAAACTATAAACCTTGAGTAAATTATCCTATATCGAAAAATTATGACGAGACGATAGAATCTTATATTATAAATAAGATTAATCTTTGGTTTTTACATATCAACCAAAAAATTCATTCGTTCTTAGATATCAATCAAAAAAAACTTTTGAGTCTTAAAAAATCTGAAATTATTTCCACATCGAAAAATTATAATAAGTTAATGAAATTTTATACTATAAATAAGAGTTGTCATGTATTATTTTAAGTTTTAAAATAAGTTATTAAGACTATAAACTTAGCTGAAATTAAGTTTGATTACTAATATCACGTGATCATGATATAGATTGATTAAGTTTCTTATTTAACGAATATACCTCGTCAATGTAATTAAGCCCATTAACCCGTGCAGCGCACGGGCTTTAATCTAGTAATACATAATAGTGATGATGGAGGCACAAAAATATGGAGAAGGAGGAGGTATGTGGCGTGGCTAGGAAGAGAAGAAGAGAGGAGAAGATGAAAATCTAGTTTTAGGGTTTGAAAATGAGAAGGAAGGGTGAAATTCTTACCTAATCACATGTATATATAGGCAAGGATCATGGGTAAACCCTACTTGGGCCCAAATCTCAATGCTCTCTCATTAATCCACATGTGGAAAACAAGGATGGGTTAGCCTTGCCCCAAGTTCCAAGCTAAACCGACAAAAGGTTACAAGGATAAGATTTTCGGACAATTAAACAAGAAAATGGAATATCCGAATAGAAAAATTATAGGAATTAAATTAGATAAATAATTTTGGATATTAGAATATATGAAATGGAATAAATGATTATGTCCAAAAATTCGGGGTGTTACAATCACAAACCCCTTTAGCATTCACGCAATATTCGGCGACGCCATTGATTGCTCCTACCTTGGCCCTATAGAGGAGAATGTCCGGAATATTAAGGAAGATCCTGACAACCCAAGGGCATCCGCCGAGACGAGTAAATCTGTGTCCAAGTCAGAGTTTAGTTCGTCTTAGGGCCTAGACCTAATAGTATAACAAATGTCTCTTGCTTCTTTCTTACATCGAGTCAGGAGGTGCGAGGGACCTGTCCTCCACCTCCCCGAAAACAATGTCTCGGGCATGTAGCCCGCTTATTACTATCAATAAAAAGAAACAAGTTTTTCTTCCTTTATAATGCGCCTCGACAATCGCTTGATTTAATAACGCACTTTCTCGCTTAGGACTCGATACTATGCCACTTATCAATAACAATCAAACAAACCTCAAAACAACGAGGAATTACAAGAACCGAGATCCCGTGTTCTCTTTTTACCTATCCCATGTCCGGTGTAGAAAGCCACATAACCATCCCTTAGAATGAGCATCCCCGAATCCTATGACGAATCTAGATAGTCCCTTAGCTAGTAATCAAGGACGGAAGGCAAGCCCATTTCCCACAATGAACATCCCTCCAACAATGACCAACCAATCGATCATAGGCGCTAGCAAAACCAAAAGTCTGAAATGGCCAAAAGGGGCCAAACAAAAATGAAAATAATAAGTGAAACCGAGGCCAAGCCAAGCCGGCCCAATTCAATTCAATGGTCAAAATCAAATCCTAGTCATCCAATTCGATTTCAAATACAAGTCCAAATAAGGAGTAAAATGAACAGACCGGTCAACTAGCACCAAATATTAGCCTCCCCACATTACAACCCTTAAAGACCTTCCCGAGACACTTGTTAGGAGACAGTCCGGAATTTTGAGGATTCAAGCTCGGTAGGATAATCCCAACCATTAGGGCCAGACATGGAAATCAGATCCCACGTAATCTACAACCCGCCCGATTGAAGCCCGAGTCATTTTTACTAAGCATCCCCCTTCCTACCACATCACGAAACCGTAACCCCGTTGCCTTAACTCCCCAAAAATCAAGCTCCAGATCTTAGTTCATTAGAGCCACCCACTACCTAGTTCCACATTCCAAAACCATCCAAGCTAGTTGCCCTGACCCAAACACGGTATCCCGTTAATTGTCATTTCCGAGGGGTCACACCCAATCACTCCACCTTAGTTCTTTAACTACGGCGAATACACTCTAAGCATCTCATATCGATAATTGGCATAACGAGTCTAAAGCAAAATCACTCACATCTTATAAAGAACTACGAACATGGTTTAATTCCGTCCAAAAGCGGATACGTAGGCAACCCTCCTCCGGGCACAACCAAACAACTAAACAAAACCAAAATCGATTCATCGATTCATTAGCAGACCGGGATTCCTCCCACGACCCGGTCAATGAGTGATTCAAAATGACGAAGCACAAACGACAAGCCGAGGACGGGGTGAAAACCCGAAAGAGCGCCCCGGGCAAAATGAAGAAACGAGTTGCGAGCCGTCGTTTTAAAAAAAAATGACGAGCCGAGGACAGGGTGAAAACCCGAAAGGGCGCCCCGGGCAAAATGAAGAATCGAGTTGTGAGCCGTAAAAAAAAAAGAGCAAAAAAAACGAAACAAAAAAAAGGGGTGAGCCGAGGACGGGGTGAAAACCCGAAAGGGCGCTCCGGGTAAAATGAAGAATCGAGTTGCGAGCCACCAAAAAATATATAAAAAAAAATGTGCTTCTCATTAATAAAAAAAATCGGTTAAATCAAGCCTTTATCGAGGCCATTTACATCAAGCGTCTGAAACCCGGACATCCCGGAAAGCAACAGCGTGTCAAAACTCTACAAAAACTAGTACTAATTTGCCACATAATATCAATTAATACAACATAGTACTAAACGGCTGGGCTCCACCGGTCCAACTTTTCCTCTCCTTTGCCATTCGAGTGTGTTTGCTTGGGTCTCTCACCATTGACCCTCCTAACGCAAACTTCCACCTCCCTAGCCAAAAGCGAGCCCAGCCAATCTCACTTCCCCTCCTCACTCATTCAAAAAGGGTCTTGTTGGTCTCGGCCCGTGTAGATGAACTGACGAACACTAGGATCGGTAACGCCGTCTTCGGTCGTGCACTTAGTGACATTTGCCCGCATAGCTTCCTTATTCAATAGTAAGGTCATCTCCACAATCTTTAACCTTTCACTTAAGTCCGACAGTCCTGGACACCAGGAACGATCTCCTGAAGCAGCTAAACCCCTTTCCAAAATCCAAAATGCCCGCACAAGAATGACAGGCCCACATGGATGGTACATTTCGTCCATCAGATCCACCAGACTTAGATGTCTTTTCGTTCTTTTTTTAGGGGGATAAGCTACCCCACCTAGGCGTGTTGTAGCCTTTTAATGGTTATCGTCAAGTCGCGTTTGTAGCCTAACAAGGCGACATTACGAATATATAAAAAGTGGTCTAACTTTTTTTAAAAGTCACCCGAATTTTAAACTTTGGTCTCGTTCTGAACAACCACGCTCATCTCTTAACACACTAGGTCAAAGCACGTTAATATTTTACATCTCGAGTCAAAACATTTTAATAGACGTGCTACCTGATCCAATTCACGGCTCAAACTAATGCATTTCAAAACATCCGAAAGGAACTGTTTTCATACTCTCATGCAATGCTAACACACCCTAAACTAGGTCGAATCGCAAACAAACAAACGAAAGAGTGATTACTTATCAATCTAGCTAAACAACTAGCCAAATAAAAACACAAGACTAATCCAACTAGTTCAAATACTAAGAGTTTAAAAGCAAATGTACAACATACACAATTTCGTACAAAAATCGAGGCTAGGGAGGACCCCTAGAAGCCGCGCCAATGGCCATCACAACCTCACAAATGTTATCATCTAAACCTAGGTCCTCCAAGTCTCTAAGAGGAGACGCACTACCATCCATCCCCGACAGCATGTCTAGGGTAGCAGTCTCAGGGATTCCACCCACCTCTTCGCCCGTAACCTCAACCTCAGTCTCCCTCTCAACTCGATTCCTAGCCTCATCTTGTTTAGAGGTCTCACCCCGAAACCGAGTCAGCTGCTCCTTAAGAAAAGCAATCTCGTCAGCCCGAGATTGGAGGAACCCTTGTGACTCAACATCTCTCGCCTCGAGCTCGGTCACTCGAGTCTCCAACTGTCCTACAATATCCGAGACATCCTGCAGATACACTCGAACATTAGGAAAACACACGAGCAACCTAGAAAACCACCTTAGTCACACAAACTCACCAATCGGGGCCCCGAAGTGTCACGGGAAACCCTCGAGGCATAGGCGCGGAAGCAGTTGGCAGCCTGCCACAACCGCTGATGGCAGGCCGACGAAACCTGAGACTAAAACCATGAAAGTTAGGCAAACCGACCCAACATTCTTAGAACCCAAATCAAAAACAAAAGTCAAAACTTACCCGGTATACCCGGTCACGCCACTCTATCCCGACATCCTTCTCCTCAGCAGAACACGGGGGGAAGGGGCTCAGTAAAGGGTATCCTAGCCGCATCCACCCTAAGGAGGGTCAAGGGAAAATCTGGGGGCTGGATTTCGTAAGCTGGGTCGGCCAGCTGAAAAGACAACAGATTGGTCAGTCAAAAGGCAAGGAAACTAACAAACCGCAACACAAACCTTAGAGCCAAAGATTAGAACATTACCACGAGGCGGTACCAAGCCAGCCGCCGGGTGACGTGAGATAGGTAGGAGGCACCAGGCACCAAGAGTGTATCGCCTCCTTCTCCGTCCTTGTCCTCGAGGACCTCTGCGGAGGTCGGTGGCCTGAACATGGTCCGGGGAGAATCAACCGGCACCCTGAAATCGTCGTATAGGCACTGACGCACCAACCGCTCGCCCAGGTACCAAACTGCACGAATCAACGCAGGAAGAAGCATTCTCCATAACTCCACGGCCTCAGCTCCGCAGCCACATACTCCGGCACACCCTCGTAATTAGCCCAAGGGCGGGCCACAAACCACACCAATAAAACCGACATCCTAATGAATCCCAAAACTTGGGGGCTATTTAGCAAATAAACTATAGAAGAAAACTTACATCGTCAAGGCCTAGCTTGTTAACCAGCGCATTCTCCACCGGGTAATGGCTGATTGTGCTCTTAGGCTGAGCCAGCCTCCACTCGATTCTCGTCGGGAATCTCTTCGGGTGCGCCCGTACCGTCTTAGGAGCTAAGCACGGGAAGTAGGAATAGATCCAAGCCTGCAAAATCCCAAAACAACTTTAGCAATTCAAGCCAAAAATTAAGTAGAACTCAAAACATAAGAGCGAAAAAAAAGCAACTAACCTCCAGTATGAGGCCCGGACCCACAATGGGCACAGCTGAACCCGACCTTATCACCAACGGCCTCACCATGACTTGCAAGCAGGGAGTCATCTCCGCGAAAGCCGCGGTCACCCAATCGTAGCGCCCTAGCTGAGTCAAGTCGGCTAGGAAGGGTAGAATCCTAGTACTAAACCTCTCGCCCTTATCCAAGAAGTGAGTCGAACCTAGGAAATACCACAGCCACAGCCGAGCATCCTTCTCCGGCGTGTTAGCCTCCCGACCCTCTAACACCGCCACCTGCTCAAAGTGATCGGTGATGTAAGAACTCAGCAAAGCATGAGGCGTACTATATGCCTCACGCGGTAAACAATCCCTGATGAGGCCCCGCACCTCATCACTATCTAGACTAGGGCCTTCGGCGGCCCACCTAATCCTATCCGGACCCCAAGGCAGACCACTAATCATCCTGAAGTCCTCTAGGGTCATCCCGACCTCCTCAAAAGCCATGTGGAAGGTCGAGGTAGTGTCATGAAAGCGATCTATCATCGCCCTGATCACCATAAGGTTGCATTTAGTCTGGCAACCCACCAACCTAACCCACTGTCCAACCACGGGACCTAGAGCGGTCCTCGAGATAATCTATTGTACCGTAGGGGTCAACTTCTGGAAGTAGACATCGAGGCACGTAGTAAAGCCCGAGAAAGTCCTCATCGGACCTGGGGGCTGCAAACCGAAACAATGCTAGGATTAACAAAACAAGTCTAGCCTAACCCGAGCAAAAACAATAACAATAACAAAGTCTGAGTAATAACTAAATGTGCACGAATAGGACACTCACCAGGCCCCGCACAATGCGGCTAGAAATATGACAGTCAAGATGAAACATCAGTTGATGACCATCTCAGTCCCGAGCCCAATCAGGATCTTCGTAGACAACCTCCTCATCCTCCGGTACAGGAACCGGGACGTGAACCCTCCTAGCCACGGTCTCCGGAAGCTTGCGCTTCTTCACTCTATCGAACTCGGCCTCATTAACAGTCTCAAGGTCACGTCGCTGAGACGAGACGCTTCGTCTCCTCCTGCGAATCCCTCGAGGAGTCTGTGAACTTGCCCCGACAGCCTCCCCACTAGCACCAACCGAGGAAGTTCCCTCGGGACGCTCGGTATCACCTCTAGCTGTGAAACCCAAAACAAAAGGAAAACACAACAAAGCATAGTTCTAGTCAGGCTAAATCAGTTTAAAAATGTCAACATAGGGTCAAAATTTCGAATCAGGGTATCAAAATTCCGAAAAGGCCGCTAGCACGCATTTTCGATACCGATCATAATGGAAGTGGTTTCGGGAAAATCCGGCATTGTTACGACACCTTTTGGTCCGTCTTAAAACATAAAAAATCTCACGGAGAGTCCTATAGGTCACCCTAGCCCTAGAAATCCACAATAGAGCTACCCATATCCTCATAAACACTATTTGAGCAAAATTATGCAAAATAGACACGGGAATAATCTAGGAACGATCCTTAAACCCTAGCATTCCACCCCTTTTTCCATGGCAAGCCATCGTCACATCTCGAACATCCTTATCAAGCTTATAACTACTTTAACAAGCTCTAATCGATCTTAGTTTAACAATGAAATCAAGCACAAGCATCAAAACTTAGTAAAACGAAAACACCCAAATCGATTTTCTAGGGTTTCCAACAAAACAAACTCATAATCAACCAAATCAAGCAAAACCGACCATAAACAAAGCAAAGAACAATAACCCGGAGTCGACATTGTCGTAAATGGCTGGAATCGAATTGAAACTTGGCAAGAAAAGTCGAAAATCGGTCTTGAGGCGAAGAGAATGACGCGCTCGAGTTCTTAGCGAAATCAGACGAACGCCCCCAATCTTCGATTACTTAAATAGACCTGGACCGCAAAACCCCGACCGCATAAGCTGACGCGTCTTAGTTTAGGTGCGCTGGGGCTAGGCGCCTCAAGACTAGGCCGCAGACAAAAGCGCGCCTAAATGGCTTGGTGCAGACTAAAACAAAACAAAACAAGCAAACT
This sequence comes from Agrostemma githago, assembly GCA_958450325.1. NCBI lineage: Eukaryota > Viridiplantae > Streptophyta > Magnoliopsida > Caryophyllales > Caryophyllaceae > Agrostemma > Agrostemma githago. The sequence continues at coordinate 41,779,119 of OY288258.1, forward strand.
CGAGGTCCAATTCATACCACCTTTAAAACAAACAAAGTAACAATAAACAGAATAATTACTAATCGACGCCGGTAATACATTCTCGATTATGAAACAAACATGAGAACCACACACTAGTACAAAACATCAAATAGACATGGGTCGTTTTCATTAATAGACATGGGTTTCGCGACCCATGTTAAGTTGAGTGACATCTATTGTCAAATACTTAGACATAGGTCGTACGACCTACGTCTATCTAAAACAAAGACATAGGTTTTACTAGTAACCCATGTCTATAAAAACAATAGACATGGGTTATCTATTCGCCCTATGTTTATTGTCATAGTATAGACATGGGTTATTTTACGCCCTATGTTTATTGAACTGCAAAATTACAAAAAAAAATCGAAATAAGCGGGCCACTTTCACATAAATAGTACTCCGTAATTAAATTTTTATTAATAACAAAACGATTAATTACAAACACAAGACACAATAACAAAATGATTAATTACAGCCACAAGATAGTATCTCTCTTCCTTCCACACTATAGAGATACCTAACTACGAATCTAAATTAGATACCCGATAAGGAAACCTAATAAACATGCTACTAAAGCGACTAGAATCAAGACATCGTTGCTCATGATGTTCCTCTTAACCTTTCTCCAAACTATTTCTCCGAACTATCTCCTGTCAATCAAACAAGGGTTAACAACATTAAAGAGTTTCCAAGGCTGAAGTTAACATTTAATGATTCGTATTTCATGCTAATTTTGCTGACTGCATTGTTATTGTGAAACAGGTAAAAGTTACGTAAGTAGGGTTGAATAAGTACTAACCAATTTGTTCGCAATTCCTCATTTTCTAAAACCACGCGGGATCTCTCCTTTAGCATTCATGAAACTGGAAGGAAAGAAAGAATCAATGTTGAATGATTCACCATCACTCCTCTATGAACAAAGTTAACTTAGCCATGTGTCTTCTCTGATTGTAAGAGATGGAGGTCGGCCAACCTCAAATTTATGCTTCACTTGCAATTATAACCTTGTATCTCATGTTAAACGAAAAAAAGTGGGCAACTATCACAGTGTTATGATTCACCTTCCTGGCGAAATTACAGAAAAGTATTAATATTAGTGTGCATACATTAATATTAGGCCAGAACCAACTTGATATAAAACTAATGCAAGCACACCCAAAAAGAGAGTATCTAACATTTTAATAACAAGTGATAACCAAATCGGGTGTTCCTGAAATTCCAAGCTCCTCAATGCGAAACAAGAATTCGGGTGTTCCTGATGGGTGGATCCATGGAAACAATCTTGATCAAATAAACATCATAGTTACATGGATACCCAAGCTAAGATAGTAGATAGAAGTAACGCTTAAACTTGAAATGAAAAAAAAAAAAAAAAAAAAAAAAAAAAGTAAATGGGCTTCCTAATATCACAAGGTACAAATCAGATTGAAATCATGATTGAGAAGAAGCAATTAGGTAAGTTAAACGCAAGCTCATACTCCAGTTGATGACAAACACCTGTACTACTAGAAATACTAAAATCGAAAACCATAATCAATTACTAAAGCATAAAAAAGATGGAAGAAGAAAACTCATTCACATAGCTGAAAAGGAATCATTGTGTGGAGGACTAGGGTAGCAGAATGGGTGTGAGATCCGGGAAATGGTACTATCTCGGCGGTGACAAGACTTGATCACATGAAAACGGGTCTCTTCGCGGAGAGACGTATTAACTCAAAATTGAGGATTTGAGGTCCATCATACGTACAAGAATACATTGCAAGTACGTACGTCGTCTGATTTGATCCCCTTCCATTCCATGCATACATGTTGACTCCATCTTGTCATTATGTAAGAATCTCTGAGAACGAATGTATGTGTTTCTGATTGTGAAATCATTGACTCACACATTACTCTAATTCCAACACAGTACACTTGTCATATACTCCTTGTTCATCTTCTTTCTCGCTCAAACAATCTTAATTCAATTCAATTTAAAATAAATGAGATTGATTGATGCACCTTCACCTGACACACCCTAAGATTAATGAATGAGAATACACTTATTTTAACTACAAGTATAATAAATAAGGTACATTCGACAGCAGCATGAAAAGGTCTAATCATAGAGATTATGCAGAGTTAATACAACATTAAGCACATAATTAAACCAATCATCGACAGCACGAATCAAAGTCACTTAAACCACATTAACGTCACCAAATTAACATTAACAACAACAACAACAACAAATCAAACACCTCAAGGACTTTCGTAAATTGCAGGCAGGTGTGTCGGATCTACGCAGTCTTACCCCTATGATTATGTTAACATGGCTCGAAGTCTCAACATCAACAAATCATCGTCAACAACATCCAAGCGCATCAAGGACTTCGTAAACAACAACAACAACAACAACCGACCAATACAAACACGGAATTCAAACAAAAGAAAAAATGTCTACTCACAAAGATTCATGCAGGTGGTGGGGGAGAGTAAAACCGTCCCGTCATACGGAACAGAGACCTGAAAGAGCACGAGGAGGAGCAGCACTGCAGAAATTGTCAAACATTAAGAATCAGTGAATCTATAAAGTAATATTCAAAAAAAAAATTATCTAAAAATGGGTCCACATCGTCATGATTCATGCATGTAAGTTTCAATGCAAAGTCGCTACTTACCCTAGCGACTACGTTCTACTCCGACTTTTGTTCTATAGGTTGGGTAAGATGGAGCGAGACCCAAGTCGCTAATTGAGTGAACGACTTGAATAGAAGCCGCACACTTAGTGAGCAACTAATGGGAACATCACATACACACAAGGACACCCCTCACCATTTCAATTTTGATGTTATAGTAGTGTTATACTACGAGTGTTCAGGGTTGTTACTACTTACTTTGTAAGCTAGTATAGGCGCCTACTTCGACGGGTTGGATGAACTCATAGCATTTGGCTTGAGGCCGATGGTCACATAAATATTGTAGCTGATGATAAACTTGACATCCTTGTTACTTGTCGATGAACGGTGAGGTGAGAAGGTCGGAGGAGGGACCGCTGTCTTGGGCTCCGCGATCCACGACAGAGGAGGGAATGAGTGGTGGAGTAATCAGGGTCATCATCAGCAGTTAGCACAACTAATTTCCCAACCAGGATCAAAGTATCTAACTAACAATAATCAAATGAAAATGTCAATTTCACTCATTACATACGAATATTCTAACACCCATATCCTCCTATTAATAAAATTGATTCCGGATATTATATATTTTGAACACACTTGTGTCTAATTCCAGTATAGGCACACAGATACAGGCATGGTAATGGACGATTAGGTTGCACAAACAGTCAGTCATTCCTTAATCAAATAAACAAATACCCACCCTCCCTCCCATACATCCCAAATGTCAACGCTACGAATCAGATTTCAGAACCCATGAATCCCACAAAAGACGTGCATGCTACTAAGTATTAACCCCACCTGATTCTCATAAGTCTATACAGTGTACATTACTAAGAGTTTTAATTCTGCAGAAACTATACGTCATTCGGATTTATGACAATAGGTAATCTCATTGTTTCTACTCTCTTCCACTCAATATCTTGTTTTTTCATGTCAAGGGAAAACTAGTGAAATAGGAGGATACTACGTATATTCATTCTGCTATATGTTCAGTTTAAAGGTCATTCGTGGGGTAGAGATATATTCTGCGAAATCAGAGCTCAAAATTAAGAAAAACCGGAACAAAACGGTAGGAAAGAATAAGTGAAAATGTGATAATAGATGAACCTAAGTTGTGTTTTATGAGCATTATCGTTAGAATTAGCAATAATATTTTGAGACAAAGCGAAATACGGCATGATGAACAAGTCAACAATATACACGAAGCTACAAAAAACATCAAATCAACATCATTTTCGCACAAAAAAATGACTGAAACTTCACAATTGAGTAGAAATTCCATTATAAACACACATACAGAATGCGATTGAACATAGTAAATCAAAAATGAAATGCACTAGAATCAACAATTCAGGAAAAAAAATGCTAAAACAACAATCAAATCAACGAATATTCTGTAGAAATTTGTATAAAATCGATTTTTGAGAAAGAATTAACATCAAAATCGAACAATCAATCAATCAGATAAACGAAACTAGGTTAGATTACATAAAAGCTCGCATAAAATCAGTCTCAGAGATAGTAATAACATTTGAAACGAACAATTAATCAATCAGATCAATTATTCATATGAAATGAAACGAAATCAAACAAAATGAAGTCAAATTCTACAGTAAGTCGTATCAAATCGATTTCTAGGAAAAGTCTGACATCAAAATCGTGTTATCAATAAATCAGATCAAGAAAACTTATAAATCAATAACCTAGGATTACCAGGGTGCGAACAGAGGTGATGCTAGCGGAGGAAGAGCGAAGTGGTGCGACGATGCAAAGAGCTGCCGCGGTGAGGAAGCTCGCCTAGTGCGTAGGGCGTTCGGCGGTGAGTGGTCGGAGGAAGAGCGAAGTGGTGTGTGTTTATCGTTGATGAGGGAAGATTTTAGGGTTTTGAGTTTTTGTTTTGTGAGGAAAAAGTTTAGCCCGAGGTATTTCGTTTTTGGCGTGGTAAAGTTTATTTCAATACGGAATAAAAGTTTTTTTTTGAATTCCCAAATATACAGTGTATAGATCGTGGACCCTACTTCTGTTCATATTCTATATACATAGGTTTTATTTTAACCTATGTTTATAATTTATAGACATGGGTTATGATTTGACCTATGTATATTTTTCTTCATATACATGGGGTTTTTCAATACCCTACATCTATTAAATATAGATGTAGGGTATTTTTTAACCCATGTCTATTAGGTGATGTATATGACCAGTTTTGTAGTAGTGACACTTAAGCTAAACACTGCACTCGAACGCATAGCAAGACAATTTGAACCAAATTAAACTAAGCAAACTGTGAACAGACTCAAATACGTAACAAACCAAAACAAAGCAAAACAAATACAACTCAAAGGCACTACACATGCACCTACTAAGACAAGCAAAAGAACAATGATAGGACAACCACTAACTAACATCGCTAATACACTCTCGCCTAATAAAACAAGCATTTAACGCTGCATCCGGACACGTAACAAAAACAACCTAGATTAACATAAGCAAACTCTGAGCAAACTCAACAAACCCATGATCGAAACAAAAGCAAGAACAAACCCGAACAAAACAAGACAAGCCTGCAAGACAAAATTAACTAAGACAAACTCACGACACCAGCATTTTACTGAAACAAATAAACAAACAGCAAATTGCCCGAGGGGTCTGAGTTATCCCGGAGGCACATCAATTTGCCCGAGGGGTCTGAGTTATCCCGGAGGCACAACTATTTGCCCGAGGGGTCTGAGTTATCCCGGAGGCACAGCAATTTGCCCGAGGGGTCTGAGTTATCCCGGAGGCACAACAGTTTTGCCCAAGGGTCAGAGTTATCCCGGAGGCACAGCAATTTTGTACTAAGGGTCTGAGGCATCCCGAAAGACAGCTACTCGAGTGGAGACTAACGCCCTCAAGGAGTTTTGCCCAAGGTATCTTATTGATCTCGGAGGCACAGCAACAGCAAATTTGTCTTAGAGGTTAGAGGCATCCCGAAAGACAGCTACTCGAGTGGAGACTAACACCCTCGAGGAGTTTTGCTCAAGGGATCTTCGTGATCCCGGAGGCACAGCAACAACAATTTTGTCCTAGGGGTCAGAGGCATCCCGAAAGACAGTTATTCGAGTGGAGACTGACACCCTCGGATAGTTTTATATCACTTCATTTTGTCCTAGGGGTCAGAGTCATCTCGAAAGACAACTATCCGAGTGGAGACCGGCGCCCTTAGGTAGTTTACATTAATTTAACTTGTCCTAGGGGGTCATAAGCATCCCAAGGACGACCGCTCGAGTGGAGACTAACGCCCTTGAGCGTTCTGTGAAATCAAGGGTTCATAAGCATCTCAAATAAAAGCAAAAACATTTACACCTAACACATAAAAGCGCTTAAAATTAAACAAAACCTTAAATAAATCGAAGAAGACAAAGCGCGCGCAAAGAATCAAGAACAAGACAACAAGCAACGGCCCGACCCAAGCAAACAACCACAAGCGAAGGCATCAGGTATGACTCCTAAAGCCTTGGCTGGCGAGCCCCAACGCACAGTCTAACGGACTTAAAACGATCCGACCGGACAGCCACCAGGTCGTAATCCTCGATTGACCTGGGCGGCTATACTTTGACTTTCGCCTTGTCCAAGCCTCATTCAAAGTGGGGGCTTCTGTAGACACCCGAATTTGGACCTGGTGGCTGCAGAAGTGCCCAACAAACACCCGATCACGATAGGACTGCAACGCGACGCGGGTTCGTGGTATTTTAGATAGTTTTTCTATAGAACGGGTCAAATAAATTATTCGGGCAAATTAAACTAACATGATGGCAGCTTTAGTCGTGTCGTTACGGTCGCATAGACACTAATTAGAGTCAATTCTGGCACCGGGACCCCGAGTCGGTCCCGAAACTCGGACCGAGTCAACACCGCGCCAAGCGAACCTCGGGATGAACGCCCGAAGCCCACTAAACCGACGGCGCTAGGTCAAGCCGCGGGAAACCTTAAGCTCTAAGCTTAGTATCATACACCCATCTCTCGGTTTTGGAAAGTATCAAAATCGTATCTTCAAAACTCCAACCGCCCCGCCTCACGCGCCTAAGACTCCCCATGCCTGAGCCCAGGCGCCTGAGTCCTGGTGCGCCCCAGCTCACGCGCCTATATGGGCGACGAGGGCCGAAAATACCTATAAATACCCCCTTCACGCCCTCATTTCGACACAACTCAATTCTTTCTTCTCCCTTTAAACTCTCGCTAAGGGCTCGCACTCCGACACCCGAGGCAAACGATCCACTCGATCGTAGTTTCGATAATAAAACGCGACATCGACGCTACTCCTCACCTTCGAGCACTCCACTCTATACCGAGGTGCCTGTGATCGACTAGCTCAAAACTAGTACCCAGGTTCTGCCGGATAAGCCGCAGAACAAGTCCTTAGCAACGAGACTCTGCCCGAGTAGCCGCGGGAAGGTCAAATGGTAACGGAACTCTGCCGAAATAATTGGTCAAGCTTGGAGCATCCGTCTGTCGAAGTCGTATCGTCACTAGGTTGCCATCTAAACAAAACTTTCCATAATCGCACTTTCTATTATTATGCACTACGATAACAATAGATGTGGGCGCTAGGCCCACGAACATCCACTAAAATACGTAATGCCCCAACTTCAATCACAAATACTAAAACACACTAAATAGACCCGAGTAATTCCGAGATCCGTACTCAAAACTATCTATGCATCGAGTCCCGTTTAGTGTACACTCCGAGGGTGCAACTCCTCACTATGTGATTTACTTACGTTCGCATTTAAAGTTTTTCATATGATTTACCGCTTTTATGACCTCATAATCGCATGCTAAACAACCTAACACGGAATTCAAAACGTAAAACAACTAAAACTGAACAAAGTGATGGTCGGGTTCCGTATTAGTCCCGATGCTCACCTTACTAGGTTCGACGCATCCCTATTAATACCGAACCGACGAATCTTAAGCAGAATACCAGGTAGGGTATAACACGAGAATGACTAACATCCGTATTATCGCGTTAAAACTGATTTGCTAATACGTATAATACTAGTACTCTCTACTCTCCTATGTGCATCTTTTCATGGTCTGCCTATCACGTGAAATCGCATGAAAAGAATGTAAACACATTTACTTCGACGACAAAGCTTACTTGCCCTTAAACAACCGACGTAGCAGAAGGCTTAGGGTTAAAGCAACGGATGTTACAGTATTTCCACCACAACAAAAGAACTAGGATATCAGCCCACCGATTGATTAGTAGAGGCCGCTATAGTGCGGGCGGGATTGGGTGTTGACATCTATCGGATGTTGGCTTCCCAATACGTACCCTCACCCCTTACTCAGAATCAAAGGTTTCCGGATGTCTGAAACCATTGGCAACGAGAGTCATTCCAGGCATGGAGTGCTTAAGGGTACAAGTCTTTATCTTTAGGTCCCATGCCACTCAGCTTTGAGCCGGCAAGGAATCAAAGTTGACTTGAACGGTTTCCAAGTCTCCATAATTTGACTCGATGGCGAATCCACAAATCAACGACAACTTCACTTCACTAAAAAAATCTCCTTACCAAACAAAACGGCCTTTAAACATTTACAACCACGACTCGATCGATTCCCAAACGGAAACACGGGTGCCCCACACCCGTCTAGTACAAGTCCTGATTGTCATCCAAATCGAGGTCCGACACTTCGCCCCGTATGCGAGATCGGACCGGCCCCCGGCAGGGAAAGGCCGCGTGAGTGGCCGCCGCCACAGGTTGAAAACCGGGTTTGTCCCGCTCGTGCCTGCGCGGGGCGTCGGGCGGTGCGGACGGACATCCATAGATGCCTCTGACCCCTAGGACAAAAATGTTGTTGATGTGCCTCCGGAATCACTAAGATCCCTCGGGCAAAACTCCTCGAGGGCGTCAGACTCCACTCGAGTAGCTGCCTTTCGGGATGCCTCTGACCCCTAGGACAAAATTGTTGTTCCTGTGCCTCCGGGATCACTAAGATCCCTTAGGCAAAACTCCTTGAGGGCGTCAGTCTCCACTCGAGTAGCTGTCGTTTGGGATGCCTCTGACACCTTGGACAAAATTGCTGTTGTTGTGCCTCCGGGATCACTAAGATCCCTTGGGCAAAACTCTTCGAGGGCGTCAGTCTCCACTCGAGTAGCTATCTTTCGGGATGCCTCTGACCCCTAGGACAAAATTGTTGTTGCTGTGCCTCCGGGATCACTAAGATCCCTTGGGCAAAACTTCTCGAGGGCGTCAGTACTCGAGTAGCTGTCTTTCGGGATGCCTTTGACCCCTAGGACAAAAAATGTTGTGCCTCCGGGATAACTCAGACCCCTCGGCAAAATTGTTGTGCCTCCGGGATAACTCAGACCCCTCGGGCAAATTGCTGTGCCTCCGGGATAACTCAGACCCCTCGGCAAAATTGTTGTGCCTCCGGGATAACTCAGACCCCTCGGGCAAATTGCTGTGCCTCCGGGATAACTCAGACCCCTCGGGCAAAATTGCTGTTTGATTTGGTAAAATGCTGGTGCTGTGAGTTTGTCTTAGTCAATTTTGTTTTGCAGGCTTGTCTTATTTTGTTCGGGTTTGTCCTTGCTTTTGTTTTGATCTCGGGTTTCTTGAGTCTGGTCAGAGTTTTCTTATGTTAATCTTGGTTGTTTATGTTACGCGTCCGGATGCGGCGTTAAATGCTTGTTTTATTAGTCGAGATTGTATTATTGACGTTAGTTTTCTTGTTATTGTTGTTTGGCTTGTCTTAGTAGGTGCATGTGTACTGTATTGTCTTTGAGTTGCATTTGTTTGGCTTTGTCTTGGTTTGTTATGTATTTGAGTCTGTTCAGAGTTTGCTTAGTTCAATTTGGTTCAAATTGTCTTGCTATGCGTTCGAGTACAGCGTTTAGGTTAAGTGCGGTTCTCATGTTTGTTTCATTATCGAGAATGTATTACCGGCGTCGATTAGTAATTATTCTGTTTATTGTTACTTTGTTTGTTTTAAAGGTTGGGCGTATTGAACCTTGAGTTTGCTTGTTTTGTTTTGTTTTGTTTTAGTCTGCACTGAGGCATTTAGGCGCGCGTTTGTCTGTGGCCTAGTCTTGAGGCGCCTAGTGCCCAGCGCATCTAAACTCAGACGCGTCAGCTTATGCGGTTGGGGTTTTGTGGTCCGGGTCTGTTTAAGTAATCGAAGATTGGGGCGTTCGTCTTATTTCACTAAGAACTTGAGCGCGTCATTCTCTTCGCCTCAAGACCGATTTTTGACTTTTCTTGCTAAGTTTCAATTCGATTCCCGTCATTTACGACAATCTCGACTCTGGGTTAGTGTTCCTTGCTTGTTTATTGTCGGAGTTGCTTGATTTGGTTGATTATGAGTTTGTTTTGTTGGAAACCCTAGAAAATCGATTTGGGTGTTTTCGTTTTACTAAGTTTTGATGCTTGTGCTTAGTTTCACTGTTAAATTAAGATCAATTGGTGCTTGTTAAAGTAGTTATAAGCTTGATAAGGATATTCGAGGTGTGATAATGCCTCTTTGTTGAAATGCGTTTTGGAATGCTAGGGTTAAGGATCGCTTCCCGATTATTCCTATGATTATTTTGCAAAATTTTGTTCAAATAGTGTTTGTGAGGATGTGGGTAGCTCTATTGTCGATTGCTAGGGCTAGGATGGCCGTCAGGATCCTCCGTGAGGTTTTGTGTGTCTTAAGACGGACCAAAAGGTGTCGTAACGATGCCGGATTCTCCCGAAATCACTTCCATTGTGATCGGGATCAAAAACGCGTGCTAGCGGCCTTTACGGAGTTTTGAGATCCTGATTCGAAATTTTGACCCTATTTTGACCTGTTTAAACTGATTTACCCTGACTAGAGCTATGCTTGTTGTGTTTTCCTTTTGTTTTGGGTTTCACAGCTAGAGGTGATACCGAGCGTCCCGAGGGAACTTCCTCGGTTGGTGCTAGTGGGGAGGCTGTCGGGGCAAGTTCACAGACTCCTCGAGGGATTCGCAGGAGGAGACGGAGCGTCTCGTCTCAGCGACGTGACCCTGAGACTATTAATGAGGCCGAGTTCGATAGAGTGAAGAAGCGCAAGCTTCCTGAGACCGTGGCTAGGAGGGTTCACGTCCTGGTTCCTGTACCGAAGGATGAGGAGGTTGTGTACGAGGATCTCGAGTGGGCTCGGGACTAGGATGGTCATCAGCTGATGTTTCATCTTGACCTTCATATTTCTAACCGCATTGTGCGGGGCTTGGTGAGTGTATTACTCGTGTTCATTAGTCATGACTCAGACTTTGCTATTGTTATTATTTCTTTGCTCGAGTTAGGCTAGATTTGTTTTTTTGTTTATCTTTGCATTGTTTCGGTTCGCAGCCCCCAGGTCCGATGAGGACCTTCTCGGGCTTTACTACGTGCCTCGATGTCTACTTCCAGAAGCTGACCCCTACGGTAAAGGAGAATATCTCGAGGACCGCTCTAGGTCCCGTGGTCGGACAGTGGGTTAGGTTGGTGGGTTGCCAGACTAAATGCAACCTTATGGTGATCAGGGCGATGATAGATCGCTTTCATGACACTACCTCGACCTTCCACATGTCTTTTGAGGAGGTTGGGATGACCCTAGAGGACTTCGGGATGATTAGTGGTCTGCCTTGGGGTCCGGATAGGATTAGGTGGGCCGCCGAGGGTCCTAGTCTAGATAGTGATGAAGTGCGGGGCCTCATCGGGGATTGTTTGTGTGGACATGACATAGGTCCACCCCGACGCGGCCACGCGCGGGTTTGGGGAGGCGAATGAATCTCCATATGAGATGGTCAAATTGAAATTTAAATCGAAGTAGGAGTCGCCACCGAATTTTGTGGTTATTCGGAACCATTCGAGCCCACTATATGTCGTAGTGGGCCGTATACAAAATACGGCCCATTTCCGATGTCAGAGTTTATTGGGCTCGTCCCTTTGCATTACGATACCGATACCGACATTATCGGATACCGTGTATTGAATGACTCTCGTTGTCAATGGATTCGGACATCCGGAAACCATGGTTCTGAGTAAGGGGTGAGGGTACGTGTTGGGAAGTTCACTAAGAACACCCAACCCCGCCCGCACTTAGCCGCCTTTACTAAGATATCGTTCGTTTTTGGTGTACACGGGTTAGTTCGACGGTTGAATGATATGCAAACATTATTTTCCTAAGCATGTGAGAAAAATAAAATGGGTTGCTAAGTCGTTTAATGCATGTTAAACTAATAACGTCGAAGTTATTTTAGCATGTGAAGTCGTTTTAGTCTAATAAAACAATAGAAACAAATAAAAAGCTACAAACACGAGAAAACGAGTTAGTAATGTTTGAATAAATCGAATAAAGACATAAATAAATAATATGCATGATTCGAAAAAAGATTTAATGACACGTGATGGATTAGCACGTGTTGACCAAGGTTAAAAAAAAGTATTTATCGAAATATGTCGCGAGAAAGTCGCTTTTTATGTAAAGATTCGAAAAGAATAAAAAATAGAAAAGCGAGGAAACGAAAGAAAAAAAATCGATGAACCGGCTGCCGCGCGGGTCGCCTGGCAGTCGCGCGACCCGCGTGGTGGCCTGCCGGGTTTTAATTTTTATTTGTCGAAAAATCGTCAATTTTTATAAATCGCGTACAAATATGGATTAATTTATACTCGATTTATATTTTCGATATTCTTCGTATTCGATATTCGATTATGAAATCGATATCGAATAGTCGGAATGTTTTAGAAAAAGTTTTAAAAAAAGTTTGTTTTGAGCGAAAAGTAAAAAAAAAGAATTTGAACGAAAAAGATGTTAATTCTCTCCGCGTTTAAAATCATCGAATTTTGTTTAAAAAATATGTAATGATTTTGTTAGCATCAACGAGAATTAATTAATTTAGTTCTTGTAGATACGATATTCGATTAGAGAATCGGTATCGTATTTTAAGAACGTTATAAAAACAGTTTTTTGTAGTATCGATTATTAGTAATAAATAAAAATATGTGACGAACGACCCATATTAATAATACGAAACGACCGACGACCCGTAAAAAAAATGACGGACGAAAAAAAAGGAAAAAAGACGTGAGGGAGAGAGAGAGAGAAAGGAGAAGAATCGGGTTTGATTTACACCCTCAACCTACATGCTTTATTTTCTCGGTATAAGGCTCGTCGGACGGTGGCTCAGGTACGGGAGCGTCGAGATGATGTGGGTGAGTTTAGGATGGTGCGATTTTATGTGTGTGATATGGTGGGTTCAGCCGGATGTGTGGGTCGGTTTTGTCGGAATTTCGAGGCTACTTCGGGATTACGTCGGGAATCGAGGATGTATGTATGTGTCTTCTGCTTTTTTGTGAAATTGTGTTGCTTAATTGTTGTCTGAAATCGTTGTCCTTTGTGTTGGACGGGAGGTCCTATTTATAGGGGTCGAGGTAGTCTTGCTTGTGTGACAAGAAACACCGGTTTGGATAGGAAACACGAGAGTTCGAAAGGGAACGAAAGTCTCGTTTCTTGGTCGAGAAGCCAAATAAATCGGCTGGTTGGGGAGTGTCTCGGCTGTTTGGCCGAGTGTTTGAGCTTGGTTGGCGATTTGTTTCGGTTTTCGGATAGAATTCCTACTTGAGATCGAATTCTATCCTTAAACGGATTTGTTTAATATTTATTGAAGCTGATTTTTTGTAGGATTGGAGTCCGAATCAGCCGTGTGAGATGTCACGGCTGACTCACGTGTCTCGAGAATATTTTTGACCGGGTTTTGACTCGGTCGTAAAAAGACGGTTTTACCCCTGGTGTCGGAATCGACCCAAATTAGTCTCATTTGACTCGAAACGACCCACTGGGCCTTGATTTGAGGTTGGTTTTGTAAGATATGTACACCGTAATAAGCCTAAACCAAATGTCCATGATTTCGAGCCCATATCCGAGTCATTAAAGCATGTTTGCGTCCTATCATCATCGGGTGTTTGGCGGGACCTACTATAGACACCTGGCGGTCAAAATGTGGGTGTCTACAGTTTGCCGCGTGAGGCATATAGCAGGCCTCACGCTTTGGTGAGTTCGTATATTATCGACCACTTCGAGCGAGTGGCAGTGTTAGAGGGTCGGGAGGCTAACACGCCGGAGCAGGATGCTCGGCTATGGCTGTGGTATTTCCTAGGGTCGACTCACTTCTCGGATAAGGGCGAGAGGTTTAGTACCAGGATTTTGCCCTTCCTAGCTGACCTGACTCAGCTAGGGCGCTTTGATTGGGTGACCGCGGCTTTCGCGGAGATGACTCGCTGCTTGCAAGTCATGGTGAGGCCGCTGGTGATAGGGTCGGGTTTAGCTGTGCCCATTGTGGGTCCAGGCCTTATACTGGAGGTTAGTTAGTTTTTTTTTCGTCCTTGTGTTTTAAACTCTACTCATTTTTTTTTTGGCTTGATTTTCCTAAAATTGTTTTGGGGTTTTATAGGCTTGGATCTATTCCTACTTCCCGTGCTTGGCACCTAAGACGGTGCAGGTGCACCTGAAGAGATTCCCGGCAGGAATCGGGTGGAGGCTTGCTCAGCCTAAGAGCACAATCAGGCATTACCCGGTGGAGAACGGGCTGGTTAACAAGCTATGTGTTGAAGATGTATGTTTTCCTTCTGTAGTTTAGTTTGCTTAATAGCACCCAAGTTTTGGGATTCATTAGGATGTCGGTGTTATTTGTGTAGATTGTGGCCCGCCCTTGGGCTAATTACGTGGGCGTGCCGGAGTATGTGGCTGTGGAGCTGAGGCCGCGGAGTTATAGGAGGATGCTTCTTCCTGCGTTGATTCGTCCAGTCTGGTACCTGGGCGAGCGGTTGGTGCGTCAGTGCTTATATGACAATTTCAGGGTGCCGGTTGATCCTCCCCGGACCATGTTCAGACCGCCGAATGCCGCAGAGGTCCTCGAGGACAAGCACGGAGAAGGAGGCGATACACTCTTGGTGCCTGGTGCCTTCTACCTATCTCATGTCACCCGGCGACTGGCTTGGTACCGCCTCGTGGTAATGTTCTAATCTTTGGCTCTAAGGTTTGTGTTGCGGTTTGTTAGTTTCCTTGCCTTTTGACTGACCAATCTGTTGTCTTTTCAGCTGGCCGACCCAGCTGACGAAATCCAGCTCCCATATTTTCCTATGACTCTACTTAGGGTGGATGCGGCTGGGATACCCTTTACCGAGCCTTTCCCCTCGTGTTCTGCTGAGGAGATGGATGCCGGGATAGAGTGGCGAGACCGGGTGTACCTGGTGAGTTTCAGGTACTATTATTCGTTTAGGCTCTAAGGATTAAAGTCAGTTTGCCTAACTATATGGTTTCTGCTTTCAGGTTCGTCGACTTGCCATCAGAAGTTGTGGCAGGCCGCCAACTGCTTCCGGGCCCATGCCTCGAGGGTCTCCCGTGACACTTCGGGACCTCGATCGGTTAGTTTACATGGCTGAGGTGGTTGTCCTAGGCTGCTTGTATCTGTTATCCTAATGTTTGAGTGTACTTGTAGGGTGTCCCGGATATGGTGGGACAGCTAGAGACTCGGGTGACCGAGCTCCAGGTGAGAGAGGTTGAATCGCAACGGCTCCTGCAATCTCGAGGTAACGAGATCGCCTTCCTTAAGGAGCAGTTGGCTCGGTCTCGAGGTGAGACCTCTACACAGGGTGAGGCCAGACATAGGATCGAGAGGGAAGCTGAGGCTGAGGCTGAGGTCACGGGCGCTACGGAGGAGGTTGGAAGAGTCCCCGAGACGGCTACCCTAGATATGCTGTCGGGGATGGACGGTAGTGAGTCTCCTACCTTTGACTTAGAAGACCTAGGTCTAGATGACAGCTTAGGTGAGCTTGTGATAGTCATCGGTGCGGCTTCTAGCGGTCCTCCCTAGTCTCGATTTGTGTATAAATTTGTATATTTGGTACATTTGCTTTTAAATTCTTAGTATATGAACTAGCTGGATTAGTCTGGTGTATTTATTTGGCTAGTTGTTTAGCTAGATTGACAAGTAATCACTCTTTCGTTTGTTTGTTTGCGATTCGACCTAGTTTAGGGTGTGTTAGCATTGCATGAGAGTATGAAAACAGTTCCTTTCGGATGTTTTGAAATGCATTAGTTTGAGCCGGGAATTGGATCAGGTAGTACATCGATTAAAATGTTTTGACTCGAGATGTAAAATATTAACGTGCTTTGACCTAGTGTGTTAAGAGGCGAGCGCAATTGTTTTGGCATTCAGAATGGAACCGGAGTTTAAAATTCGAGCAATTTTTGATAAAAAAAGTTAGACCACTTTTTATACATTCGTAAAAATCCCTTGTCAGGCTACAGACGCAACTTGACGAAAAGGCTTATCCCCCTAAAAAAAGAATGAAAAGGCATCTAAGTCTGGTGGATCCGATGGACGAAATGTACCGTCAGTATAGACCTGTCACTCTTACGCGGACATTGCGGCTGTTGGAAAGGGGTTTAGCGACTCCAGGAGGTCCTTCCTGGCGTCTGGGGTAGTCGGGTGTGAGAGAAAGGTTAAGGGTTGTGGAAATGACCGTACTACAGGATAAGGAAGCTATGTTGTCTAACGTCGCTAAGTGCCCGACCGAAGATGGCGTTACTGATCGTAGTATTCGCCAGTTCATCTAAACGGGCCGAGACGACAAGACCCATATTGCAAATGTGAGTGAGGAGGGGAAGTAGGATTGACTGGGCTCGCTTTTGGCTAGGGGGTGGAAGCTTGTGTTAGGAGGGTTAATAATGGTGAGAGACCCAAGCAAGCACACTTGAATGGCATGGGAAAGGAAGAGTTGGACCGGTAGAGACCCAGCCGTTTAGTACTATGTTATATTAATTGATATTATGTTGCGTATTAGCACTAGTTTTTGTGGAGTTTAGACATGTTGTTAATTTTCCGGGACGTCCGGATTTTGGATGCTTGATGTCGATGCCTCGACAAAGGCTCGATTTAACCAGTTTTGTTTTTAATGAGAAGCACATTTATTATTATTTTTTTTACCTTTTTTTTTTTTGTGGCTCGCAACTCGATTCTTCATTTTACCCGGAGCGCCCTTTCGGGTTTTCACTCCGTCCTCGGCTCACCTTTGTTTTGTTTTTTTTGTTTTGTTTTTTTTTCTGTTTTTTTGTTTTTTGTTTTTTTTTACGACAGCTCGCGACTTGTTTCTTCATTTTGCTTGGGGTGCCCTTTCGAGTTTTCACCCCGTCCTCGGCTCGTCGTTTGTGCTTTGTTATTTTAATCACTCATTAGTCGGAACATAGGGGTGCCTCCGACTTGCATGTGAATCGAGTAATCGATTTCGTTATTTGGTTGGTTGTACCCGAAGAAGGGTTGCCTACGTATCCGCATTTAGACAGAATCAAACCATGTTCTTAATTCATTAGGTGTGAGTGATTTTGCTTTAGACTCGTTATGCCAATTATCGATGTGAGATGTTTAGAGTGTATTCGCCGTAGCTAAAGAACTAAGGGAAAGCGATTGGGTGTGACCTCTTGAAAGTAACCATTACCGAGATACCGTGTTTTGGTCAGGGTGACTGGCTTGGATGATTTTGGATTATGAAGCTAGGTAGTGAGTGGTTTCGATAGATCAAAATATGGAGCTTGATTTTTGTGGAGTTAGGGCTGTGGGCTTAGGTTTCGCAATGTGGTAGGAAATGGGAAGCTGAGTAAAAATGACTCATGCTTCAATCGGGTGGGACGTAAATTACGCGGGGATCTGATTTCCATGTCTGGCCCTTAATGGTTGGGACTATCCTATTGAGCTTGAATCCTCAAAACTCCGGACTGTCTCCTAACAAGTGTCTCGGGAAGGTCTTAAGGCACTACTACAAAACATAGAAAAGATTACGGTTCAAAAGCGTCCTTGAATAAGATTATAACCGTCATGTAGGTCACCGTGATCGTTGATAATCAATCACGGTTTAAAACAAGTCAAAACGTTCTCTTTGTTGTTTATCAAGGATCACGGTTGAACTACAGAACCGTCATTGTTGTTATACTTTCAGAGCACGCTTTCTTTCTGAAACCGTCATCTTTGTTTTTTTCTGAAAGAGGACAATCCCTTGTCAAAACCGTGATCTTTGTTGCCCTTCTAAAACAATATGCTTTGTTGTAACCGTCATCTTTGTAAAAAAAATTATTTAACAAAATCACGATTGGTTTGTATCATATAGACCAACCGCAACATTGTTACATATTTTGGTTTACCCAATTTGTTTTCAATTATTTTGACCATATAATACATCCTACAATCCAATAGAGCCCAACATCGCATTCCGAAAAATAAAATTAAAAAAGAAACCGCGATTTCATGAACTACAATATATACATTACACGTACAAAACTGTAGGAAACCTTAAAAAGATTCACACATATGAAGGTGACTGCAAGAACTTCAATATCTACAAGCAAAATACATATTCTTGCAAAAACAAACCAAAATACATCAAAATAGCAACTTATAAGTGCATGGTCTTTGCAAATCAGTGAATGCCACCAAAGTCAATCCACTTCAAGTAATGTAGAGAGGCTAGTATTTGGGTGCTAGTTGACTGGTCTGTTCATTTTTCTTTTCCTTTTTTTTTGTTGTTTTTTTTTGTTCGGACTTTGCACTTAAAGTCGAGTTGAATGATTGGGGGTTTCATTTTGACCGTTGAGTTTGGTCTTGATTATTGAATTGGGCCGGTCTAGCTTGGCCTTGTTTTCACTTTTTCCTTTTGCTCCTTTTGGCCATTTCAGACACTTTTTTTTTTTCCAGACTAGCACCTATGGCGGGGATTGGTCAGTCTTTTATTCGAGGGATGTTTATTGTGGGAAATGGGTTTGACTTCCGTCTTTGATTGCAAGCTAAGAGACTATCTAGATTTGTCATAGGATTCATTAATGCTGGTTCTAATGGATAGTTTATGGCTTTCTATACCAGACATGGAATAGGTAAAAGAAAAGAACACGGGATCTCAATTTTTGTACTTCCTCGTTGTTTCGAGGTATGTTTGATTGTTATCGATAAATGGCATAGTACCGAGTTGTAAGCAGGAAAGTGCATTATTAAATCAAGCGATTGTCGAGGCGCATTATAAAGGAAGAAAAGTTTATTTCTTTTTATTGATAGTAATAAGAGGCTACATGCCCGACACATAGTTTTTGGGGAGGTGGAGGATAGGTCCCCTCG
Organism: Agrostemma githago; assembly: GCA_958450325.1. Classification (NCBI taxonomy): domain Eukaryota; kingdom Viridiplantae; phylum Streptophyta; class Magnoliopsida; order Caryophyllales; family Caryophyllaceae; genus Agrostemma; species Agrostemma githago. The sequence continues at coordinate 41,797,935 of OY288258.1, forward strand.
TACCTCCTGACTTGTTGCGAAAAACAAAAAGACATTTATTACATTATTAAGTCTAGGCCCTAAGACGAACTAGACTCTGACTCGGACACAGATTTTACTCGTCTTGCCGGGTACCCGCGGGTTGCCGGGATCTTCTTCGATATTCAGGACATTCTCCTCTATAGGGTCGAGGTGGGAACAATCGATGGCGTCGTCGAAGACAGCGTGAACGCTAAAGGGGTTGGTGGTATTGTTTGGTTTCTCGGGTAGAGGAAGAGGAATCGTCCCGTTTTCGATCATGTCTTGTATGACATGTTTGAGTCGAAAGCAAGATTCGGTATCATGCCCATTGCCACGGTGGTAAAGGCAATACTTATTGGCATCCCACGACTTCCCTTTTCTGGCCGCAGACGGTTCTGGGGTAGGGCCTATGGGTTCGAGCTTCCCTTGCTTGGTTAACCTTTTTAGAGCATCGGCGTATGTGATGCCTAGCTTGGAGAATGTTCTAGGGTAAAGTTTGTTCTTCCCCGGGTGGTTGGTTCGACTAGGTGTACTTCTTCGGTTTTGTTACTCTCGGATGACCCATAAGAGCGGGTTCCCGTGGATATAGTTGGACCTTGATAACCTTTCCCCATTATTTTGGAGAATACTCCCTTCCTCTTATCGTCCTCTATATGTATTCCTAAGGTAGACAATTCTTTGAAGGTATGGATATTTTGGTACCTAAGGTGAGAGGCGTAAGGGGGCCTAAGGTTATTGATAATTTCTCTACTAAGGTGGCTTCGTCGGGGCGGTTTACTAATTGGGTGGTAACCTTTCTCCACCTAGTCAGAATTCGGAGAAGCCTTCCTTCTCGTTCTGGGAAAGGACCTCGAGGCTTCGGATGGTAACTTGTGTTTCAGAATTATCCGCGTATTGTTTTGCGAATTCTATGGAGATGTCATCCCAGGTGGATATCTTTTTAGGGTCAAGGGAATAAAACCATGATCGTGGTGTGTCTCTTAGGGATGGGGGAAATATCCTAGTGAAGAGGCTAGGCTTGACCCCTTTGATGGCCATATATTCCTTGAAGGCTCGGATGTGATTGAGGGGGTCGTCAGTTCCTTTGAACTTAGGTATGTCTGCTAGGGAAAAGTTCTCGGGTAATTGGTCATTCACCATTTCGAACTTCCTATGGTTTTCGAGGTGGACGTTGTTTCCTTGGTTCAGGCGCATCTGGTTTTCGAGGAAATCTATGCGGTTCATAGCGGATTGGAGGGTGTCATCTTGGGGTGGGATAGCGGGATAGCTTGGGATGAGGCCAATGGGTGCCCCACCTAACGGGGTAGAATTTAAAAGGGCCTCATTGAGGACCCGGGTGTGGTGTTCATCTGAGACCTTGTCTTCCAAGTGGCCTAGGCGAGAGTCTATGCTGTTTACGGATGCATTTACCGTTATAACGGTGGCTTGTAAATCCCGGATTAGGTCAGCTAGGGCTCCTATGGTGTTGTCTGCTGATTGCCCGGCGTTATCCCCACTGTGGTTGCTTGCGTCCACGCTTGAATCCCCCGTCATGACTGTGGAAAGGCGGTTTTGGTTAGAGTGAGTCTTTTACCGGGTGCCTTAGGGACTCGAGGGATGCTCGTAACTGAGCGACACAGAAACGAGACCCTTGACTCGCATGTGTGTGCGGTTATTGGCTTAGGGACTCGGGTGCTTTAGACTCTTAGTGTATTCGACGCAACGCCTGATGAATTTTTAGATCTCTGTAACGAGATGATTTGACACAAACCTGGGAGGTGAGGTTTAAAGAGGACTTCTCGAAATGAGACGACCCAAAATGTAAGACCTCGAGCAGGGGTGATCCTAGTAACTAACACGGACAGTTAATCACACGGTTGTACGACGTAAGAAATTGATCGTGATCCCGGCTCAGGATCAAAGAATTGTTATTTTTTTTGAAAACGACCGATACTCGCGGAGGAAGGTCTTCTCCCTTTTTTAAAAAAACGATTTCGTAAAACTAGGATAACGATGGTGTGGTGACATCATTTGTAAAAATGTGTTGCTATGTGTGTGCGTCGGGAATCCGGCGATAGCAAGGGCGCAAAACTTTTTTTTTTTAAAGGGACGTGGTTCTTAGGGGGAACCAGTTTTGAAAATGAATGCGTGGTGCTTTTATCGAGACTACAATTAATCAGCTAGTTCGATACTTGTGGTGTAAAAGGTATAATGACGGTGTTCTAAGGATGTAACTAAATTCTTATTAAAGAACTTAGGTGACGGAAGGTGTCTTTTAGAAAAAGCTTTTTAAAACGAGTGGTCCACGTTCGTCGGTTGCATTAACTAGCATTCGACGGTGAGAAGGACGTATTGTGAAAAAGCATTTCGAGGATGTGACCGTTTCGGATTCCTTGACTTCATTAATTGAAGTTTCGGTTGTGTTAACGGTATGTGTGCAAAAACTATTTTTTTTTTTGAAAATAAAATGTAACCGTTTGGTGGACCTTAATCCCATTAATTGGGAGTTTCAGTAGTATTAACGGTACTTGTTGTTTGATGGGTTTTACTTTAGCCACGTGATGGCGTGAAAATATATTTTGTTTGAAAATGTCGAGTGTAAAATTTTCCATGACGTCGACATCTGAAAATGTTTTTCCCTTTTTTAGAAATCATGTCTTGGCCGGAGTATCGGTGTTTTAAGAAGTCGTTTTGAAAAAGATGAGATTTTTTTTCGAAAACAGAATTGGGTGCGGTTGAATATGTTGGCGTGGTTGAATCCGGATTTCTAGTGTTTTATTTGGGTTGGATTGTTCAAACACGCTACACATAACTAGAAATACATACACTCATGCAGGATGCAGACACGGGTAGGTTAGGGTAGGCTACCGCCCACGAATAGTCTTTACTTAGGAATTGACAATGGTCTGGGGAGACGAGTGTCATACCGTCCGTTTGGAACTATCCGCTTATCATTCCCGCGGAGTACGCGTTAGGCGGCCAGAGAGTCAATCGAGGATCTCTCCGCGTGTCCCTAAAGATCTTACCGCGAAGAGGTCGATTGGTCCTGATATAGGTTAGGGTGGGCTTTTTAGGGCCAAAACCTGTAGTGACCACAACTAGGAACTAAGAAATGAGCTTCACCGACCTCGTTCAAGTTACACCACCACTGGAAACTTGTTTCCAAATCCCCAGTGGAGTCGCCAAACTGTGGACGTCCGTCCGCACCGCCCAACGCCCCGCCCATGCCCGTGCGGGACCGACCCGGTTTTCAACGTGTGGCGGCGGCCACCCACGCAGCCCCCTCCCTGCCATGGGCCAGTCCGATCTCGCGTACGGGGCGAAGTGCCGGACCTCGATTTGGGTGACGATCCGGACTTATACTAGACGGGTGGGGGCACCCGTGTTTCCGTTTGGGAATCGATCGAGTCGTGGTTGTAAATGTTTAAGGTGGTTTTGTTTAGTAGGGCGACCTTTTTAGTGAACTGAAGTTATTGCCGATTTGTGGAGTCGCCAACGAGTCAATTATGGGGACTCGGAAACCGTTCAAATCAACTTTGATTCCTTGCCGGCTCAAAGTTGAATGGCACGGGACCTAAAGATAAAGACTTGTACCCTTAAGCACTTCATGCCTGGAATGACTCTCATTGCCAATGGTTTCGGACATCCGGAAACCGTCGATTCTGAGTAAGGGGTGAGGGTAGGTATTGGGAAGCCAACATCCGATAGATGTCAACACCCAATCCCGTCCGCACTATAGCGGCCTCTACTAATCAATCGGTGGGCTGATATCCTAGTTCTTTTGTTGTTGTGGAAATACTGTAACATCCATTGTTTTAACCCTAAACCATTTGCTATGTCGGTTGTTTTAAGACAAGTAAGTTTTGTCGTCGAAGTAGTTGTGTTTACATTCTTTGCATGCGATTTCACGTGACAAGAAGGCCATGAAAAGTTGCACGTAGGAGAGTAGAGAGTACTAGTATTATACGTCTTAGCAAATCAGTTTTAACGCGATAATACGGATATTAGTCATTCTCGTGGTATACCTTACCTGGTATTCTGCTAAAAATGCGTCGAACCTAGTAAGGCGAGCACCAGGACTAATACGGAACCCGACCATCGCTTTGTACAGTTTTAGTTGTTTTACGTTTTGAATTCGGTGTTAGGTGATTTAGAATGCGATTATAAGGTCATAAAAGCAATAAATCATACGAAAAACTGTAAATGCGAATGTAAGTAAATCACATAGCTAGCGAGGAGTTTCACCCTCGGAGTATACACTAAACGGGACTCGATGCATAGATAGTTTTGAGAACGGATCTCGGAATTACTCGGGTCTATTTAGTGTGTTTTAGTGTTTGCGATTGAAGTCGGAGCGCTACGTATATTAGTAGATGTTTGTGGGCCTAGTGCCCACATCTAGTGTAGTCGTAGTGCATAATAATAGAAAGTGCGAATATGGAAAGTTTTGTTTAGATGGCAACCTAGCGACGATACGACTTCGACAGGCAGATCCTCCTAACTTGACCAGTTATCCCGGCAGAGTTACGTTACCGTTTCACCTTCCCGCGGCTACTCCGGCAAAGTTTCGTTGCTAAGGACTAGTTCTGCGGCTAATCCGACAGAACCTGGGTACTAGTTTTGAGCTAGTCGATCAAAGGCACCTCGGTATCGAGTGGAGTGCTCGAAGGTAAGGAGTAGCGTCGATGTCGCTTTATTATCAGAACTACGATCGAGTGGATCGTTTGCCTCGGGTGTCGGAGTGCGAGTCCTTAGCGAGAGTTTTAGAGGGAGAAGAGTGAATTGAATTGTGTCGAAATGAGGGCGTGAATGGGGGGTATTTATAGGTGTTTTCGGCCCTCGTCGCCCATATAGGCGCCCGAGCTGGGGCATACTAAGACTCAGGCGCCTGGGTCCGAGCGTGGGGAGACCCAGGCGCGTCGGGTGGTGCGGTTGGAGTTTTGAGGATACGGTTTTGATACTTTCCAAAACCGAGAGGGAGGAGTGTGATATGATCCTTAGGGATTAAGCTTACCCCGAGCTTGACCTAGCGCCGTGGGTTTAGTAGGCCTCGGGTGTTCATCCCGAGGTTCACTAGGCGCGGTGTTGACTCGGTTCGAGTTTTGGGACCGACTCGGGGTCCCGGTGTCGGAATTGACTCTAAATAGTGTCTATGCGATCGTAACGACACGACTAAGGCTGCCATCATGTTAGTTTAATTTGCCCGAGTAATTTATTTGATCCGTTCTATAGAAAAACTATCTAGAACACCGCGAACCCGCGTCGCGTTGCAGTCCTATCGTCATCGAGTGTTTGTTGGACACTTCTGCAGCCACCAGGTCCAAATCTGGGTGTCTACAATATCCGGGTCTTTAAGGATTACATGGCCATTAAGGGGGTCAAACCCAGCCTTTTCGCTAGGATATTCTCATCCTCTTTATATGACACCCCACGATGTTGGTTTTATTCCCCTGACCCTAAAAAGATATCCACCTGGGATGACATATCCATAGAATTCGCAAACCAATACGCGGATAATTCCGAAACACAAGTTACCATCCGAAGCCTCGAGTCCTTTCCCAAAACGAGAAGGAAGACTTCTCCGAATTTCTGACTAGGTGGAGAAAGGTCAGCACCCAATTGGTAAACCGCCCCGACAAAGCCACCTTAGTAGAAAATTTTATCAATAACCTTAGGCCCCCATACGCCTCTCACCTTAGGTACCAAAATATCCATACCTTCAAAGAATTGTCTACCTTAGGAATACGTCTGGAGGACGATATGAGGAAGGGATTATTCTCCAAAATAACGGGGAAAGGTTATCAGGGTCCAACCACATCCATAGGAACCCGCTCTTACGGGTCATTCGGGAATAACAAAACCGAAGAAGTACACCTAGTCGAACCAACCACTCGGGGAAGAACAAACTTTACCCCTAGAACATTCTCCAAGCTAGGCATCACATACGCCAAAGCTCTAAAAAGGTTAACCGAGCAAGGGAAGCTCGAACCCATAGGCCCTACCCCAGAACCATCCGCGGCCAGAAAAGGGAACTCATGGGATACCAATAAATATTGCCATTACCACCGTGGCAATGGCCATGATACCGAATCTTGCTTTCGGCTCAAACATGTCATACAAGACATGATCGAAAACGGGACTATTTCTGTCCCTCCACCCGAGAAACCAAACAATACCAAAAACCCCTTTAGTGTGCATGCCATCTTTGACGACACCATCGATTGTTCCCACCTCGACCCCATATAGGAGAATGTTTTGAATATCGAGGAAGATCCGACTACCCGCAAGCACCCGCCAAGACAAGTAAAATCTGTGTCCGAGTCAGAGTCTAGTTCGTCTTAGGGCCTAGACCTAATAATGTAATAAATGTCTTTTTTATTTTTCGCATCAAGTCAAGAGGTACGAGGGGACCTGTCCTCCACCTCCCTGAAAACAATATCTCGGGCCCATAGCCCGCTTATTACTATCAATAAAAGAAATAAACTTTTCTTCCTTTATAATGCGCCTCGACAATCGCTTGATTTAAAACATATATTTCTCGCATACGACTTGGTACTATGCCATTTATCGATAATAATAAAACATACCTCAGAACGACGAAGAATTACAAGAACCGAGATCCCGTGTTCCTTTTTTTACCTATTCCATGTCAGGTATAGAAAGCCACAAACTATCCCTTAGAACGAGTATCCCCGAATCCTACAACGAATCTAGATAGTCTCTCAGCCTGTGATCAAAGACGGAAGGCAAACCCATTTCCCACAATAAACACCCCTCGAACAAAGACCGACCAATTCCAACCATAGGTGCTAGTCCAACAAAATAAAAGAGTCTGAAATGGCTAAAAGGAGCCAAAGAAAAAAAATGAAACCAAGGCCAAACTAAACTGGCCCAATTCAATGATCAAGACCAAACTCAACGGTCAAAATGAAACCCCCAATCATTCAACTCGACTTTAAGTGCAAAGTCCGAACAAAAAAAAAGGATAAAAAGAAGAAAGGAAAAGAAAAATGAACAGACCAGTCAACTAGCACCCAAATACTAGCCTCCCTACATTACAACTCTTAAAACCTTCCCGAGACACTTGTTAGGAGACAGTCCGGAATTTTGAGGATTCAAGCTCAATAGGATAATCCCAACCGTTTGGGCCAGACATGGAAATCAGATCCCACGTAATTTACATCCTACCCGATTGAAGTCTGAGTCATTTTTACTCAGCTTCACCTTTCCTACCACATTACGAGACCTTAGCCAATAGCCCTAACTCCAAAAAAATCAAGCTCCAGATTTTGATCTATCGAAACCACTTACTACCTAGCTCCACATTCCAAAACCATCCAAGCTAGTCACCCTGACCCAAACACGGTATCTCGGTAATTGTCACTTTCAGGGGATCACACCCAACCACTCCACCTTAGTTCCTTAATCAGGGTGAATGCACACTAAACATATCACATCGATAATTGGCATAACGAATCCAAACCAAAATCACTCACAGTACACCTAAAGAACTACGAACATGGTTTGATTCCATCTAAACACGGATACGTAGGCAACCCTTCCTCGGGTACAACCAACCAAATAACAAAATTGATTACTCGATTCACATGCAAACTGGAGCCTTTTTCCACGCTCCGATTAACGAGTGATTCCAATGACGAGTCGAGGACAGAGTGAAAACCCGAAAGGGCGCTCTGGGCAAAATGAAGAAACGAGTTGCGAGCCGTCGTTGAAAAAAAAAAAGAAAAAAAGACGAAAAAGAAAAAGAATAAAATAGAAGGTGACCCGAGGACAGAGTGAAAACCCGAAAGGGCGCTCCGGGAAAAATGAAGAATCGAGTTGCGAGCCACCACAAAAAATAAACAAATAATAAAAATAATGTGCTTCTCATTAATAAAAAAAATTAGTTAAATCAAGCCTTTGTCGAGGCCATTTACATCAAGCGTCTGAAACCCGGACATCCCGGAAAGCAACAACGTGTCAAAGCTTAACAAAAAATTAGTACTAATACGCCACATAATATCAATTAATACAACATATATAGTACTAAACGGCTGGGCTCTACAGGTCCAACTTTTCCTTTCCCTTGCCATTCGGGTGTGCTTGCTTGAGTCTCTCACCATTTACCCTCCTAACGCAAGCTTCCACCTCCCTAGCCAAAAGCGAGCCCAGCCAATCTCACTTCCCCTCCTCACTCACATTTTCAATATGGGTCTTGCCGGTCCCGGTTTGTGTGGCTGAACTGACGAACACTAGGATCGGTAACGTCGTCTTCAGTCGGGCACTTAGCGACATTTTCCCGCATAGCTTCCTTATTCTGTAGTACGGTCATCTCCACAATCCTTAACCTTTCTCTCACACCCGACAACCCCAGACGTCAGGAATGACCTCCTGAAGTCGCTAAACCCCTTTCCAACAGTTGAAATGCCCGCACAAGAGTGTCAGGTCTACACGGACGGTACATTTCGTCCATCGGATCCACCAGACTTAGATGTCTTTTCATTTTTTTTCTTTTAGGGGGATAAGCTACCCCACCCAGGCGTGTTGTAGCCTTTAACGGTTGTTGTCAAGTCGCGTCTATAAGCCTAGTACGACATTGTCTTGAAATATACAAAAAAGTGGTCTAACTTTTTCTAGATTTTGGCTTTGGCTTCATTATGAATGTCGAAACAACTACATTTGCATTCTAGTGCACTCGGTCATAAAACGTTGACCTCTTAAATTTCGTCTGTCTCGAGTCAAATTGTTTTAATCGACGTACTATATGATCCAACTCCCGGCTCAAACTAACGCATTTCAAAAATCCGAAAAGCCGTTTTCGTACTCTCATGCAGCCCCAACGCATTTTAAAACGTCCTAAACTACTTTGAAATCACGACTAAAACAACCATGAAGTGATTACTTGTCAATTCAGGTCTGCATTTCACAAAACAAAAACGCAAAGACTAAACTAAAACAACTCAAATACTAAAAAGTTAAATCGAGTTAACAAACCAGGGAGGACCCCTAGAAGCTGCGCATATGGCTATCACAAGCCCACCAATGTTGTCGTCCAAACCTAGATCCTCTAAATCCAGGAGAGGAGACCCACTACCATCCATCCCCGACAGCATATCTAGAGTAGCTGTCTCGGGAATCCCTCCAACATCCTCAGTAGCACCCGTAGCACGACCCATAGCCTCAGCCTCAGCCTCTCTCTCCCTCTCAACCAGATGCCTAACCTCACCCTGCGCGGAGATCTCGACCTGAGACCGAGCCAACCGCTACTTAAGTTGAGGAATCTCTTCGGCTCGACATTTCAGGAGCTGTCTCGCCTCAGCCGTTTCCACCTCAAGCTCGGTCACCCGAGTCTCCAACTGCCCCACCATGTCCGGGGTATCCTGCAAGTACACTTAAGCATTAGGAAAACACGCAAACAATCTGTTATTGAGAAGCAAGATATATACTGTATTTGAGAAACATAAAAAGAAAAGGTAGCAAACCTCATCATCCAACCTTTTGTAGATTGGAGCAAGAATACTGAAGGTGGTGCAGGTAACACATTGATCTGTTATGGATGATGCAATAGCATAGCTCCCTATCCTCGAAACCCGTCCCTTTAGCATACCGTTTATCCTTACCATTGACTTTTTCTTCAACTTGTCTTCCAGCTTTAGCAACTCACAAAAATACAATGCTTCTTACCTAATGTACCCATATATATACACACACATACATACATCACCATCATCATATAATGCACCCTTTTTCATTTTTATAATCAGAAAACAATTCAGTCATATTCACGAAAAGCATAATAAAAATTTAAATGAAGAAGACAAAGAAGCAGGCAGCGGGCCTTGAATCATGGGATGCACATACCTCATCATTGGAAAACTAACAAACAAACAAATCCCATAAAACATGAATATTACTAATAAAAATTGCTTCAAACACAAAGTATCATAAGATTTACAACAATACTCCTTCCCTCCCCATATTATTTTAATAAAAGTAAACAAATGATGGGGACGGAGGGGAGGAGTATAAGATAGCAATACAAAATCCCAAGAATGCCCACATTTCTTTAGATTACCTGCTACATGATGAAATAGAAGGAGAGAGCGGAGACAAATTCAGAAGCAGCTTATGTGCATGACAGACATAAACAAACTTGAAAACCAACAAACCCAATTGGAAGGTAGAGTGTTTTCGTAGAAAGAAAGAGAGAAAATTGATGATAGAAATTGTAAATTATGATTACCTGGAGGATAGGATTATGAAAAATGATGAAGTGAGAAAGAAAGGTTACAGCTTTTGTTGTGCTTAAAAATAGGGAAATGAGGTGCCGGTCGGCACTGCAATTTGATTAATTTTAGAGATGACCAATGATGATGCAATGCATTATTTAACAAAAATACAGTTACTGTTACCGACACGCCCCTTCCCTCTCTACTCTCTACCATATGAGATGGAATCTAATCTCCATTACTCCCCCTAATCATCAATTTATTCTCATACTATCATCGAATCGAAGATGACTTAATTACTAGTCTCGATTGAATTAACTGTTCAATCTATAAAATACATTGAATTCTACAATATGTTTAGATATTTAGTTGCCATTATTTTAGTGAGCGAAACTGTAAAAAAGGTTAACAATGATGATGATGATGATGATGATGATGATGCATCTGAAGTTAATTAATTTGAGATTAGTTTAGTGATAGAAGAAAGTGTGTGTGTGTGTGTGTGTGTGTGTGTGTGTGTGTGTGTGTGTGTGTGTGTTTGGTCGGCTGAAATGTGGACCTTGGCTTTTGCTCAAATCCAAACCATAATACAGTAATAAAGATATTTGAGCCAATCTAAATCTAATGGCCTAAGTCCAACCAAACAAACAAAGGTGTGGCCAATAATGCTGTAGCAGCGTGTCATGCGATCAGCTGTTTCACGCACATACAGACATGGCAATGCCTTTTGAAACTTAATTTTATCACAAAACACAACCCTTCACAAAATACACAAGAAATACTTGGAACACCTACACCAATTGGAGTTAACATGTACAGTAATACACTTAATATAATCAATAGAAACGTAGTTTGCTAAGGCCATGTGCTTTCTAGCTCACACAAACAATGTTCACCATTATTCGTATAATCGAGTTTAGAAGTACAAACTTTCTCGCTTAGTTCATTTCAATTTTGTTAAGTAAGCTAAGTTCATCAATCCGCCTTCTTTTAAATTCAGTCAGCCCCTTTCAGAAAGAACGGGGCCTAAGTCACCAAGATATCAACAAAATGGGAATCAACCCACAACATTTTCATATGAGCAGATGGGGAGACTGCCCTAATTATCAATTACATTTGCAAGTCTATACAAAGAGACATTAATCAAAGGCAAACAAATGAACGAGACGAGACGGAGGGAGTAATAACTACTAATTCCACCATTGAAGCCACATGACTCTAGAACATGGTATCAATAATTCACTACCCAGTCCATATCATTTTGGGCCAAGTAAGAGTATGCACAACTCCATGACAATTACATAAGCATCCCCCATTTCCCAAACCTAAGGTTTCCACTCTCCATCTTCCCTCCCTAGTGTACTACAAACTCTGTGATCCCTTCTTTCGCCGCCGCCGAAGTCGAAGAAAATGAAGACAGTGTTGTCGTCAGACTCCATAGAAATCCCGGAGGGGATCACCATCAAGCTCCATGCGAAAGTCATCGAGGTGGAGGGATCAAAAGGGAAGCTGGTGCGGAACTTCAAGCATCTGAACCTTGATTTCCAACTGACGACCGACGAGGAAGGGAAGAGGGTGCTGAAGATCGACTCGTGGTTCGGGAAGAGGAACATTGCTGCCATCCGAACCGCCATTTCTCTTGTGAAGAACTTGATCACTACTGTTACCTGGGGTACCATTTACAAGATGAGGATGGTGTACGCTCATTTCCCCATTAATGCCAGTATCACTAATTCTAACAAGGGTATTGAGATCCATAACTTCCTTGGCGAAAAGAAGGTCCTCTTCCCTTTCCCATACTCTTTTTTTCCTTTTTCCTTTGTCTCATGTGACTTGATAAATTAAATTGATTTGACTCATGTGGCTTCAATGGTGGAATTATTAGTTATTACTCCCCCCGTCTCGTCTCGTTCATTTGTTTGCCTTTGATTAATGTCTCTTTGTATAGACTTACAATTGTAATCGAAAATTAGGGCAGTCTCCCCGTCTGATCATATGGAAATGTTGTGGGCTGATTCTCATTTTGTTGATATCTTGGCGACTTAGGCCCCGTTCTTTCTGAAAGGGGCTGACTGAATTTAAATGAAGGCAGATTGATGAATTAGCTTACTTACCAAAATTGAAATGAACTAAGCGAGAAAGTTTGTACTTCTAATCTCGATTATACGAATAATGGTGAACATTGTTCGTGTGATCTAGAAAGCACAGGGCATTAGAACACTACGATTCTATTGATTATATTAAGTGTATTACTGTACATGTTAACTCCAATTGGTGTAGGTGTTCCAAGTATTTCTTGTGTATTTTGTGAAGGGTTGTGTTTCGTGATAAAATTAAGTTTCAAAAGGGCATTGTCATGTCTATACGTGCGTGAAACAGCTGATCGCATGACACGCTGCTGCAGCTTTATTGGCCACACCTTTGTTTGTTGGGTTGGACTTGGGCCATTAGATTTAGATTGGCTCAAATATCTTTATTACTGTATTATGGTTTGGATTTGAGAAAAAGCCAAGTTCCACATTTCAGCCGACCAAACACACACACACACACATACTTTCTTCTATCACTAAACTAATCTCAAATTAATTAACTTCAGATGCGTAATCATCATCATTGTTAACCATTTACACTTTTGGCTCACTAAAATAATGGCAACTAAATATCTAAACATATTGTAAAATTCAATGTATTTTATAAATTGAACAGTTAATTCAATCGAGACTAGTAATTAAGTCATCTTCGATTCGATGATAGTATGAGAATAAATTGATGATAAGGGGGAGTAATGGAGATTAGATTCCATCTCATATGGTAAAGAGTAGAGAGTAGAGAGGGAAGGGGCGTGTCGGTAACGGTAACTGTATTTCTGTTAAATAATGCATTGCATCATCATTGGTCATCTCTAAAATTAATCAAATTGCAGTGCCGACCGGCACCTCATTTCCCTATTTTTAAGCACAACAAAAGTTGTAACCTTTCTTTCTCAATTCATCATTTTTCATAATCCTATCCTCCAGGTAATCGTAATTTACAATTTCTATCATCAATTTTCTCTCTTTCTTTCTACGAAAACACTCTACCTTCCAATTGGGTTTGTTGGTTTTCAAGTTTGTTTATGTCTGTCATGCACATAAGCTGCTTCTGAATTTGTCTCCGCTCTCTCTCCTTCTATTTCATCATGTAGCAGATAATCTAAAGAAATGTGGGCATTCTTGGTATTTTGTATTGCTATCTTATACTCCTCACCTCCGTCCCCATCATTTGTTTACTTTTATTAAAATTATATGGGGAGGGAAGGAGTATTGTTGTAAATCTTATGATACTTTGTGTTTGAAGCAATTTTTATTAGTAATATTCATGTTTTATGGGATTTGTTTGTTTGTTAGTTTTCCAATGGTGATGTATGTGTGTGTGTGTATATATATGGGTGCATTAGGTAAGAAGCATTGTATTTTGGTGAGTTGCTAAAGCTGGAAGAAAAGTTGAAGAAAAAGTCAATGGTAAGGAGAAACAGTATGATGAAGGGACGGGTTTCGAGGATAGGGAGCTATGCTATTGCATCATCCATAACAGATCAATGTATTACCTGCACCACCTTCAATATTCTTGCTCCAATCTACAAAAGGTTGGATGATGAGGTTTGCTACCTTTTCTTTTTATGTTTCTCAAATACAGTATATATCTTGCTTCATCATGTTAGTATATATTGTGTGGCTGGTTTCATTTGGATGGCTGACTTTGGGTTGTGTTCTGTCTTTTCCCCTCAGGATGCGAGCTGTCGAGAGAGCGATTACAGGGCGTATTGGCTTGCCAGAAATCAGAGGATATTGGATTGGTTGTTGTATGAAAGATCTACAATTATTTGTCTTCAGGTTCACATTGCTTTCTTCTTTTAATTTCAATTTTTGCATTAAAGATGTGAAATTTGAGGTCGGATAATAAACTTTTGGGCCATGATCATGAGTTTTGGGTTGGAAATGAAGATCTAGTCAACATGTATGAAAAGAGGCTTGGTGATGCTGGATATATTAGTGTACAACTTGCACGAACCAACAACCGAGGGGATGGTATGTTGTCTTCCCTTCACATATACTGTGGTGTACGATCACGTAATGTTTTTGTCTCGGCTAGGTAGCTCTTCGACATAAAATTACATCATTATTCTGTATTTCGGTAACAACTGACATGCGTGATGAATCATGTGTGCTATCTAATTAATATAAATGAAATTAGTTGTCATCACTGCTATAAACGTTATTTTCAATTTCGACAAGAAAATAATAGGTGCAAGCGTTCAACCAAAGAAATTACTCTGTATCATCTAATAATGCATAATATAATATAGTGCCATGATGTACTGGTTACAAGAGACTGCATGGATAAACAATTATTTCAAATGGTTATGTTGACAGCCATTTTCAGCCTCCTTGTCTGACTAATTAAGGTGCCTCTCTTTAAACTTGTAGGTTTGTTGACAGTCGTCCACAAAGATTATTTTAGAGTTATCAACCATCGAGGCTATTGTGGCGGATTACCCATTACCGGCTGTTGCCAACTTAATGTGTCATTCTTAGAATTGTACGAGTATAGAACCAAAGTGTCGCAGCTTATCCGATGTCGAACCGTCTGATTCTTATTTTGCAGCGGATGATGCCACAAATACTTTTGAGTTTGACTAGATTTTTTTGAAAACCCCAAGAAAATAAATTGAGATGCCTATGGCAGACTATCCGCTGCCAAAATAAACGTAAGCAAACTAAATGCAGAGGAAAAAAAGGATGCGGAGAAACCTTAAATAAGGAAAAAAATAACAGGGAATAAGCATCCCACCATGTTACAAGTTGCAGAATGTGGACAAGCTGAGGAAGAAATATAGCAATGGCTTGGGAAAATAAATATCGCTCGCAGTTTATGATGAAGTGTAGATGAATATAGGTCGAGGAGGTGGATACTAGGCTTTTGACGGTTCAGCTAGTCTCCCTTGTGTTGACGGTTAGGGATGACTTCCTCTAGCATGATGCTTAAGTGCTGCTTTCATAGCCTCCAATGGGCTCTTGGGTTTATTCAGAATAATTCCATACCCTAATCAGACCAAGTCTTCATACTTTTGAGGTTGCCAACCTATACATCGAGTAGCTAACAACCTTCTCCTCTCGCATCATTCACATCATTAGGGTTGAAAAAATGACAATGCCAAAAGGGCAGTGCAGCAATAGTGATTAACCGATAATTACGTGACCATTTGTCCATTTACGTGACTAATTAGTATAACTAAGGAAATCAAACAAACTACCAAAAAATAGAAACAAGTGATTAATACTGTAAAAAGACTAGTCTTTAAATGAAAAAAAAGGATGAAAGCATCGAGAAAAACAATCCCCCTTGGCCCTTACATTGAACATCTCCAACACAAATTTGTAACACTAGAATTTAACATATCAGATCAGCTACACTACTATAATTTAACCTCAAAAATCCAAATTCTAAACGATAAACGACGTATTGTTCGCAATAAAAACATACGGAGTATTTCTGATTTGCATCATGTCCTCACAACAGACTTTAGGCTTCCTCCTCAACTCGTCCCTTCTCGCTGACATAAATACAATCAAGAAACTTTCTGATATCCTTGTTCTTAACATGGCATTTCTGAAAACAGAAAACAAAAATACAAGTATACTCTATTTAGCAAATTTGTTTGAAGATTTCAGAACCAAACATAATCAAGAAGAAAACCAAAACGAAAGAAAACCTGGTTGATTAGGGCAGCAGAGCGAGAAACAAGCTCAATGTCATTGCCATCTAAGACAAGTTCATCCTTCACTTTCTCCGACCTCAATATGGTTACACCATCCAACATGTCAACTTTCGTCACCTGTATACATACAAGGAGACAAACCATCTTTATTACGCTTTCTTAAGAGGGAAATGGCGAGAGAACGGAGATGGTGATTTTCCATCCCCAAATCACCCTATCCAAGCACGATTTTAGCACAACCATGGGCAGTAATCAGATAATAAAATTAACACAACCATGGCAGTGTGTCATGCGATCAGTTGTTTCACGCACGTATAGACATGGCAATGCCCTTTTGAAACTTAATTTTATCACAAAACACAACCCTTCACAAAATACACAAGAAATACTTGGAACACCTACACCAATTGGAGTTAACATGTACAGTAATACACTTAATATAATCAATAGAAACGTAGTGTGCTAAGGCCCTGTGCTTTCTAGCTCACACAAACAATGTTCACCATTATTCATATAATCGAGTTTAGAAGTACAAACTTTCTCGCTTAGTTCATTTCAATTTTGCTAAGTAAGCTAAGTTCATCAATCCGCCTTCATTTAAATTCAGTCACCCCCTTTCAGAAAGAACGGGGCCTAAGTCGCCAAGATATCAACAAAATGGGAATCAACCCACAACATTTCCATATAAGCAGACGGGGAGACTGCCCTAATTTTCGATTACAGTTATAAGTCTATACAAAGAGACATTCATCAAAGGCAAACAAATGAATGAGACAAGACGGAGGGAGTAATAACTAATAATTCCACCATTGAAGCCATAGGAGTCAAATCAATTTAATTTATCAAGTCACATGAGACAAATGAAAAAGGAAAAAAAGGGTATGGGAAAGGGAAGACGACCTTCTTTTCGCCAAGGAAGTTACGGACACCATCCTCATCTTGTAACGGTAACCCCTGGTAACACCAGTGATCAAGTTCTCCACATGAGAAATAGCTGTTCGGATGGCAGCAGTGTTCTTCCTCTTCCCGAACCACGAGTCGATCTTCAGCACCCTCTTCCCTTCCTCGTCAGTCGTCAGTTGGAAATCAAGGTTAAGATGCTTGAAGTTCCGCACCAGCTTGCCTCTTGGTCCCTCCACCTCGATGACTTTCGCATGTAGCTTGATGGTGATCCCCTCCGGGATTATTATGTAGTCTGACGACAACACTGTCTTCATTTTCTTCGGCTTCGGCGGCGGCGAAAGAAGGGATCACAGAGTTTGTAGTACACTAGGGAAGAAAGATGGAGAGTGGAAACCCTAGGTTTGGGAAAAGGGGGATGCTTATGTAATTGTCATGGAGTTTTGGGCATACTCTTACTTGGCCCAAAACGTTATGGACTGGGTAGTGAATTATTGATACCATGTTCTAGAGTCCTGTGGCTTCAATGTTGGAATTATTTGTTATTACTCCCTCCGTCTCGTCTCGTTCATTTGTTTGCTTTTGATTAATGTCTCTTTGTATAGACTTACAATTGTAATCGAAAATTAGGGCAGTCTCATCGTCTGCTCATATGGAAATTTTGTGGGTTGATTCCCATTTTGTTGATATCTTGGCGACTTAGGCCCCGTTCTTTCTAAAAGGGGCTGACTGAATTTAAATGAAGGCGGATTGTTGAACTTAGCATACTTAACAAAATTGAAATGAACTAAGCGAGAAAGTTTGTACTTCTAAACTCGATTATACGAATAATGGTGAACATTGTTTGTGTGAGCTAGAAAGCACAGGGCCTTAGCACACTACATTTCTCTTGATTATATTAAGTGTATTAATGTACATGTTAACTACAATTGGGGTAGGTGTTCCTAGTATTTCTTGTGTATTTTGTGAAGGGTTGTGTTTTGTGATAAAATTAAGTTTGACTGAGTAAATGGTTAAGGTCAGTCCTGCATAGGGGACACGCAGCATTGTCCTTAAGCCACCGGTCGATGCAGTGAACGTGGAACGAATGTGCACATAGCAGGCGACGTACAACATCGTCCACACAGTATTCCGCTAAGCATATTGAGCACTTTACCCCTGTATTTTCCTTGATAACTTTTCCCCCTATTTTCCCCCTATTGGTGATCCTTTCTTTTGCCGCCGCCGAAGCCGAATAAAATGAAGACAGTGTTGCCGTCAGACTCCATGGAATTCCCGGAGGGGATCACCAACAAGCTCCATGCAAAAGTCATCGAGGTGGAGGGACCAAGAGGGAAGCTGGTGCGGAACTTCAAGCATCTGAACCTTGATTTCCAACTGACGGATCACGAGGAAGGGAAGAGGGTGCTGAAGATCGACTCGTGGTTCGGGAAGAGGAAGAACACTGCTGTCATCCGAACCGCCATTTCTCATGTGGAGAACTTGATCACTGGTGTTACCAGGGGTTACCGTTACAAGATGAGGATGGTGTACGCTCATTTCCCCATTAATGCCAGTATCACTAATTCTAACAAGGGTATTGAGATCCGTAACTTCCTTGGCGAAAAGAAGGTCCTCTTCCCTTTCCCATACTCTTTTTTTCCATTTTCCTTTGTCTCATGTGACTTGATAAATTAAATTGATTTGACTCCTGTGGCTTCAATGGTGGAATTATTAGTTATTACTCCCTCCGTCTCGTCTCGTTCATTTGTTTGCCTTTGATTAATGTCTCTTTGTATAGACTTACAATTGTAATCGAAAATTAGGGCAGTCTCCCCGTCTGATCATATGGAAATGTTGTGGGCTGATTCCCATTTTGTTGATATCTTGGCGACTTAGGCCCCGTTCTTTCTGAAAGGGGCTGACTGAATTTAAATGAAGGCGGATTGATGAACTTAGCTTACTTACCAAAATTGAAATGAACTAAGCGAGAAAGTTTGTACTTCTAATCTCGATTATACGAATAATGGTGAACATTGTTCGTGTGAGCTAGAAAGCACAGGGCATTAGAACACTACGATTCTATTGATTATATTAAGTGTATTACTGTACATGTTAACTCCAATTGGTGTAGGTGTTCCAAGTATTTCTTGTGTATTTTGTGAAGGGTTGTGTTTCGTGATAAAATTAAGTTTCAAAAGGGCATTGCCATGTCTATACGTGCGTGAAACAGCTTATCGCATGACACGCTGCTGCAGCTTTATTGGCCACACCTTTGTTTGTTGGGTTGGACTTGGGCCATTAGATTTAGATTGGCTCAAATATCTTTATTACTGTATTATGGTTTGGATTTGAGAAAAAGCCAAGTTCCACATTTCAGCCGACCAAACACACACACACACACATACTTTCTTCTATCACTAAACTAATCTCAAATTAATTAACTTCAGATGCGTAATCATCATCATTGTTAACCATTTACACTTTTGGCTCACTAAAATAATGGCAACTAAATATCTAAACATATTGTAAAATTCAATGTATTTTATAAATTGAACAGTTAATTCAATCGAGACTAGTAATTAAGTCATCTTCGATTCGATGATAGTATGAGAATAAATTGATGATAAGGGGGAGTAATGGAGATTAGATTCCATCTCATATGGTAAAGAGTAGAGAGTAGAGAGGGAAGGGGCGTGTCGGTAACGGTAACTGTATTTCTGTTAAATAATGCATTGCATCATCATTGGTCATCTCTAAAATTAATCAAATTGCAGTGCCGACCGGCACCTCATTTCCCTATTTTTAAGCACAACAAAAGTTGTAACCTTTCTTTCTCACTTCATCATTTTTCATAATCCTATCCTCCAGGTAATCGTAATTTAAAATTTCTATCATCAATTTTCTCTCTTTCTTTCTACGAAAACACTCTACCTTCCAATTGGGTTTGTTGGTTTTCAAGTTTGTTTATGTCTGTCATGCACATAAGCTGCTTCTGAATTTGTCTCCGCTCTCTCTCCTTCTATTTCATCATGTAGCAGATAATCTAAAGAAATGTGGGCATTCTTGGGATTTTCACTACTATAATAAAGGTTTATTGCAACGCAGGGAAAATGTTGCATATGACCTCTAAAATGTTGCTTTATGGTTTATGCAACATTTTTATCTGTGCTGCTTAAAACTCCGTTGCAATAGCCTAATGTAACACTTTATGCAACATTTTCTACTCAAATGCAACATTTTTAAAAAATGTTGCAACGACACACTAATGCAACACATATCTTGAGAAGTTATTGCAACACTTTAAATAATATATATGCAACATTGTTTTCCTTTCCATCCAAAATTTTGCTACACTAAATGAAACTTAAAGGCAACATTATTTTGGTGGTAATGCAACATATCCAATTTTGTCAAAGGCAACCGTATTCTAATTCAAATGCAACATTCCTTCATGAAAAAGTATAATATACATTTGTTTTAATTTTTTACCGCATGCTTAATTTAATGGTTACAAATAGTATCCGCACATACAAGACATCTGATCAAAAAATAATAATTAACTGGTCCACAAAAGACATGTTCATTTATAATCCAAAAATCAGTATTCATATTTCGTACTACATCTTATTGAAAAAAATGTCAAAACGAAAAAAGCTAACAAAAATCAAAACATTGTTTGAATACAAAATCAAATAAACATGGGGCATGCATAAGTCTTCAGTGG
Organism: Agrostemma githago; assembly: GCA_958450325.1. Classification (NCBI taxonomy): domain Eukaryota; kingdom Viridiplantae; phylum Streptophyta; class Magnoliopsida; order Caryophyllales; family Caryophyllaceae; genus Agrostemma; species Agrostemma githago. The sequence continues at coordinate 41,818,507 of OY288258.1, forward strand.
ATCCAAATTTGATGCTACCGTTGAATTCATACGTAATCCAAAAGGTGGTCTGTGACAAGAAAAAAGAGTACTTAATAACAAAAGTTATAATGTCATAAGATTTTTAAACATTAAAAATACGAATGGATAAAAATGACATATCTCTAACATAAGTATTGTAGGGCCACTTCCATCATTTGGTGAGACATATTAAAATATTTAAGTAAAGTTCCTTATGAATCATTGTATTATCTCCTACCATCAAGATATAGTTCCTTAAATTTTCTAGTATAGTTCCTTATAATATAGTTCCTTATATTCTCCTACCATCAAGATTACAAACAAACAAGACATTGTAACTCCTATGAAAAAATATTTAAGTAAATATTTTCAAAATCTCAAATAACTTACCATCTTTTTAGTAGAATCAATATATGAATCATTGTATTACCTCCCCTCGATCCTTCTACGAGTTTGCTCAAACATTTGAACTAAAGGCACTTTCTTATTTGGATGTTCATTTGTAAGTGACACCAAATAAAATATAACATGACATAATAATAAGATGACACTAAATGTTTGATCAATCATATTTAAGCATGAATTTAAACTTCAAACAATTGGTTTTCAGTACGATCAATTACCATTTTCTCGCGAACTACTGCTAAGCTCTTTGCATCAACTGTGTCCATATTCCTCTGTGATAGGCGGTGGTCTTTGTTACGCAAGCACCGCATTCGCATATACATTTAATCTATAAATATTCTATTTATATAATGTAGGAATCAACTTAATAGTTTCATTAAGAAAATATGAAAAAGATGGCATAAGAACAACAATAATGGGATGTTATTCACCTCTTATTAACTAGAGATATCTGAACAGTTGTCTTTTGTCGATCAAATGATGCTCTTAGACTTGAAGAACGCTGCGATAATGAAAAACAAAGAAGACGAATAAAAAAATGGTTTTGGTGAAAGAAAAGTATAAAAAGGGAAAGGCAAGAAGGAATGATACTAAAGTTGCAGGTAATAAATTAAAACAAACACAAGAGCGTATGATAATGGCATGATATCACACAATGAAGAAAATAAATAAGAGCGTGAAACCTGTGAGTTCAATGTAGAATATATAAGCTGACTGCAAAGCTAGAGCACAAAAAATACGTACGTAATCGCATTGGAAAAAAGATTTCAGGTAACGAGGTTGACGAGACAGTCACTTGAAATTACTCGCATACTCAAACACAAAGCATAAGCGTACCATAAATTGTAAATATACCTCATTCAATCCATAGCCATACAACTCTCCATCTGATTTTTTGGCCATTCTATGTCTCTATCCACCTAATATCTGTCAAATTAACACAAAGAAAGAATATTTAAGTTGGTATGGTTAATCAAGTTTTGCTAACTTAGCCCCCAACGTAATTACCTCATATTTTAGTATTGCCACAACATCAAGAATTGTACCTGTAAACAAATCAAGTTCTTCAAAGAAGTAATCATAGTAGAACAAAGAAGTAATAAAAAAAGCATGAGAATGAGATATCAAAATCCTTGTTTTGCATCATGTAGTTTGGCCATGTAGACATGTTAGATTACCCTTTCATTTGTTTTACACCATTATTTAGCGCTCAAGCCTCATGTGTGGTAACTGGTAAGTGCACTCTAATTCATGAATACTACTTGATTCATCACATTATACTACATTGACTAAGACTCAATGTGTTAAAATCTACCCCTCCATCTCGTTCATTTGTTTGCCTTTGATTAAAATACTCATCACAATAAATATAAAAGACAACAGATAATAAAACGGAGAGTACTTTTTACAAAATACAAGAATTGCTAGCCAACGATGCATGATAATACAATGAAAACCAACTAGGCAAAATCCTTGAATTGCTGCCATACCCATAGTGCATAAGTATATATACATACAAACCAGTCTATTCGTTCTAAATCTAAAGTTTAAACAATTTAGCTCATTAAATGGATTCCGCAAGCGAAATTCTCTAATATTAGCAACCCTAGTTCACCAAAAACTAAATTTAACAGAAATTAATTACGAAATTAAATAAAAATAACAATGTTAATAATATTACCGCTGAAAGGGGCAATAAGGCAGCATTGTTGTGGGGATATGACAATGTAGGTGGAAGCACGACGGCGTTGAACCGGTGGAAATATTTAAAGAAGAAGAAAGGAGAAGGATAGAGGGAGAAGAAGAAGAGCAAAAAAGGGATAAGAGATCTAAATAGGGGATGGCGGCCAAGGGTTAGGGAGTTCGTCGGCAATGGCGGGCGACGGAGCTGGTGAATCAAGCAGGGTTAGTGTGAGGAACAAGTGCGGCGATATTGGGGTCCTTTTTCTTTTTCGTTTCTCTATCCCACTTATGTCCATTGAGAGTTTTTAACAAATACTCCTCTCTAGTCTCTACTCGAAAATGAGAAACTTCGTTTATTTAGAACAAAAAAAAATCCAATAAAACTGACCTGACTCGATTGATTGGACTCGAATAAATCAGTCATAATCTGACCTTACATCCAAAGCGAAGATAAAAATTTCATCTTTAACTCGAATTGACTCGGCTTAACCCGAACATGATCTGAATGTTATTATAGGAAACGAGTCGTAAAAAAGTTTAAAATAGCCAACCTGTAAATGACCCGGACCCGAAACGATCAAGCTCGACCTGAAATCAACGTGCTTTTTATAACCCGGAAGTGTCTTGACAAGAAACTGACCCGACCTGGTTGTCCTATTTGCCAGGTCTAGTTAAAATGGATAATTCACTACTCCTTCCGTATTTTATGTTTCTTCATGTTGTTTTTTCCACGTGGAACAAGAAAGTGGATAAAAAATTGAAATGTAATGGAGGGTGAACCTTATGAAATGATTTGTGTCCAATAAGAGTTGTCCAATAAAGATAAAAATGTTAAGGGTTATTTCATAACAATAATACCAACTATGGGGGTGCTTCTTATATTAATACAAACTATACGTAATCCCGTTTTAATATGAACTATCCTCTCATTAATCTCTCTTTATAACCAATGCCTTTTTTTACCTGTAAAACCGGTAATTGTGACCTGCTAGGTTTTGGTGCACCTCTTCTTCTTCTTCTTCCCCTTTATATTCATCAAATTAAAAGTCATGCATCATTCATTATCGACCTTCAAAACCCTCATTGACACAATGAGATGTGGTTATTCATCTGGATCCTCCTCTAATTCGTATCCTTCAAATGTCAGATTTTTTTTGCAAACGTCAGATGCTCCAATTTATTTACCACAATTTCAAAAAATTTAAGAAAAGCAAAGGCGAGAGGAGATGTCGAGTTCAACAATGGCGAGAGAAGAGTACGTAGTAACGAGAAAGGAAGTGTATATAGTATGGTGGGAGGAGGACTTTAATTCAAAAAGAAATTAAAAGGAAAAGGAAACCGGCTCATCAGGTAGCCGGTAACTTGTTCTAAAGAGAGATTAATGAGGGGATAGTTCATATTAAAACGGGATTACGTATAGTTGGTATTAATATAAGAAGCACCCCCATAGTTGGTATTATTGTTATGAAATAACCCAAATGTTAAAGTGGTTGAACAAAAAAAATAGAAATAGAAAGAAACATAAAAAATGGATCGAGACGGAATACTGGAGGAAACTCAAAGTATTATCTTATCTACATTTCGGATGGATAAATAATAATAATAATAATAATAAAATAAGGATACTAAAAGTGAGATAAGGAGACCATGTCCGAGTAATCGATAGAATACGTAAAGCGAATTTAGTAGTGATATTTGGCCGATGGAGGTTTGTATATTTTTTTGCAAACAAATAGGGATCGGTTGTACAGAACTGTGGCAAATAAATTTTTGTGATCGAGTTTTTGGTTACAAATATGTGCAAAAGATCATAAAAAAACACTACTCCAATGGGTTAGTTTTTCACCTACTAGCCTTAACGACCAATAGTCAGTCGCAAAAAACTTCTAGTCGAACCAATAATTTGCAACATTTTTACAAAAATGTTGCATTACTGATAATAATATGCAACATTTGTACAAAATGTTGCATTTTAAATGACAATATGCAACACTTCTTGAAAAGTGTTACACTTTAATTGGTTTACGCAACATTTTTTTACTAAGTGTTGCAAAGTTATTTCTACCACTGAAATTGCAACAGAAAGAATAAGTGTTGCAAATGAAATGTTGCATTAGGCCTATTTTGTAGTAGTGTTTGTATTGTTATCTTATACTCCTCACCTCCGTCCCCATCATTTGTTTACTTTTATTAAAATTATATGGGGAGGGAAGGAGTATTGTTGTAAATCTTATGATACTTTGTGTTTGAAGCAATTTTTATTAGTAATATCATGTTTTATGGGATTTGTTTGTTTGTTAGTTTTCCAATGGTGATGTATGTGTGTGTGTATATATATATGGGTGCATTAGGTAAGAAGCATTGTATTTTGGTGAGTTGCTAAAGCTGGAAGAAAAGTTGAAGAAAAAGTCAATGGTAAGGAGAAACAGTATGCTGAAGGGACGGGTTTCGAGGATAGGGAGCTATGCTATTGCATCATCCATAACAGATCAATGTATTACCTGCACCACCTTCAATATTCTTGCTCCAATCTACAAAAGGTTGGATGATGAGGTTTGCTACCTTTTCTTTTTATGTTTCTCAAATACAGTATATATCTTGCTTCATCATGTTAGTATATATTGTGTGGCTGGTTTCATTTGGATGGCTGACTTTGGGTTGTGTTCTATCTTTTCCCCTCAGGATGCGAGCTGTCGAGAGAGCGATTACAGGGCGTATTGGCTTGCCAGAAATCAGAGGATATTGGATTGGTTGTTGTATGAAAGATCTACAATTATTTGTCTTCAGGTTCACATTGCTTTCTTCTTTTGTTTTCAATTTTTGCATTAAAGATGTGAAATTTGAGGTCGGATAATAAACTTTTGGGCCATGATCATGAGTTTTGGGTTGGAAATGAAGATCTAGTCAACATGTATGAAAAGAAGGTCCTCTTCCCTTTCCCATACCATTGAAGCCACGGGAGTCAAATCAATTGAATTTATCAAGTCACATGAGACAAATGAAAAAGGAAAAAAAAAGGTATGGGAAAGGGAAGAGGACATTCTTTTCGCCAAGGAAGTTACAGATCTCAATACCCTTGTTAGAATTAATGATACTGACATTAATGGGGAAATGAGCGTACACCATCCTCATCTTGTAATGGTAACCCCTGGTAACACCAGTGATCAAGTTCTCCACATGAGAAATGGCGGTTCGGATGACAGCAGTGTTCTTCCTCTTCCCGAACCACGAGTCGATCTTCAGCACCCTCTTCCCTTCCTCGTCGGTCGTCAGTTGGAAATCAAGGTTCAGATGCTAGAAGTTCCGCACCAGCTTCCCTCTTGGTCTCTCCACCTCGATTACTTTCGCATGGAGCTTGATGGTGATCCCCTACGGGATTTCCATGGAGTCTGACGACAACACTGTCTTCATTTTCTTCGGCTTCGGCGGCGGCGAAAGAAGGGATCACCAATAGGGGGAAAATAGGGGGAAAAGTTATCAAGGAAAATACAGGGGTAGAGTGCTCAATATGCTTAGCGGAATACTGTGTGGACGATGTTGTACGTCGCCTGCCATGTGCACATTCGTTCCACGTTCACTGCATCGACCGGTGGCTCAAGGACAATGTTGTGTGTCCCCTATGCAAGACTGACCTTAACCATTTACTCAGTCCTTATTAGCCTCTCCAAAACTAAGTACTTTATTTCATAATATTGTAACTACCTTGAGCGATATTGTCCTCCTCGACCTCCATTGTCCTCTCACTAAAGTTACTATCATCTACTGTGACAATGTAAGTGCAATCTATCTCGCCGGCAACCCCGTCAACCATCAACGAACTAAGCACATTGAAATGGACATTCATGTTGTTCGTGAGAAGGTTGCTCTCGGTCAAATAAAGGTTCTCCATGTCCCTTCCCGTTACCAATTTGCAGACATATTCAGTAAAGGTCTTTCTAGGTCCCTGTTCACCGATTTCTAATCCAGTCCTGCTCACCTACTGTTTCAACTGCGGGGGCGTAATAGAATATTGTTGGAGAAAATATCATATTTAATAGGCTAGGAATGTTAAACATTTTGTATGCCTTGTAATTTATTTTAGGGAGATAGAAAGATAGGTTGTTAGCTGTAGATGCTTTGTATAAATATGGCTTCAAGTTGGTATAGAACCACAACAATTCACATAATCAAATACTTTCTCTTCTTCGAATTTCTTTCATGTACAATTACTGTTATTAAAATCTTTATGGTATCAGAGCCTCGGCTCTAGATAAATTTATGACGGGCGCAATCATTCAACCTGGTTCCTCCACGCCGCATGTCACCAAACCAGAATATGCTCTCACTAATTCCGACGGAATTTCAGCCAAGATCACCCATGTGACGTTGAAAGGCTCCAACTATACGGAATGGGCAAAGGGCATTCGAATAGGTTTGGGGGCGAAGAGGAAACTTGGGTTTGTCGATGGGACACTGAAAGCACCCGATGCTAACTCGGAGGATTTTTCAGATTGGTCGACGGCAAACTTTACGGTAATAGCGTGGATTTTTAATACTATTGATCCCACAGTCCGTTCGTCGATTTCATACCGAGATACGACGGCCGAATTGTGGAATAATATTCGTACTCGTTTTTCTCGTAGTAATGGAATAAAAGTTTATCAATTGGAGTCGGAAATTTCTGATTGTAAACAAAAAGATGATGAATCTGTTATGGAATTTTATGGAAGATTTAAGAAACTTTGGGATGATGTGATTGATTATGAGGAATTTCCTTCTTGTAATTGTAAAGGTTGTCATTGCAACTTTCCTGAAAAAATTAGGGTTTATCGAGAGGCTCACAAACGAAGCAGTTTCTGATGGGCCTGGTACCTTATTTTGCCACGGCTCGATCGAATGTGTTGGGATTATCGCCTTTGCCTTCCTTGGATGTTGTTTATTCTCGTATGGTGCAGGAGGAAGAAGTAAGAAATGCCACACAATAACGTACAGCCGCAATGGCTTTTGCAGTACAAGAAGGAGGTTCGAACAGTAGGCAAGGGAAACCACGCATTCGATGTTCGCATTGCACAAAGCCAGGACATACCGAGCCCAATTGTTGGCTTAAGTATGGATATCCGGAAGGTCGAGAGCCAAGAAGCGGTGCAGGGAATGGAAAGAACACCACGGCTCACACAAATGTTGTTTTGGTGAACCCGTGGTCGATGCAAATCATGTTCGTCTTCACGGTAAGAACACAATCTCTTGGATAATTGACACAGGAGCTTCGACTCATGTATGCGGGGACTAGTCATTATTGGAGGAAACCATTTCTATTTTTCCTCTTGTTGTTGGCTTGCCAAATGGAGCACGACTTAAGGCTACACATCGTGGAAGAGCAAGAATCAATGATTTCCTTGTTCTATCTAATGTTCTCTATGTGCCAGATTTTAATTGCAACTTGTTATCGGTGTCACAAATGATTAATTCTCGAAATTTGTTTATAAGTTTCACTAATACATCTTGTGAAATTCAGGACCCTACCTTGAAGACGAGGATTGGTGAAGGTGAACTTATAGACGGACTCTATCGTCTATTCATGGAAGTACCAAGCCGTGTTAATGCTGTAACAACCCTAAATTTTCGCGACCAAAATAGAAGAATAAAATAAGAAAATTTAAAGTTGTTACTCCGCACTTAACTCACAAAGCCAAGTGCAAGGCAAATAAAATAATATAAATCAACCGAAAAAGAAGTTTGATAGAAATAATTGAAACGAAGTAGCATTTCGATAATTAATTAAATGAAAACGTTGCAGCGGAAGACTTAAGTCCCACAAAATTCAAAACGGTTTAAAACAACTTCAGACCAAAAAGTAACATAAATATAAATGGTTCGGAGATAGTGTAAAGTAATAAAATCTTTCCTCGCTCAGCATCCCGAAACCAAAATGCACCCATGCAGCATATTAATTGTACCTATCAACTGTACCCAAAACAAAAATAGGTACAGGTTCCAGCGGGGGGAACGACCCAAAACAAAAGGACGTCAGCAAGGCTGAGTAAAGTATATTATAATAAAAACGTACACAATAATTATATTTGTAGTAAACTGAAATTAGAGTTAAAAGTCATTGTCTCAATACCAAACCACAGTACTGTAAAAATAGTAGTTAAAACCAAAACCAACCAAAATATATTTTTCACCACCTGTGTGCCAAGGTCCTACCCTTGCACGGTCTAGAGGTACCACCTATGCTTAGCTAGACTTACTATAGTGCGTACTACTCACATTTGGGCAGTCAGTAGGATGAGGCTGCCAAAGGAGGAAGTCTAACTACCTAGCAAGTGGGGGGCCGGAAAACCCCCACTTAACACAACTCGGGCCAGGAGTTCAGTTTCGGGATGAAATCCCAGGGACGTCTCAGACGCACCTTAACCTCATAGACCAATAGAGCTCCCAGAGTCTGTTATAACCACCAAAAATTGTACCAAAATAATACCAATATGTGACTTGTGTCACAAAATTCCAATATCCAAAATATTACAAAAATATTGTAAAATTTCACCATTGACAAAATAATTATAAAACCGTTTCAAAAATATAATTTAAACCGAACATGCTCTTTACTTAAAGGTGAAAAGGTCAAAACGTCCTTACCTCTCGAGACAGACAATCCAAGCTAATATTAATCCAAAAATTCTTTCTCCTTGAACCCACAAGCGCAGTTTTGATGGAGTGTAATGAAAGATCAAAATCGATTTAACTACGACGGAGAATAGATAGAATGAATGAGTGGGGCGGCTGAATGAATAGAAAGGTTATTAGTGTTTGAATACATGAATAGGAAGGGGGGTGTACGGGTTTATATTATAGTTTAGTTTAGTTTTTTTTTTTTTTCTTTCCTTATTGTGTTTGACTTGAAATTGAATTCGATACAATGTCGGTTTATAAAAGAACGTTTCACTTTAATAAAATCAAAACCGATTTATTATAGGATTATTTAACGACAATAATACCAACTATAGGGCGTCTCCCCAAAATAATACCAATTTCAATAAATCTGAGAATAATACGTATTATGTAAGTAGTTAAACAAGAGTAGTATAAGTGACTATATAACCTGCAACAGCAGGTCACCTAATTAATATTTAACCTGCTACTTATCCTTCATCCTCCTACTTAGACCTGGATAACAGGTGAACCGTGTCGGGCTAGATTCGGGTCAGTTCACTTTCGTTTTATAATAATCGGGTTGACTTCGGGTCGGGTCGGATAATTTCGGGTTCGAGTCATCCTCGGGTTTGTTGTTTTCATCTTTTTCAGGGATATCGACTTATTTTCTATAATAATAGTCGGGTCAGTTTCATGTTAACTCGGGTCAATTCGAATTACGGGTCAAAATCAAGTCTTCAATTCGGGTGTCGGGTCGGGTCATTTTTGTTAGGTCTACTCCTTCTTACCTCTCTCTTTCATTTTCTCTCTCTCCCCTTTACCCTTCATCCTTCTTCAGTTTTTTTTTCTATACATTTCGTTTAGATTAACGTGTTGATTTTGGTGTAGCATTGTGTTGTTAGCTAGATTTGGTGAGGTTGAAGACTTGAAGAAAGAGGAAGACAGATGACATGAATGACGTTTAATGGCCCGTATACTGAGTAGGTGAAAAAGAGTGAAGTAATATGTAATACATTAAAGGCGAAAAAGGAAGGTGAACGCGTTCTATCGCTAACTGGTCATCTATAATACTCTGGTTTAACTACTCCAAAAATACGTATTACTCTCTAATTTATTAAAATTGAAATTATTTTTGGAAGACGGTATATAGTTGGTATTATTGCCGTTAAATAAAATTAAAGGTGAAAAAGGAAGGTGGAAGGGTTCTACAGGTAACCGGTCACCTATACTACTCTTGTTTAACTACTCCAATAATACGTATTATTCTCAGATTTATTAAAATTGATATTATTTTGGAAATATGCCCTATAGTTGGTATTATTGTGTTAAATAACCCTTTATTATAAGACGACCCAGAATACTTTAATTTTATAAAAATATAAAAATATTTTTTTCCAACTTAAAACCCGATTTAAATAAAAGTAGGAAAGTCAAGCTTATAATTGACACGGAAAATAACGGGGTGTTACAGACTTCCCTCCTTAAAACAAAACTTCGTCCTCGAAGTTTAAACTTATCCTAAAAAAATAAAGTCTCACATTACTCACGAATGTCTAAAATGATCCGCTTACTCCATATAAACTAAAATCCGCCAAAATTCTTCATATATCTCCAAAATAAATCATTTACTCCCTACATCCAAAATCCGTCAAATCAAACACAACCTTAAAGATATCTCATATTTATAAATCCTCAAAATCCATAATCACCTAATTCCTCAAATTTCAAAATATATACAACTTCACCACCACCTAAATCCACAAGATCACCTAATTCCACCAGATAATACCAAGGTTCGAAACCACCAAAATTCTCATACTCCTCTAAGGTAAAGTATCACTTGCCAAGTTAAGAGCATGTCGGACAAAAATATTTAAATTATTTCAAAATTTTGAAAATCACAAGTTCAACCATTTTACAAGTGCGTAATGCACAAAATCAATCAATCAATCAAATAAGTGCGTTTTATCAAACCAACAATATGTGCGTTGAGCACGAAATCACCAATACGTGCGTTGAGCACAAACAAACCACAAATATGTGTAAACAAGTCAATTTCATGTAATAACTAATAACCAATGATATTGTGTTTATTAAGCATCGATAATAGCCAAAATATTCATATTTGTAACCAATAAACAGTAAATATCATGAAATCACACAAGGATGATGTCAAATTAACACAAAGCAATGTAGTCATGCATATTTCTATCCCCTTAAAACAAAGCTTCGTCCACGAAGCACCAAAATCACCTTGGGTAAAAGAATAAGGGTATTTGACTCAACATCCAAAGTAGTCTCCTTCACATTGTTTGACCATTTTGTGTCACCTCTACGGGCTTTACGCACCTTATTATCAAAATTTTGGACACAGATTCATAAGTCGTAGTCTCATCAAGCTCAAATTTCATATGCCTACGAGTTTTATCAACATAATTCTTCTAATAGTCTTGAGCTACATTTATTTCATTATGTCCTGTATAATCTTAACATGCTCAACCATCTCAATTATAATCTCGTTCCCTAAACCACGGATTCTCTAATATCACCCCCAACACACCGGACTCCTATACTTGCGTCCGTACAAGGTTTCAAATGGTGTCATCTAAATTGTAGCCGAGTAACTATTATTATATGAGAACTCAATAAAATCTAACTCATCCTCCCAATCTCCTTTAAATTGTAGGGCAGTAACATGTCCTCAAATATTTGATTTGTCCTCTCAGTTTGACCATCAATGGCTGGATAAAATGATGCGCTCATCTTAAACTTTCTCAAAGCTATCTGAAATTTCTCTCAAAATAATTAAACAAATCTGTATCCCTATATAATAAAATATTCTTTGAAATTCCATGAAGTCTTACCACATAATGTATAAAAACACCCACAAATTGCTTCTACTCTCATGTATCTTTCATTTGCATAAAATGTGCACTCTCAGGTAACCTATTAATTATAACCCCAAATCGTATTATTACTTTTCTGTGATATTAACAATCCAACTATAAAATCCATAAAGATTAAACTCCACTTCCACTCGGGAACTTCTAAAGGATGTAACTTTCCTTGAGGTCTCCAATATTCACTATTAAACTTCTAAAATATCAAGTATCGAGCCTCAAAATCTGCAATTTGTTTCTTAATACTAGACCATCAAAATCCTAATTCCAAATCCACATGCATTTTATCACCTCCCAAATAGCATAATACATTTGTTTTCCTTTAATTCCTTGTGGTTAGGTACGCAAATTCTATCTCAACACTTAATAAATCCATTCTCATCGCGCTTGACAAAGCAGACTCATTCACCAACCAGCTTATCCTAGAAAAATTTATCACCACCTTAAACTTATCAATTCACTCTTAACAGATAACACACTAGACGAGGTTCCCAATTTTGTCATCTTGATCCCAAATATCAGAACTCTTCCCTCAGCTTATCATGGTGCATCACTAACGGTATTGTGTGGGAAAAATTACTCAAGTTATCGGTCACCACATTTGCATTTCCTACATGATACTGATTCTCGATCTTATAGTCCCCAACCAAATCCAACCAGTTTCTTTATCTCACGATTAGCTCCTAATGGGTAAATATAAATCTTAAAATTCACGATCATAAAAAAAAACTTAAAATGGTCCACCAAACAGTATGTCTCCAAATTTCTAAAGCAACTACTACGACGGCTTAGTCTAAATCATAAGTAGGGTAATTTTCTCCATAAAAATTCAACTGCCTAAATGCATACGCAATCACTTTCTTATTCTGCACAAGAACACAACGACCTAATCCATTCGGACGCATATGTATACACCTCATAATCGCGACTTCCATTTGGTAAGGCCAACACCGAAATAGTGGTCAATTTCTTCTTTAAAATTCGAAACGATTCCTCACACCCCTTAACAACCTTAGCAGGATCTACCGATACTCCATCCTTGGATATAATATTCCCCAAAAATTACTCGAACCAGCCAAAAATCACACCTCAAAAATTTAACATATAACTATTTTTCCCTCAAGATGCTTAAGACAATTCGTAAATGTTCCTCATGTTCTTCTTTATTCTTCGAATAAATCACTATGTCATCAATCAATATTACAACAAATTATCTAAGCACGTCCTCAAAGTTCGGTTCATCAAATCCATAAACACATCAGGTGCACTAGTCAACCCAAAAGGCATCGTAGTAAACTCATAATAGCCATAACTAGCAGGAAATATACTCTCAAGTAAATCCTCAAACACTATCATCAATTGATGGTTCCCAAAAATCGTAATTTCAGAGAAAACGGAGGCTTCCTTCAACTGGTCAAATAAGTACTCAATCCTAGATTCGTAGGTAAGGGAAATATATTCTTAATAGTAACTTGATTCAATTCCCGATAATCAATACATACTCTTATAGTTCCATCATTATTCTTTTTCACAAATAAAACAGGGCACCCCAAAGCAACACACTAGGCCTAAATATATCCTTTCTCCATCAGTTCATCTAATTGTTTCTTAAGTTCTTGCATTTCTAAGAATGATATACGGTATGGTGATTTAATAATTGGACCCGTTCCTGACACTATATCGATTTTGAACTCAACTTCTCTAACATGAGACATTCCCAGTATTTCCTCAGAAAACAAATCAACAAACTAACTCACCACATGAACTTCACTCAAGTCAAGGTATTCAACCCTCAAAGTCGAGATATTCAACACTCAAATCCCTTATATGACACAAAATCATCTAAGTTTCTCTAGCTAAATAAACTATGTCCTATAAGATACTCTCAAATTTTTAGGTCCTCTAAAGAAAATTTGCCTATGTCCATAATCAATATTAGCTCGATGAAATTTTAGTCAATCCATCCTCAAAATCACATCAAAGTAATGTAATAGGAATTTTAACAAGTCTACTTCCAAATCATGATCACACACATCCTTATAGATCCATTTATGGTTTACTAAGTCCCAAATGACATGACAAAAATCAAAATATCTACAATTTCACAAAGTTCTACGCTTCTTCCATCCACAAACATAGTCCACTAGAGTGAGACGCACCACAATCAACAAAACATGGGCTGAAATAGAGTCACTAGAAAATTACCCAAAACAATCTCTATATTCTCAATTTACGATCCTCTTTATTCATGACATAAAGCTTCCCAAATTCCAATTAAATGATATCCCTTTACAATTAGACATAAGATGGTTGTATCCCAAATAATAACATAAGTAAAGCTCACCTCGATCGCAGTTCAATAAATTAGGGGTAATAGTACTAAAGCATAATATAAAGGTAAAAGTTATATGCATGACAAATATATAAATATAAATATAAACATAATATTTATGCATATGCAATGCACTCAATGCACCCAACACTCTCGGTTTTGAAAGAAAGAAGTTTTTTTTTTTTTTACACAGGTAGTAATTTTTTTTTTTAAACCATTTCAAATTTTGTAAAACATTTCGGAAAGACCTATTGCTCTGATACCAACTGTAACAGCCCTAAATTTTCGCGACAAGAAGAATAAAATAAGAAAATTTAAAGTTGTTACTCCGCACTTAACTCACAAGCCAAGTGTAAGGCAAATAAAATAATATAAATCAACCGAAAAAGAAGTTTGATAGAAATAATTGAAACGAAGTAGCATTTTGATAATTAATTAAATGAAAACGTTGCAGCGGAAGACTTAAGTCCCACAAAATTCAAAACGGTTTAAAACAACTTCAAACCAAAAAGTAACATAAATATAAATGGTTCGGAGATAGTGTTAAGTAATAAAATCTTTCCTCGCTCAACATCCCGAAACCAAAATGCACTCATGCAGCATATTAATTGTACCTATCAACTGTACCCAAAACACAAATAGGTACAGGTTCCAGCGGGGGGAACGACCCAAAACAAAAGGACGTCAGCAAGGCTGAGTAAAGTATATTATAATAAAAACGTACACAATAATTATATTTGTAGTAAACTGAAATTAGAGTTAAAAGTCATTGTCTCAATACCAAACCACAGTACTGTAAAAATAGTAGTTAAAACCAAAACCAACCAAAATATATTTTTCACCACCTATGTGCCAAGGTCCTACCCTTGCACGGTCTAGAGGTACCACCCTTAGCTAGACTTACTATAGTGCGCACTACTCACATTTGGGCAGTCAGTAGGATGAGGCTGCCAAAGGAGAAAGTCTAACTACCTAGCAAGTTGGGGGCCGGAAAACCCCCACTTAACACAACTCGGGCCAGGAGTTCAGTTTCGGGACGAAATCCCAGGGACGTCTCAGACGCACCTTAACCTCATAGACCAACAGAGCTCCCAGAGTCTGTTATAACCACAAAAAATTGTACCAAAATAATACCAATATGTGACTTGTGTCACAAAATTCCAATATCCAAAATATTACAAAAATATCGTAAAATTTCACCATTGACAAAATAATTATAAAACCGTTTCAAAAATATAATTTAAACCGAACATGCTCTTTACTTAAAGGTGAAAAGGTCAAAACGTCCTTACCTCTCGAGACAGACAATCCAAGCTAATATTAATCCAAAAATTCTTTCTCCTTGAACCCACAAGCGCAGTTTTGATGGAGTGTAATGAAAGATCAAAATCGATTTTACGACGACAGAGAATAGATAGAATGAATGAGTGGGGCGGTTGAATGAATAGAAAGGTTATTAGTGTGTGAATGCATGAATAGGAAGGGGGGTGTACGGGTTTATATTATAGTTTAGTTTAGTTTTTTTTTTTTTCTTTCCTTATTGTGTTTGACTCGAAATTGAATTCGATACAATGTCGTTTATAAAAGAACGTTTCACTTTAATAAAATCAAAACCGATTTATTATAAGACGACCCAGAATACTTTAATTTTATAAAAATATAAAAATATTTTTTTTCCAACTTAAAACCCGATTTAAATAAAAGTAGGAAAGTCAAGCTTATAATTGACACGGAAAATAACGGGGTGTTACAAATGCAATCAAAGACGGAAGTGATGTTGGACTTTGGCACAAACGGTTAGGACATCCATCTTATAAGGCAATGGAGTATATTTTCACTATTAGTAATTTGAAGCATTTTTTGGACAATAATAAGTATTGTGATGTGTGTTTTCAAGCCAAACAAACCTGTTCTATTTTTCCGTTAAGTACCAGTAAAGCCTTGAATTTGTTTGAGGTCCTTATGATCCAAATAAGGCATGCGGATCGAGTTATTTTTTGACACTCGTTGATGACTTTTCTCGGGGTGTGTGGGTATTTCTTTTTAAAACCAAAGATGAAGTTGCTACCCTCATGAAAGATTTTTTTGCCTTAATTTGCGACAATTTAATATAAATATTAAGCGTATACGGAGTGATAACGGTACTGAATTTAAATCATTAATATCATTCTTTCGTGAGCAAGGTGTGATTTTTGAAACATCTATGGTCAAAACCCAACAACAAAATGCACGTGTCGAGCGTAAGCATCGACATATTCTCAACGTGGCCCGAGCATTGCATTTTCAAAGCTCTCTACCGACTGATTTTTGGGGAGAATGTGTGATGACCGCTGCACATTTAATCAATCGCACACCAACTCGAGTTTTACAAGGAAAAACACCGTTTGAGGTAATCTTTGGTAAACCGGCAGATTTAAGTGTTTTAGGGGGTTTTGGATGCTTGGCGTATGCTAAGAATTTGCAACCAAAAGATAAGTTTGACAGTCGTACACGGAAGTGCGTTTTCCTTGGGTATCCGTTTGGTAAAAAGGGTTGGAATTTGTTCGAATTGGAGACGGGATTTTATTTTAAATCTCGTGATGTTCAATTTGTCGAAAATATTTTTCCTCTCTCAAAAAATATGTGGTGTGTCATGTGATGGTTTAGCTGAGGGAAGTGACACGGTGGTTCCAGATGAAGAACCGTGTGTGAGCCCTATGAATCTCAGCCCGCCAAACAGTGGAGTGTTGTCTACGGGTGCATCGGGGGTTAACAGTGGCGATGGGGAGCAGGGTAATGATGGTGACGCCTCAGGTAGTGCAGAAATAGTTTCAGAAACTCACGATGAACCCGTGGTTGAACTCGGGCGTGGGAAGCGAGAAAAGATACCAAACAAGAATCACAAAGACTGTAAGTTGGGATTGCATTAACACGTCCTTGGATGCGTCACCTTCCGCCAATTCCGTCTCAGGTAATCCTTATCCTCTCACTCATTTTGTAAAATATGATCATTTTTCTCAGCCACATCGGCATTTTTTGGCTGCTCTCTCCTGTGACATTGAACCAAAAAATTTCAAAGAAGTTATGGGTGATGAGCGTTGGCGTAAAGCTATGTCCGACGAAATTAATGCACTTGAGCAAAATAAAACTTGGACAATTTGTGACCTACCCGCCACTTGAGCAAAATAAAACTTCTTCAAATTTCTTTCATGTACAATTACTGTTATTAAAATCTTTAAATATGACAAAATTCTGTAAATAAAATCAATGATTCTTGTATCTCCTAATTGATTCATGTATCTACTAATTGATTAACATATTATGTATATTAGCATAGTATCTTCTAGTGTTCACACAATTAGCATTGTATATTTATACTGACAGTAATGAATTGACAAGACAAGGAATTGACATCTTTCACTATGTGATTGAGTTTTAATGTTTTTGGTGCTCATCACTGAATTTTTCAGGGATCAGCTTAACTGAGTAGATTACTGTTTCCATTTGTAAAGATCATCCTCTTTTAATTTTCGTTGTTAAAGACTACTGATTCCGTATCATTTTTCCTAAAAGATCATTTGATCCTCTTTCTACCACCAATTTCATATCATGATTTATATACAAGTAGTTTATTTATAGTCAAAGTTTCTGAACTTTCAAGACATAATTCAAGAAATATGTATACATTGGTAGCTTAATAATAACAATAACAATAACAAAAATAATAAGAATACTCCAATTGAATGCTTATAGTTGCTGTGGACCTCTTCCTGAACATAAACATGCATGTGTTGTTGTAGCTAGCTCCCTGTCTGTTGACTGTTGTTGAGCCTCATCGTCTTTGAGCTAAAATCCTCTGTCCCATATATCTGCACACCATTCCCAATATTTCTCTTATTATAAGCATGTTGATGTATGCTTAAAACAACATACTTCTTCTATATGGAACCAACCAGAAATAATGAATATATAGAGTGCGATTTTAGCATTGATCAATTATTAAGATTTAAGAACGAATGATTATGATTATGATTATGATTGTACGTACCTTCCGAGCATCATTACAGTGGCCTGAGGATTAGTGCCGGGCGAGTCATTAAACGTCGATCCGTCAATAACCCTTAAACCGTCTGTGCCCAGAACCTTGTACTCCTTGTCCACCACCTTATAAACTTGACACCCTCCATGATAATGCCATATAGTTAATACTGTGTCTATGCAAAATTGTTCCAAAGAAAATGCACTGTCAAGATGCCTTGCCCTGTAATTTGTCGGTACGCTAACTGCCATGTTCATAAGTGCCTGTACTGACATTCCCGGTACGCGAAAGTTTTGGTAAGCTTCTGATTCTATTACATTGATTATAGTGCTCATTCCCTTGACACACTTTTCCAGGTCCTCGGGATCCTCAAAGTAGTTGAATCGGACCCTTGGGTTGTCCTTGGGATCTAAGCTTCTCAGGTGAAGGTACCCTTTAGACTTTGGGCCTGCAACCGTCTCTAGAAGTATTCCACCATTGAAAGTCCCGTTTATGAGAGCATTGATGTATTCAACTGTTCTCAAACTTTCAGCTTGATGATCCCCACCCTACATACATACATATACATACATACATACATACATACAAATGTCAGACTTTTTTTTTGGAATTATTATTATTATTATTGTTGCAAATGCACATGACTCTAATTAATGATCCAATTATTTTCCAATCCTAATTTTTTTTTTGAAAATGGGGTGCATCAATCTGACCTTTAAGAGTGTCATTTGAGAAGCAGATGGAAGATTCTGTGTGAAAGCACCGATGGAGTTGGACCCACTTGCTGCTTCAATGAAACTGTCAAACTCAGTAATCCCAACAACTTCGATTAGGGATGTCTCTACAGTTACGGGGGGACGGAATGAAGAGACCATTCATCGGATTATCTGACATTCCCTGTCCAACCTGGGGCTGCTCCACCACAACCTCGATGCCATGTACTGTGACTTGAGCTCACTAGCCGGCCCGATCCCGCTCAGCATCAGCAGCAGCTGTGGGCTTCCAAGTGCCCCTGCACACACGATCACCTCATTCTTCGCTCCTGCTCGTAGTAACGCCTGGTGGACCCCTCCGTTTGAGTCCTTGTAAAGGACACCGTAGGCTCTTGGCTTTCCTGTTTCAGCGTCAATGAGGATTCTCAACAAATAAATGCAGATATACAGTAAGTAGTAGTAGTAGTATATGATTTTGTTTTATAATTAGGTCGATCAGTGCGCTGCGCTTACTATTATACGAGTAATTAATTAAATCGTAAAGTGACATCCAATTTGTTGATGCAGTTTTCATCGTAACTGTGTTGGAGCTGGAATTTTCATGTTCTCAGAGAAGTGTAAGGTGAAACAAGTAGGGAGTAGTATTTATTTAGATAACGAATTGAAATTGAATCTCACCATTCCTGGTGAAGAGGATTTTATGAGCGGTAACATAGAGATATACAGTAGCACGGTGGGGATCTGCATAGTCTAGTAAGTCAGCAGCAGTATGGCGGCATCCATTTTTGTCGAAGATGGTGCCACTGACCTTAGTCCCACGGATATGATCATAGGTAAAGCCGTTATAGGGGCGGATCCCAGTCTGAAGTAGTCCATTTTTAACAGCTGTTTGATACTGGAGCATTGGAGGATGATGAGCCACCTTGGTTTCGACCCATCGATATGACTGCTCCACCAGGCCGGCCGTAGTCCCAACCTAGTGTTGCGACGTATTCGGGCTAGGCTCTTGTGTAGAAGCCGGCATTGATGGCAGATCCTCCACCTAGGACGCGGGCACGGGCATTGATCACTCCATCCTCAGAGATAAATCTCTGTGCTGGTGAAGATGGTGAGGTATTAGCAATATTTGCGTTAAATGAGGCAATGTCTTCTATGTCCTTGTTTCCATAAGGGGATCCTCCTCTTTCTAGGAGCAAGACGGTTGCACCATTGGAAAGAGTGGCGGTTAGGGCACACCCGGCTGTTCCTCCCCCTACAACAATGTAATCAAAGTAGCCGACAGGGGGAGCCAATGTTGCTGGTTTAACAAAGGAGTAGTACGGGGCTGCAACAAATGATTAAAGTCAGAATGATGCGGGAAGTTGGTGTATACATACGTAGAAACTGATCGATTGGGTTACCTTTATCAGCTGAAGAAGAAGTATACAACATTGAAAAGACAAGAAAATAATAAGAAGCCAAGACGATCCTTCCCCAATGGTCAGAATCCATGACGTACACCTTGCTTGCTTGATTATATATCAGCTGATATGGTAGCCGGTAGCTGATTGAGTCGAACCAATGCGAATATGTATGTAAGTGGATGCTCGATTCTGTTAAGAGTGACGAAACTTGAAATCACGCAACTGAAGGAAGGACGGTATGTGTGATAAGTGTGTGTGTCTGTGTTGTTAAAGAATGCTTGGGTTAGCATTCTCCAAGGAGTTTCACCTCCTGTTCAATTCTCGGGTTAGCCAAAACGCTGAACTCCGGAAATGAAATTGATTTGGTGACAGTAAGTTGCTGAGTGACGGCATTATTTAGAGCGCCATAAACAAAAACAATCGCAAAGCACCATAGAGCTTTGCTCAAGGGAATGATATTAGCCATACATACAATACAAGAGGAAATAATGACACTTTGTGGTGTTGAACTGATGACAGAAATGAAAGTACTACTACTACAGCTTATGGTTATGGATTATGTTGATCTACTTGTATTATATAATGAACGTGGCAGAATGAGCAGCATGGCCACATCAGAAACAAATCATTTAGGTCGGATTTCGTCTACTTGTATGTTAAAGAGTTAAAACCCGGTCCGACTCTCATAGTTTACGTAATTGGTAGATTTGACACAAGGCCTCCGAAATGTGAGAGACGGGAGCTGAAAGAGACAGCCACGTGAAATGAGAAGGAAAGAATACAATGTTGAGTGAAACGTAGATAGTGACAAGTAAGAGGAGGATTAAAAATGGTACTTGTTCAAGGCATTTTCTTTCTGGATATTGGATGCCCTTTTCTTTTCTTCAAATCTCCATGATGTAATCTCAATTATTGATTTAGGAGTGTAAAAATGCATTAATACTTTGACAGGGAAAGTGCTCAGATTAGAGCATCCCCACCCATCATCCATTCTCCACTCTTGGAGGAGAATGGAGAAAAAACTCATTTTTTACGGAAAATAGAAGATATTCATTCTTTCAAACGAATGGAGTGTAGAATGAAAATCGTGGGTCCCCATGATAAAAAAAGGGTCGTGCTTTTTCCTAACGAGCCTTTACTCAATCCTAACGAATTTTCATAGAATTTTCCCATTATACCCTTGTTATAAATTTTACTAGGACATTGAAATTCAAGTACAGTTTTTTCGTTTTGCTCCATCGATTTAGATAATCTATCACTCCCGAAATCAATTAACTTCTGATTCAATTACCGATGACGTAAAATCGATTATTTATTTATCAAATTAATTTTTTTAATTAATACTCGTAATAATAATAAATAAATTAAATTTATAATATGTCAATAGTATGATTGAATTAGTGTATACATTACGTAATACGAAAACACGACTAATTAAATTTATAAATTTTCGACTAAAATAATATAGGAAAATAGCAATTAACAAACAAAAAAAAAAGGGACGTGCTATTTCATACACGAAAATTACTATGTTGTACACGCAATTTCCGCTTATACCCTTCCCACTTCTCACCTTCCCTTCTTCAATTTGAGAGAAAAACATGAAAACCCCATTAAAAGAAGTTACTGTACAATGAAAACCCCAACCTCCATTGCACAACCCCACCCTTCCCACCACCAGTCACCACCCCCTACACCACCACCATCAGTAGCCGCTCTCATCATCGTCCTCAACCGTCATCCCCGCCCCCTTACACCACCACCCTCACCCACAACAACCCACATCCACCGCGCTTGATGACCCCGCAACACTACATCCACCAAGCTCAACCACCGCCACTCACAACCACCCCCGACATCCACCCTTTCACAGATCTGTCAGCCGTGCAACCAATGAACCATCGTTGATTGGAATATCAAAATTTTTAAACCCTAATTAATGAGATAACTAACAATATAATTAAAGAAATAGTTAGAAACTAACAATATAATAAACAATATAAATTAAAGTATTAATTAATTAGAAATTAACGAAATCCAAATTATTTGTTATATGTCAAATAATTGCGATCGATAATTGTGGGGTGATTGCTTGATTTCTCTAGGTGTTGCAGTAGAAAGAAACTGGAGAGGATTTTTTTTTAAAGAAGGGCAAACACGGAAAAATATGTGACAAAATGTGTACAACATAGTAAACTCCGTGTATGAAATAGCAATTCCGAAAAAAAAAAGGAAATTTAAATAAATAGATTAAATTAAAAAAATAAAAAAATAAAAAATAAAAAATAAAAACCAATTTACAGGCAACAACGCCTCCCTGACCACCCACCACCCACCACCACCACCACCTCCACCAACCCACCCGCCCACCGCACACCACTACCCAGTCCAGTCAACCACCGTCCACAACCCAATCCTCACCCACCACCACTCACGACCCACATCCCAACCGCCCTCACCCGATTCCGCCTACCCGACCCACACCGGCTCCGACCCCACCCCACCCAGCCCCACCGACCCGATCTCTGCCTTCTCAGCCCCCGATTCCAGCCACCGATCCCGGACCGTCCCAATATTGGTGGTGGTTTATGGTGAGTTTTATGGGTTGGGGAGGTTTATTTAGAGAGAAAACTTAGGGGTGAAATGAGAGGGACAAACTGGTAAAATGTCGTTAGGATTGAGTAAAGGCTCGTTAGGAAAAAGTAATTTCGTAAAAATATTAATATTAAAATAAATTAAAGAGATGTGTAAATGAATGATTGGAGGAATGAAATATGTTGGGACCCACTGAAGAATAAAAACTTCATTCTTAGATGGAGCAATTCTTTTACGATGAAAAAAAGTAAGATAAAAGTAATGAGGTGAATCCCGTCCAAGAATGAAAAAATCATTCTTGGATGAGGATGCTCTTAATGGGGAATCATCGTAAATTCTTATTTGTGATGAAGAAATACATCATTGTGAGGGACCTCAATTTATCTTTACTTATCTACCCATTTTAAGTACAGTGACGGATGTCACAACGAAGACTAACTGGGGAATCATTATATGTTAAGATACTATGGGTTAATAGTGAGCCTAATGTTAGGTACTGTACTGTATGTATGGTAGGTGTTGTCACCTGTAATGTTTGTGTTTTACCCTGACATCACATACAACCTGCAGATCATGGTACTGGACCACAGGCTCCACTCTGTGAGTGGGAGGGCCATTACATTTAAGGTCCTTTTCAAGGTCAACCACAAAGCCACAAGCTAACTCCGACCCAACTTCATTGAAGCAAGATTAAGCCTTACGATCAAGGTTTAAAGCAGCAGTTGAAGGCACAAGCCACAAGCAGAGAAAGTAGCAAGGGAAAAACTAATTTGAGAATTACACAAGCCAAAATCTTCAGTAAAATAGATTCTTTCATCAAGCCATAGAAAGATAAGAGAAAAAAAAGAAAGAAACTGAGCACATGAATCACAGATTTAGGCTTCCTCCTCGACCCTTCCCTTCTCACTTACGTAAATACCATCAAGAAACTTTCTGATATCCTTGTTCTTCACATGGCATTTCTGTACAAGTAATGGAGAGAGGATGGTTAGTAACATGATAGATCGCCGCATTTAAAAGAAAACAAAATAACACATGATTACGAATTTGAATGATGGACTCTACCTGGTTGATGAGTGCCGCAGAGCGAGAGACGAGTTCAATGTCATTTCCATCCAATACAAGCTCATCCTTGACCTTCTCGGATCTCCAGATGCTAACACCATCCAACATATCAACTTTCCTCACCTGAGAACCAAGCGCCCATAAGAACAAATTGGATTTAAACCCAGTCCCATCAAGGAAGTCAAAATCGAACATTGTCATTAACTTTAATGAACCTCAAACTCATGTAAATAAGTGTATACCCCAAAAGCCTACTCACACTAAACACAGCAGTTACAACTTTACAAAACACAAATTAGCAAGAAAATGTAAGTGTAGCTTCTCATCAAAGTGATGTACTGTGCATAAACAAGTCAAATCACCATAGAAAAGAACATGTTGCACTGAATACGAGTACGACTCCAGTTCAATACATATCATGGAAACTGTACCTACTCAGAGATGTACCATTGAAAAGAACACACAACGCGCTGAATAGAAGTACAGCAGCAAGATAGTAGAGTATGAAACTGTAATATTCATAGAGTACTGCAAGATGCACCAAAATTTCATAGTTGATCACAGCTATGGATGTGCTGAAACAGAGTTACTGAGGAGGAAGGTTACACATTAACAGAGATGAGAGGATACAGGTAATTAAAATGCAGTGAAATGACAGCCTTAGAGAGTGAGTAAGTCAAATGAGAAGAACAATATCGATGGAAGGGAGTGACCGACAGCTAAGCTGGTGCCCAAGTTTATCCTATAAAACTTAACACAAACGGTAGAATAGTTACAAGGAAATGAAATAATCTATCAAGATAGATGACAAGGCAGGGGAACAAAGTAACAAACATCAATGAAAGAAGCGGAAAAAAAAAGTGCCAAGATTACGATACAGAATGAAATCAGTGGTAAATAAATCAGAGTACAGCAAGCAAGCAAGCAATAGCAGTAGATAAATGGCAAGAATCGAGCATTAAATTAAAACAAATGCGTCAACAAGCAGCTAGACATGATAATCACTGATCAGCAATTGGGAGCAACACAAGTAAAGCAATATGAACGAAAATGGAAACGTCAAATAAATAGCTCTAAACATTTTCATTAACCAGAAACTACGATGACTAACACATCACCGTCATCTCAATTCTTACACTAACGCCTCCGACAAAATGATCCAACGTCTACTTAATCTTAAAGAAATCAGTGTATCCAATAAGAGAGAGAGAGAGAGAGAGAGCAACGCAAGTACAAATGGTAAGAATGGAGGACCAACACAAACAGATTTTGTATGTATACGATTAAACCAATAGCCTTATGAATGGAAAATGTAATCAAAATCTAAACTATAACTACTACTACTATAACCTCAACATCTCAATTCAAAAAACAAACAACAGAATAACCCTAGCCAATAAAACCAAGTAAAACCCAGCTCAGCATATGATAAATAGAAACCCTAACGGACATAAAACAATAAGGTGGGTGAATAGAATAGTAGAGTACCTTCTTCTCACCCAGAAAGTTACGGATCTCAATACCCTTGTTAGTGTTAGTAATGCTAGCATTGATGGGAAAATGGGCGTAGACCATCCTCATCTTGTAGCGATATCCCCTGGTAACGCCCGTGATCAAGTTCTCCACATGGGAAATCGCCGTACGGATGGCGGCTGTGTTCTTCCTCTTCCCGAACCACGAATCGATCTTCAGCACCCTCTTCCCCTCCTCGTTCGTCGTTAGCTGGAAATCCAGGTTCAGATGCTTGAAGTTCCGCACCAGCGTCCCGCGTGGGCCCTCCACTTCGATGATCTTCGCGTGCAGCTTGATAGTTATCCCTTCAGGGATTTCCATGGAGTCCGACGACAATACGGTCTTCATTGCGCAACAAAGATGAAGATGAAAGAATAGTAGTCGTAGTAGGGTTTAGCCGTCGATTTAGAACCCCAGTTCTGTGAAATGGGGACTTTATATGCAATTCATTTGTAGGGTTTTTGCCACTTATCTTTTGGGCCTCTTTCTTCTTTTGTTTGTTGGGTTTTTCATTTCTCATCAACCCACACACACTCACACTCACACTCCAATGGGCTACTTCATCATTTTAAGCGAGCTGGCCCATGGATTTCTGTATCACATTAGACTTCCACATAGATTGGGTCAGGTTAACACAATTCTTATTATGTACGGGTATCTGCTTTAGATTTCGATTAGTAGTAACTAGTAAGCTTGCTGCACTAATGCACTATAAGCAAAACACCAAACGACTGCTGAGTCTACTATACGAACTTGCTGCATCGATCGACACTTGATCTTCAGTGAGACGGTTTCATCTAATTCATGTATGAAGTAGGAGGGACAAGAATAAGGAAGAATTATTTATGAAAATGATCTGAGATCGATTGTCTATCTATTTGGTTAATTGTGTTTTATTCAATTTAGACAAGGACATGTATGTATGTCCAATTTATTTATTTAATTAAGCTTTTATTGATGGGTTTGCTTGCTTGCTCATCATCCTTGCTACTTTTAATGCTGATTAATTAATTAATTGCATTTCCGGTTAAAAACCGATACTCCAATTCCATTACAGACAGTACAGTACACTATAGTGGAACTAACAGGACATTCTACAGCATGCACAACATGAATAATGATCCATCTCTTATTACAAATATAGGTAGCAGCAGTAGGAAACTAAACTGCGTGCATTATTACATATATACGTAGAGTGGAAATGATAATGTGATGAATAAATGAGAAATGAATTTCTATAATTCAAGCAAACAGAGTAGAGAAAGCATCTAAAATGAAGCAATGAACATCAGAGGAATTAAGAGCAATGTAGCAGTAAAGAAGCTCCTCTAAGTCAATCCCAATCACAAACACCAAACACGGTGACCATCTCCACAATCGATTGTTTCAAGTCCAGTAAGGGATTAGCAGACATAACGACGGCACAATTGGTGTTGTCAGCCCAAACACTTGACACATCCCTAGGCAACTTAGCTGAGAAGTTTATTCTTGCGCTTCTGCTTCTGATACTTTCCCTCTCGTCTCCACCCATTATTATAACTATTGTTCCGATCACGGAAACAATAGACCCGACTTCGGATTCGGATCTTATGATTATGGTGTTACTCAGATAGTAATCGTCCGACTTTCCTTGATCTCCCCTTTCCCTCACTCCGGCGGTCGGACCTTCCCGACGAAGATGGCCTGCTCCCTGCACAATGAACGCACAGGGCCTCGGAGGTGTCCGAGGGAACCCTCTCTGATGCCTAAGTCAGTCCGTGAAATGCCTTGAGAAACCTTACTCGTGAGGAGTAAGGTGACGATTTTAGAGTGAGAGTCTAAAGAGAGAAAATCCAACCCTTTGTAAGTAGGAAATGGCAAAGTATTTATACCTTTCCCCAAGAGAGAAAAAAGAGAGAAGAAGAGAAAGGGAAAATGAGTGGACGGGCAAGTGACACGTGGGTTCACCTCGTCCACTCATTCTCTTTTACCTTAGGCAGGCGACGGAGGGGTTCCTATGCTCACATGGCCCTGCTTGGGGCGCTCTCGCCCTGGAGACTGGCAGGCAGGGGGCTTGATTGCCCAGACCAGCAGGCGGCAAGGCCTTGCTGGGCAGCGGAGCGACTAAGGTCGCCCTTTTGAGGTTCCTTAGCGATCTTGCTCGTTGGCCTGCTGGGCAGGCCTTCTTCTGTTCTTGGGTCGGGGCATCTCGGGGCCCAGATGACGGGCGATCCGCGGCAGGCTACCGACCCCCATCAATTGGCCCTCGCCGGCTGTGGGGGAGCAGGGCTTTCCTTCAGCAGGCGATTTCTTGACTGGGATGGCGGGAGGTTGACCTTTTGAATTCCTCTTTGACATTTAATGTGTCGCGCGTTCCCAAGGGAAAGGTCTCAACTACCTCCGGGTATGCAAAAGAGCTGGAATGTCTTTCCTCATGATTGCTTTTCTCGTAAAGTGGTCTCTTGAGCAGCGTGTCAGGTTGATGATTGGCTCCTCTCCTTGCAGAGATGGTTGGGACGCCATTAATGCTCTACTTTTGCTTTTGTATAAATTTCGACCTCCTTCACCATTTTCACAACCCATCCTCATTCTTCTTCTCCCCATCGTTCAAAAAGAAATGCCTTGGATCAGGAATACAGTTTTTCGTTGCGGAGTTTACATGAACGTCCTCTGTTTTAGAGGGCGCCGGAGGCTGAGATACTACAGACTGGCTCATTTGATCCTTCGTCGCAGTAGACGGACTCGCCCTTGCCCTTCGCGGGCTATTAGGAGGGAAACTTCATTCAGGGCTGACAAGCGCCCCAAAAAGTTTTCGTCTCCTGCTGGGCCCATGCCTAGATGTTGCTCCCAGGCGGAAGGTTGCTTTTATGGGGGATGCCACAGATGCTTCCCTTGGCTACATCCAGAGCAATTCGATCCTGATTGCCCTAAACTGAACTCTTCCCCTGAGTCAGGTCCTTTCTCTCCCCTGATGAGGAAGGTGGACTATGGTTCCCCTGGAGGTACCAGGGTGGCCCCTTATGGCAGGGACTGGGACGTGAGTAGTCACGACTTAGAGGATAGTGAAGGCCTGGACTATTCTTCTGGTAGGAATGAAGAAGAAGGCCCTGATGATCCATTCAAGGACTCCAATGACTGGGACTGGGGATCCGACATAGGTGGTTACAATAGCCCCGGGGATTACTCTCCGGGTTTTGATGATGATTAGGCCTGCCCTGCGTATGCAGGCGGGTTGAGCCAAACTGTCAGGCTCCTTTTGTAACTTGTTCTCTCCATGCTTTGTAATCTGGACCCTTTCTGGGCCTTTTGCTTAATGAGAAAAAAGTAGGCTTTTGAATTTCATGTATTTGTTTGGTTTTTTTTAATGAATGACGTCATGCAATGATTACCCTCTGACCTCTGTTGCCTTTTCGAGGTTTCTTGGGAAGTGATGGGTAGTTGGATTTTTTTTAAATGTGTGACACGTGGGGGCTTTTTTCGGGGAAGTCTTCTGGATGGGCGACCCTTCGTTTTCTCTTGCCTATAAAAGCGTTCCTACTCCTCCCATTTCCCCCTTTCACACTTTTGAAAACCCAGAAAACCCTTCTTCATATTCTTTCTTCGCTAAAACGCTTTAGACTGAGGAGCTCTTTTCTTGCACCTTCATCCGGCGGCCATCAATTTAGGTCAGAATCCTATCCTCAGTCCTCATCTTTTCATTTCTTCGTTTTCCTTCTCCTTAGTCACCATGACCAGTCGCCGCGCTCGTATTCTTACTTTTACTGACCCTTCGGCTGAAAGGGCGGAGGGTAGGGATGGGGTTAGAACTGACCTTGCCTCCTCCTCTGGGGGGCCTGGCGTTAGAATGACCGAGGAGGATCACTCGGAGGGGAGTGGGGGCACCAACTCTCCGGACCCTGCTCCCTTTGACGTCATTGATTCTGATGACGAGGCGATGGAGATTGATACCTTCACAATCGCCGGCCCACTCATCCCTAGGAAGCCGGGGAGGGCCTATTATTTAGACAAGGCTAAGTACAGGATTCCTCTGAAAACCTACCCGGCGTCCAAGAACCGGGACTTGATTTTAGAGAAAAACGCTGCTGAGGCTATCGAACGATTTTATAATTTTGGGGAGGGGTATACAGTCATTGTCCCTGGAGAGAGGGACACTATGTGCTGTCCACCTGACGGTTGCATAGCCGTCTATCATAAGTGCTTGGAGTTTGGCCTGCGCTTTCCTCTGCACCCTTTTCTGGAGGAGATTTTCAGGCGAATGAATGTGGCCATCGCCCAGTTAACTGCCGTGGCGGTCAGGTCGTTAATAGCTTACACATGGACCTGTTTATTTCTGGGCGAGGGGCCCTCAATCAATGCTTTGAGGTTCATGGCCGGCCTGCAGATGGTGGCCTCTTCTGAGGGTGGGGGCTCCCCTGGATATTTTTCTATCCCCAGGCAGAAAAACTTTTCTTTGGTCTGGCTAGTTTTAAACATTCTGAAGGACTGGAAAGACAATTTCTTGTACGTGTACAGCGCCACAGGGTGGAGGATTCCTCGACACTTCAGGAATCATGTTCATACTCGACTGGAGACTCGCCAGGAGTATCACCCTGGCGTTGGGGGGAAGGCCCTTGAGGTGAAATTGACCGACAAGGACCTGGAACTGGTCAAGAGGTTCGCCTCCTCCAAGAAAAAATCAGGCGTATTTCGTCATGACTTCTGGCTTCCCCATGCAGAGCTCATAGCCACCGATGACTATCTTACCCGAGTGGGTCTAACCCCCGGCCTCGGAGGAGGTAGTTCAGGGATACCAATGATATTATGTCCTCTTTCAGCCTTATTCTTCTGACTAACTTTCCTTTGTCCTGCAGATCTCGCCACCTGTCTCTGGTCAAAGAAGGAGGTGAGGGACCTTGGACTGAACAGTGATTTTTCCATCGCCGTAAAACGCCCATCCCTTTCTTTCAGCTATAAGAAAGACGGGAAAACCCTGATGAAGTACGTGAAGAATATATCTGCCAGCCGAGCGAGGCTTTCTCTTCCTCCCAAGCCAACGTCTGCAAAGCCTGCGGCTCCACCTTCTGCATTCCGAAACGTGGAGAGGGAGGCTGCCTCAGAGGCCACCCCCTCCCATGCTAGCAAACAGGGAGGTTCTCTTGCAGGGACTTACCCTCCTCTGGGGTCAAAACCAGCTAGCTCTGAGGAAACTGGGGAGAGCACTCCCTTAGCGAGCAGGAAGAGGAAAAACAGGGAACCCACGGATGCTTCGCCAGTGGTGGATCTAGAGGCTGATGCCAATATGCCTGACCCCAAGCGCCCTGCTCATGATGTTCCAGGCACTCTTTTCTCATAAGAGAATACTGAGTTTCATTATACCGCCGACGACAGTCATGACATTTCCGCCCTGCTTTCCAACTCTAGCGCTGTATTGGCGGATCACCTTACTAAGTCCGTGACTTCCACTACTCATCAGGTGATTCAGTATATCCAGCGTACTTCCAGAGTGTTCCAGGCCCCCACTGAGCTGGCGGCCCTCAGCCGCTTGAGCGATGAAGAGTTAGTCGTTACTCTTGGGCTCCCTCTCCCTGATCGCCTGGCGATGGTTGAGAGGGATGTTACCCTTATCGCCAGCTTGAAGGACCAGCTGGCAAAGTGCGAGGGCGACCTGGGGGAGGCCAAGGACTAGGCAGCGCATTGGAAGGCTCAGGGTGAACAGGCTGTGAGGGAGGTAACTGGCCTGGAGGCAAAGCTGGAACAAGCAAAGAAAGCGGTCGTCGAGCTGGAGGAGGCCAAGAAGGCGGTTGCCGAGCTAGGGCAATCCAAGAAAAAGATTGCTGAGTTGGAGGATTGCTTGACCAAGGCTAACTCGGACCTCCAGAAGGCGTAGGGCGATTTGAAGGCACAGGGCGAGGAATGGCAGAAAGAGAAGGACACCATCATTCAGGAGGCCAACGCTGCAGTGGCGACGAATTTTGATGCCGGAGCCTCTTCTTCTTTACAGTTTGTTATGAAGGTTATTAGGGAGATGCTCCCATATTTTGATGAGGATGCCTTTCAGGACCTCTATGCTGCTAAGAATGAGGCCCGGGCCAATAGATCACCTGAGGAGGCTACTGATCCTGACCAGGATGCCCCCAATGTCTAACACGCGGGGCAGTTGTCCTCTGAGGGCTCTTGCCCCTACCCTGTTGCACCTTTGCTTCCTCGTTAATACTTTAATCTTTTTTGCGCGTCGGGCCCTGATGCGGCCGGCTGCCGGCTGGATGTAATATTTTAACTTTCCTGTGCCTGGATTTTTATTGTTCATCTTTGTCAAACTCTTCCGTATTTGTTATGAATGTACTTTCCTTGTTTTACTTGCTGTTTTTCTTTCAAGATAAGGCCTGACCCTGGCTTCTTTGCCGAAGTCCAGGGGGCCTGCCCCCTGCCTGCCCAGAGGTAGGCAGAGGGACTTTGTGTTTTTTATACAACGTTGGGGGATGCCCCCAGTCCTTGTTCATTCGGCACGTGGGGCCCGACCTAACCCTGGCTTCTTTGCCGAAGTCCAGGGAGCCTGCCCCCTGCCTGCCCAGAGGTAGGCAGGGGGACTTTGCGTTTTTTATACGAGGTTGGGAGATGCCCCCAGTCCTTGTTGATTCGGCACGTGGGGCCCGGCCTGACCCTGACTTCTTTCCCGAAGTCCAGGGGGCCTGTCCCCTGCCTGCCCAGAGGTAGGCAGGGGGACTTTGCGTTTTTTATACAAGGTTGGGGGATGCCCCCAATCCTTGTTCATTAGGCACGTGGGGCCCGACCTGACCCTGGCTTCTTTGCCGAAGTCCAGGGAGCCTGCCCCCTGCCTGCCCAGAGGTAGGCAGGGGGACTTTGCGTTTTTTATACAAGGTTGGGGGATGCCTGATAGACGTCATTTTGGTAGTCATTTTACCCGCATTTATATCTCTATTTGTCTCGATTTTCCGTGCTTAAACCGCTATTTAGCTCATTTTAGTAGTTAGTTACTAATTATTATATTTATTATAGTTATTTGTTAATAATGTTTTATTTCGAGATATGGGTACTGCGTTTTGTTGATTTTATTTTGTAGGACTTGGAGCGAGGATTAGCGGGAAGAAACGGATCAAAACCGAGTAAAGAATTGAGTCAATCCCGAGTTTGACTTAATTGGAGACTCCCTCCTGTAATCCTATTCTATTGTATCACTCTCCTCATACTCTTCATTCATTCATACACCCTCCACTGCCTTTCATCATCATGCCCTCATCACAGTCTTCATCAATCAATTGATAATTTCCACTACTTCCTCTTCCGTATACCATCACGCACCACCATTCTCAACCTCCGGCCTAGATTCTGACCGCCACCTCCGACCTCCGGCGAACCCCTTCTGCTCCGACCAGCTCCGGCTAAAACCACGACCACCACCAGTTGAGCTCTCACTCGACCACCCTGCGCGCACCACCGGCGACAACCAGGCACGCCAACAAGCAGCCGACCAGCCCAGAATTGCACTTCAGCTCCACCGATTCTCACGACCCTGCTCCGTGCGCCTCCTCGGTCCACCATCCTTCGCCGCTCCTGCTCCTGCCCAGCCACCTTTATCTCGACCGAACTCCACTACCCTCGCCGCGTTATAACTCCGACGCGCCAGCAAGCAGCCGACCAGCCCAGATTCGCTCACCAACTTCGACCCATTCCGTCTTGATCCGACCACCACCAGCTTCACCGGCGTCGCACCTCCGGTTCACGTACTAACCACCTCCGGCGAAGCTCCACCGGCATTGCACCATCAGCGGCCGTCGAGCCTTCCTCCCTCCATAGTCAAGCAATTGACTGATTGAGCTTGGGTTGATTAATTGAATCACTTTGGGTCTGATTTAAGAAAAGGAGAAGCTAAAAAGACGGGTCTGCCCTTCATTTAATAGTAGCTGCTTTTTGTGTGCAAGGATCTGTCGTTTCATTTGGAGTCCATTGGACTAAGGGAGTAGAGGGGTGGACTATAAAAGGGAGAAAGAAAATCCTTAAAAGGGGAGAGCAGCAGCAGTGTGCTGCACAGAAGAGTCAGCCGCGAGAATTAGAGTAGCAGTAGTTTAGTTTCATTTATTTCCCTTATCCATTTTTTTAATTAGTCTTAATCTAGTCTACTTAGGTGTATTAAGTATTAATTAGTTGGGGGTTAATCTCCGATACTATTTTCTCCTTCATTTATACAACTCTCCATCTCAAGTTTGGTACAATTTCTCTCCCTTTTCTTTATTGTTCTTCTTTTATGTTTTCATGCTTAATTTTATTAAAGTTTGCATCCTTATTAGTTTTTTATGTTTAATAGTTTAATTAGAGTAGTGGTTAACTTAATTAGTTTATTTTTAATCATGTTAGACTAGTTAATTTTTAAGGTTGAAGAAGACTTGGTTTGTCTCGTTTTGTGGGTTTGTTGTGTGTTTACGGACTTTGTCGACTCATTGTTGGTTTTCTCCTTTGATTGCGATTTTTGTATGATTTACTTGTCTTGACCGCGATGGATGAATCGTATTTCGTCGAGCTTTATTTGGGGTGGGTCGACCTAGTAATAAGTGCGAGAGCCCGTTATTAGGACCGTCCCGGGTAGATTGAGACTCGAGAGAGACCCTTTATTTTCCTAATTACCGACCGTATTCGACTCATTTGTGAACTCCGATAATTCCCTTGAGACTACCTTGTTGACCTTGACCCTAGTCCATTTTATCGTATTTCTCTTTATCTTATTATTTGATTAGCTTAGCTCGCTAGTTTGTTTTAGCGTATTTATTTCTTTTGTTTGTTTGACTTTAGACCTTCTTCCTGCCAAAAACATTTCTTCTCTTTTGACTAATACCTTAGCTTGACCGAGACCATTATCTAGCTAGACCGTCCCCGTGGATTCGACCCGACTTACCCTCGACTACCCAAGTTTAGGATAGTTGGTTTTTACTTTGATCGATCGGGATTCACGACAAATCCCCGTCCGTCAAATTGGCGCCGTTGCCGGGGACGGTGCTTAGTTGGATATTTGTCTCTGTTTAGTTTCGGAGTTAGTCTTTTCTTATGTTTTTTTTACATATAAGTCGATAGCTTGTTTTGTATATACTTGTGTGTTTTTGTTATTTCTTGTGACTTTTCTTGAATCCTTCTCTTCCCTTCTTATCTATAATGCCTTCTCTTGCCGACCATAGTAGACCGAATCCCGACTTGTTTGCCTCACCCATTAACATTGGGGTTTTTGAGGGTCCTAGCTTCGATATTGAGCCTTATTATATTGATTTGGTGGAGCGGGATGCCTTTCATGGGCTTGAGAGTGAGGATGTTTATGGTCTTCTTGAGAATTTTGTGGGCTTGTGTTGTGTGTTTAAAAGGGATGAAGTGCCTCTTGATACCATTAAGCTCATATTGTTTCCCTTTTTTCTTAAGGATGGAGCTAAGAGATGGTTTCGTTCACACCCTCCTAACACCTTCACCTCTTGGAACCCACTAGCCCTTGCATTTCTTAGGAAATTTTTCCCTCCCTCGAAGGTCGCCAAGTTTAGAGATGAGATTCTTAGCTTTGAACAAGGCGAGTTTGAGAGTTTGAGTGAGTCTTGGGTTAGGTTTAAGGGTTTATTGAGAGCTTGTCCAATTCATGAAATTCCACTTTTGCTAACCACTTCGACCTTTCTTCAAGGTTTGCTCCCTCACCATAGAAACCTAATCATCTTTTCATCCGAGAGAAAATTCAACGAGTTAAATGATGATGAAGTTTCCGGTTTAATTGAAAGAGTGGCTAGTGTCAATGACCAATGGGGATTTAAGAGAGTGAGACCTCAAGTGAGAGAACCTAGAGATAACCCACCTATGCTTTCTTTGCAACATGAGTTGAGTGTTAGGGTAGACTCTTATTCTCTTAATAATGTGCATGATTCTTATTATTGTCAAGTTTCTCATCCCTTTGTGAATGTGAATGCTATGCATGCTATTTCATCCACTTATGCTTCTTGTGGTGATTTGGGAATTACTCTTAATCCTCTTCCTTATTGTTCATTTCCACCTCTTATTGATGATGAGGATGATGATGATGATGATTTGCATGTTGTTCATTATGTTCCCCAAATCCCTTTGAATGCTAATATGGTGCTTAATGTCAATGATGATTTGCATACTATTGCCTCTTGTGAACCGACTTTCCTTCCTTCAACACAAATTCCGCATCCCCTTGTCCAACTTACACCTTTTGTTGTGAGTGTTAATGATTGTGAGTTGGAATGTGTGCTTTTTGAGGAAAATGTGTGCTTGGATAAGTTTTATGATCTTTGTAGAGAGGAAAACCACAAAGGTCTTAGCTTGTGTGAGTTGGAGGGCATATCTTTTGAGGTTGATTATGAGAGCTTGGAAAGGGAGTTGAGGAAAAGAGAGACTCTTGAGGTTGAAAGGAAGGAGCAAAGAGAGGATAATGAGATATTGGATGTTGCTTTGAGTGATGAGAGTATTAAGATCGAGGATACTTGGGATTGTGAGGTTGATTTCTTTGAGGAACCAATTTTTGAGAATTTTGTGCCTTTCCCTTGTGTGGATTTTGAGTCTCTTTCACCCCTTGATGATTTAGATCTTATTTCTCTTACTCCTTTGTTTGAGTGCATGCCCATAGATGAGAATCTTGAAACTCTTTTAGAAGAGTTTTTGTTGGTTTTTGGTTTGTCACTTGATGGTTCTTTGATTGAAGCACTTGAGGATGGAGAGATGATTAAGACCCCCAATATGAGTGAAAATGGGGAGAATGATTGTGTGAGTGCCTCTCCTCTTGTGAATTTGGAGTCGAGTGATAAATGTTGGAATTTTGAGATCCCAAGTACCCATCCTTTCCACAAACCGTACACTACCACTCTTATATCTTGGTTTTGTGAATTCTCTAGCTTGCCTCACTATGATCATGTTGGTGAGGATTGTTCAAATGCATATGACAAGTTAATGAGACCTTTGGTAGGGTATTTAGATGACTTACTTGTTTGATTTGTGTTTAGTGTATATATTTTTTTTTTTGTGTGTGTTTTTGTGTTGTTTTCTTCTTGTGTGTAGGTGTCCACTTATGATCTTGAAGAAGGAACATCAAGATGATGGATGAAGAGAAAAGATGAAGAATCACTCACCAAGTGTTGAAGATCGAGCATGAAATGGTAAATTCTTCACCCACCCTCTCTTTTCTCCCTCCCTAGTCTTAAACATTGAGGACAATGTTTCGTTTAAGTGTGGGGGAGATTGTTGCTTGTTGGATCATACTTGGATGGATTTTGGTGGAAATTGTGGATTTGGTGGTGTGATTTTGTTGTAAATATGTGCTGTGTTGGGATGTTGGAAGTAATTTGTTTATATATGTTGCTCCTTGTGAATATGTGTTGTGGATTTATTTTTTATTTTTTATTTTCCTTTTGTGTGTGTATTGTTTTGTCAAAAAATTTCAAAATACCTAAAAATATGAAAAATTGAACAATCCAAAAAGAGTTTTGCATTTTCCTAAGAGTTTAGTCGATTTTCTTGATTTCAACTTTGATGAAAAAAATGATTTGGAAATACTTAGTGTTGCATATTAGTATTGTGAATCGACTAATCTTCACTTTAATTAGTGATTTAGGGTGTATACCATCATTATTGTTCACATATTCATCTCATGGTGTGATATATCCATTTGTTCATTTTGTCCTATGGTGACCGGATCCCGACTTGGTGACACTATTTTCGTTACAAAATCACAAAAATCCACAAAAATGAGAAAATCCCAAGAAAACACAAAAACAAAGTGTTTAATAATTGCTCACATTTCAATTCAAAGTGACAAAATCAAAAAAATCAAAAGAAGAAAAAAAAGTCACTTCTCAAATAATTCGAAGTGTTTCGAAAACAAATGAATAAAAGGAAAGGAAAGAAAAAAGAAAGAAAAATGAAAAAGAAGAAAATGAAAAGAAAAGAAAGTTTGTTCAAATAAGTGAGCTTATGTATATTTATTATTTCTCATCCACTTCACAAATAAATTTATCCTCCTTTCTAGTCAACAAGTTGGTACCGGGACGATCCGAACTTCTTACTATGTAAGAAGAGGGACTTTGTGTTTCATTTTCGGTTATAACGCCATGTTAGTTCACTCCATCTCCGCCATACACCCTATTTTGCTTACCGAAGTTATAGATTAGTAGATGTACAATAAGACTATGCAACTTGTGAAGTATTTCTTAGTCATTCCTTATGTTTTAGTTGGATTTTAGAATTTTGATTATCGATTTGGGATTTGCTTAGTTGCCTTGTTGAGGGAGGTGACTCGTTTTGTTTGAGTTGACCATTATATTATCGAGTTTCGTGCTTTATTGTTTGGTCGTCTCGCAATTTTGGCAAGACCCCACTTGCCTTGCAAGGGGATACTCTCCTCATAGTATCTCGTTGTGAGTTGAAGGGACGGAGCGAGCCCGTTTATTGTCTCGTATCGGCTATTATGTTTTTATTTATTTATTTTAGTGAATAAAATGCTTTTGTCGTAGACTATTTGAGCTTACTCGAGGACGAGTAAGGTTTAAGTGTGGGAGAGTTGATAGACGTCATTTTGGTAGTCATTTTACCCGCATTTATATCTCTATTTGTCTTGATTTTCCGTGCTTAAACCGTTATTTAGCTCATTTTAGTAGTTAGTTACTAATTATTATATTTATTATAGTTATTTGTTAATAATGTTTTATTTCGAGATATGGGTACTGCTTTTTGTTGATTTTATTTTGTAGGATATGGAGCGAGGATTAGCGGGAAGAAACGGATCAAAACCGAGTAAAGAATCACTACAAGAAACTAGTGTCATTCCTACGGACCTAATCCGTAGGAAACGTGGTCATTTTCGTCGGAATAAACAGTTTCCTACGGAAAATCCGTAGGAATTAATCCGTCGGTATAATTCGTCGGAAATAAATTGTTTCCTACGGTAGATTTTGTAGGAATTAACTTTCCCACGGGAATTTTCGTAGGAACGGTTCGTCACATGAATTTGTTGACCAAAATATTGGTCCTACGAAACCTCGTCGGAAGGTCTAAATTTCCTATAAAAATTATGTAGGGTAATACTTTTTCTATCCAAATTAAAATTTGATGATCAATTTTTCAGAGCCAATGATTTCCATTGGATAAATAGCTGATTTTCACTAGTACAAAAATAGTACTCCGTAAAAATTAGGAAATAGTTTTATAAATACGGATTATTAATGTACTTCATTAATATTATACACATTAGTTACAAAGCAAATCAAACAAAAAAAAAATTACAAATAAATATTTCTTGTGAGGTTGTTCCTTTCTTTCTCGCCTTATGCATGGAGGCGGCGGATGTAACAGTAGCTCGTCGGATATAGAAACATGCTCATTGAAATCTAGCTCAATCATTGAAATAATGTTTTCCTCTTTCAAGACGTTGAATGTTCTGGAGAAGTAACGATAGCATGGATAAAGTGGTGAGTAGGCATGGTTCTGACAAAGAAACAGAGGGCAAAATTAGTCTAAATAATCTTCCACCAATCCCTAAGGGTATATATATGAGAAAGACAACACATATTTCCATTGTTTTGCACAAAGAAACAAATGTTCCCAATCGATGTACCAATGCTCAACACCTACATGGCACAAGATACACAAATCAACATCTATATACCATAAATTTGTTTTGAGGAAGATTACACTCTTCTTATATTGTAGGCTTTTAGCAAGGGAAGTTAATTCTTAGTCTAGAGAATAAAAAAAAAAGACAATGGAAACAGAAGCCAATAATATAGTCAGTTGACTAACTGATTCCATATGGTCGTCCTCATTTATGTCTCCTATCCTGTCAGAGGTTAACAATAAACCATTCTCTGATGCATCAAAGCCGGGATTAAACTGGACCTAGTAAATTAAAAGAGTTAACCAGCAGAAAAAAATGACACAGTGGTGAATTTAGCTAAGATATTACGTGGCAGAGCTATTATCTTCCGGTGGTGTAGCGAGTTCAAACCTGACTAACATCTTTAGTATGAGATTGTTCAAATCATGCAACTTGCTTTTTGCTCCTCCAATCCCATACAAATTCCTTAATCAGATTAGAAGCGACAGAAAACTTAAAGGTAAAGAATTGTTCTAAACCTAGTTAACATATTACAGAAAACCAAATAAATTAGAAGCGATAGAAACTTAAATTAACTCAAATTAAACATAAAGGTAAAAAATTGAGCCAAACACAGTTGATAGATGATGAAATTGAAATGGGGGAAAAGAAGACCTTGATGTTAATTTTTTCTTGAAGAGTGAGTACTTTTGTAGATTATCATCCTATGCGTCTGGTGTGGGTGGTCAATTCATCGAGTGCCTCCTGTTAAACCACAAAAATTAATCACAATTGAGAGGATTTACATTGGTGAGGAGAATATAGAAAAACTCTTGTCAATAGCTGGATGTTATTGAGGTTAGGAAACGAGAATAAGTAGACAAGTTTTCATAGAGGTGAATCAAAAGAAGCCTGTCATGATTAAGGTACAACTGATTAAATAATACTTCGTACTTCTAATTTAATTATTAAGAAAGTTATGATGATTAAAACAAAGTAGAAGAACCGATGACTCGTAAATTTTCTCTGGATCAATGTTTGTTGTCCAGAAAAGGGCAACCCATTTGGTGCATACCAGCTGAAGAACATGAACCGGGTTTATCAGCTGTAGAGCCCTAAGCAGCTCACCCCTGTCTTAACTCCATTTTCACGATTCTCAGCTAAAGGCGTAAGCGACTATAGCTGTTAAACTGATAAGGGATATGCCAAACTTATGCAAATTGAATAATACTCGTACTTCGTTTGTCAATTACTCAATCTACATGAAAGAAAGATACTTCACATCTCTAAACTTGAGATCATGGACGTCAAAATGTGATGAAAATGGAGGGAGGTGCATTGTGGATTATTATTTGAGCATAATTGTGTGTAGTTACATCCCCCATTTACACTAAGTTAGACGTGGCCATAAATTGAAGCTACTGTGAAAAATAAGCAAGGCCATAAAACACATGTTGATGGAGTACTACACTACAAACACACGTGGCCATAAATTGAAGCTACTGTATGTATGCATGTGTTGAATGCCTCCTCATCCCCATCCTCATGTACTAATGTGTAAATCGGTCAAGCAAATTTTGAATGAATGTATTGACCTATCTGATTGATTCTACTGTCTTTTCAATTAAATTTCGATTTTAGATTCTAGAATGAGTAAAAAACAATTAAAAAAACAATGTTTCGATCTTCAATTAAAAAAACAAACATTATTATTCTCTAAAAACAATGTTTCGTCCTTATCTAACTAATACTCCGTAAATAAATGAGTAATATTTGACCTATAACAATACGATGGATAATATGGCTATACCATGTACCATGTACCAAGTACGGAGTATTAAGTACAAGCATTTTTCCTAATAGCTATAACATGGGAGTATTAAGTGCAAGCATTTTTCCTAATAGCTATAACATGAATTAATGTGGGAGGTTAAGCAGATATAAGAACATTATAGTTATGACATTACTCTTCTTCCCTTCCACACAAAGCAATGTTTATAAATTATACACGCCTAAACTTATTCCACAAAAGTAGCAAACCCCCCAAATAATTCGGTTTTAGAATCAACAATTAAACGGAACTCAAAATACATTGCCCCAAATGATCTTTTTATTGAAAGAATCATGTATCCACAGAAATTAGTTTGGCACAACAGCAGAAATAGGCCTACTCTTAATTAATTAATTACTCTACATTATCCAACAACCCATATTCACAAGTAGGCAAATTAATTAAACTGGTTGAAAAAAGCAACATAAACACAAACGATGACGATAACAATAACGATGACTGAACTGAACAATCAAGCCACATAAACCATATATGGTTGAAAAATTCAAGGTTTACAATAATACGGTGGACTAAAGTCATGGTTTGAATAATTGGGTTAATTGAAAACAACCTAAAATCAATTACACTGCACCTTCTGTAAACTACGTAGAATCAATTACTAAGCAACTCCCTCAAATACCTCACACAAGCATACCTATTTTCACACAAACATATACCAGAAGACTTAAACCCGTCAATATCCCCAAATAAATGAAACCCTAAACCTAATCTCAGGACTCACAAATGACATCTCCCTTACATTCAATGAAATTATCTATGAAAACTGTGAAAATCGAGTCACTTATCAATGAAAAACGTGAAAATCGAGTCACCTGTAGAGGCGTGGACCACCGAGGCCCACGAAACAGTGGTGAGGAAGACGAGAAACCATCAACTGAGACTTAAGGACAAAGGCGGAGGCGGAGGCGGAGGCAGAGGTGTTGGCGGACGGGGGTGAAGCAAGGAGGGTTTTGAAAAGTAACTGTTTGATATAAGGGTTTGAAAGAAATAACGTGTAACATACACCCCCAGTTCATGATCTTTTACCCCCATTTTATCATTATTTATGAGGGATATTTTAATGAAACGGGCCAAAAGATAATGAACGGAGAGAGTATTACTACGAGTATTGAATAGTGTCGGGGTTATATTTTAATAGGATGTTCTTTTAACGTGTTTATAAAATATTTTAATAGCGTAGTTTTAACATAAGTGTGCTTTTTGCTTTTTAATTAATGAGGACGGTTACATTGACCAACCGCGATAATAATAAACCTAAAAGAATGGTTCTTTTACTGAACCGTGCTAACTGTGCTATTATGCTATTTAACCAAAGTTATGGGGAGCCAAACTTTATCATGATATAGAAACGGTTGCTTATATAAGCGTATTATTTGGGGCGTGTTGTATAATCAAAATTGTAGTAGTGCTTGAGAAAATTAACGAATGTACGACAAAAATAAATTAAATTGATTTTTTGAGGAAAATAATAAATGTTCCGATGACGCTTAATTAAAATGAGCTTCAAGTCGAAAATAGAGTGTCGAGGTTATATAAAAAGAATTCATAAATTAAATAGTCCATAAGAATTTAATGAATAAGTAGATCAAAACGAAAATGAAAATATATTTTAAGTATAAAAAGACTTTCACACGAATTGCATTTTTAGGAGTTCAAATGACGACAAAGGTAATTCCGTCTTATAATTAATTTAAGTATTGCGAGTTAAATCGTAAATATAATTAAATATGAACATAAATTTAATTTATAAAAACAGGAGTTTTACGGTAGTAATTATTATTTTCTTTTTTCAAGTTTTCTTTTTAAAAATTCATTTGATTTGATTAACTGATTACAAGTCAATCGGTCTCTTGTAAAAAAGATAATCAAAGTTTAGGTTTAGTTTGAGTTATAACATTGTTCGGATTATTGTGAGAAGATGTATAATAGTTTAATTTATTCTCATACATTATCCATTAACTTTATTAAGTTGATTTCCAAAATTAAAGTGTGTAAAATAAAATTAACTAACATTAATAAAATATAAAAAGTTGTGATAACATGAATTAGTGGTAGCTATAACCAAAAAAATTAAAATAAAAAATAGAGAAATTAAGGAATATTAATATAATTATCAAACCTATAATGACGTGAATACAATATTTGTTAATTAAGAACATCGTGAAATGGCGATATGGAAAACAAAGTTAAGAAGTGTGAAATAAACATTCAACGTATTATGTATTTATGTAGTCGAGGATAAAAAAAAGTTAAAGACTGTGTAGCAAAACATAAGGACTATCATGTAGTAGAAGTAAAAAAGTAAGGGAATCTATTTCAAGTAATAAGAGAGAAAATCATGTTATATACTGGAAGAATTATATTCACTGATACGCCTTACGAGAGTTACGACAAAACAATTTCATAGGGGTATCTTTTCGGTTTTGGTAAAGTACAGGACGAGTATATTTCAGGGTAAAATACATTGTTTAGTGTACAAAAACAATAACAATAACAATATGCGAGAATAATGAATTTTTAACTTATGCATTAACATTAGTGAAACGGTTCACGAAACTAATTTTTGGACCTACAAATAATCCTACGGAACATTTCGTAGTACAAAATGTTTCCTACCACAAACCCGTCGGAATTCCGTAGGGGATATTTAAAGGAGCAACGGATTGGGATTCCGTAGGAAATATCTGTAGGAACAATTACTTTCCGACGCATTTCTAGATTCGTAGGAACTTTTCCGTTGGAATTACAACTAATTCTAGTAGTGAATTGAGTCAATCCCGAGTTTGACTTAATTGGAGACTCCCTCCTGTAATCCTAATCTACTGTATCACTCTCCTCATACTCTTCATTCATTCATACACCCTCCACTGCCTTTCATCATCATGCCCTCATCATAGTCTTCATCAATCAATTGATAATTTCCACTACTTCCTCCTCCGTATACCATCACGCACCACCAATCTCAACCTCCGGCCCAGATTCCGACCGCCACCTCCGACCTCCGACGAACCCCTTCTGCTCCGACCAACTCCGGCTAAAACCACGACCACCACCAGCTGAGCTCTCACTCGACCACCCTGCGCGCACCACCGGCGACAACCAGGCACGCCAACAAGCAGCCGACCAGCCCAGAATTGCACTCCAGCTCCGTCGATTCTCACGACCCTGCTCCGTGCTCCTCCTCGGTCCACCATCCTCCGCCGCTCCTACTCCTGCCCAGCCACCGTCATCTCGACCGAACTCCACCACCCTCGCCGCGTTACAACTCCGACGCGCCAGCAAGCAGCCGACCAGCCCAGATTCGCTCACCAACTTCGACCCATTCCGTCTTGATCCGACCACCACCAGCTTCACCGGCGTCGCACCTCCTGTTCACGTACTAACCACCTCCGGCGAAGCTCCACCGGCGTTGCACCATCAGCGGCCGTCGAGCCTTCCTTCCTCCATAGTCAAGCAATTGACTGATTGAGCTTGGGTTGATTAATTGAATCACTTTGGGTCTGATTTAAGAAAAGGAGAAGCTAAAAAGACGGGTCTGCCCTTCATTTAATAGTAGCTGCGTTTTGTGTGCAAGGATCTGTCGTTTCATTTGGAGTCCATTGGACTAAGGGAGTAGAGGGGTGGACTATAAAAGGGAGAAAGAAGAGTTAGCCGCGAGAATTAGAGTAGCAGTAGTTAGTTTCATTTATTTCCCTTATCCATTTTTTTAATTAGTCTTAATCTAGTCTATTTAGGTGTATTAAGTATTAATTAGTTGGGGGTTAATCTCCGATACTATTTTCTCCTTCATTTATACAACTCTCCATCTCAAGTTTGGTACAATTTCTTCTCCCTTTTCTTTATTGTTCTTCTTTTATGTTTTCATGTTTAATTTTATTAAAGTTTGCATCTTTATTAGTTTTTCATGTTTAATAGTTTAATTAGAGTAGTGGTTAACTTAATTAGTTTATTTTTAATCATGTTAGACTAGTTAATTTCTAGGATTGAGGAAGACTTGGTTTGTCTCGTTTTGTGGGTTTGTTGTGTGTTTACGGACTTTGACGACTCATTGTTGGTTTTCTCCTTTGATTGCGATTTTTGTATGATTTACTTGTCTTGACCGCGATGGGTGAATCGTATTTCGTCGAGCTTTCTTTGGGGTAGGTCGACCTAGTAATAAGT
The DNA here is from genome assembly GCA_958450325.1 of Agrostemma githago. Lineage (NCBI taxonomy): Eukaryota > Viridiplantae > Streptophyta > Magnoliopsida > Caryophyllales > Caryophyllaceae > Agrostemma > Agrostemma githago. The sequence goes on from OY288258.1 coordinate 41,863,325, forward strand.
GCGAGAGCCGGTTATTAGGACCGTCCCGGGTAGATTGAGACTCGAGAGATATCCTTTATTTTCCTAATTACCGACCGTATTCGACTCATTTGTGAACTCCGATAATTCCCTTGAGACTACCTTGTTGACCTTGACCCTAGTCCATTTTATCGTATTTCTCTTTATCTTATTGTTTGATTAGTGATAAGTGTAGTTTGTAGTGCTTATTTTGTTGTGTTTGGTCCCTTTTTACCTTGTGAAATCACTCTTTGGAGCAGTTTCTGGGCTACTCATGCTTCCTTTAGTTCGTTTTAGGTTCCCGAGACCGTTCGTGGAGATTTGGAACGATTCCGGCTCGTTTCATACACTTTTGGAGCCAACGAAGAGGAGGAACGATCACTCGGTGCCTTGGATTCGATCCCGAGACCTTGGGACCCATTCCCGAGCTCCTTAGACTCGATCCCGAGCCCCGAGAATCGACGAGAAGCCCATGAGAAGCAAGGAGGGACCAAAATGATTATATTGGAGGCCTACAGGGTCCTTCCCGGGCGAGATAATGCCTTCCCGACCGGGAAGGAGTGTGCAAATGAAGTTGCTCTTGTTTTGGGGCCGTCCCGTTCGGGATCACTTCGTCCCGATCGGGACCACTCCGTCCCGGTCGGGACCATCTCGTCCCGGTCGGGATGGGAGAGCTGTAGGCCGCGTGACTTCTTTTCTCCTCCTTCATTCTTGTAACCTTATAAATACTCCTCCCTTGTATTGTTTAAACATCTTACACTATCATACATTACCCTAGACTATCATAGGCCTCTCTACATTGTTTAAACACTAGATTTAGTTCTCCTCTCATTAGCCTAATCTTCCTTTAAACTTTTGTTAATCTTAGATTATTCTAGCAATTAGTCTTGTATTAAGGAGATTCTTGAAGACTCATCCAAGATTGACAACCTTGGAGATTATTTGGGTTTCTTATTAATTCAAGTTCTCATCTTTTTCATCCTCTTGTAGTTGGTATAATCTCTTTTCTCTTGTTCTTGGTTTATTTATCAAGTTTCAATCTTTACTTATTGTTTATTGCTATTGTTTGTTCATTATGAATGTTTGGATGTTTACATTGATTTCTCTTGTTTGTGTTAGTCTTGGTTTGATAATGAGTGAGTAGATTCCTTGTGGGGTTAGTAGGGGAATTAAGTGTGGATTATGGGTGATTAGGGTTTGATTATGGGTAAAGGTGAATCCTTTGTTGCTAGTCACATGTTAGGCACTCTATGTGTTTGTTGAATTGCTTGTGTGGGTAGTAGTGGCCAATGCTTCTCATACTTGTTCTCATCTTCTCATTGTTTGGCTAGTGTGTGATTGTGTTCGGGTTTAGTCTTAGACACGAGAGTGTGGACTTAGGTTTAGACGCGAGAGCGCAAACCGACTCTAGTAACTAAGAGACACCTACACCCTTGATCACCCAATTATCCTTCTACACTTAAGAACCCGACCTAACCCTACTCCCTTCCATATTTGATTCATCCTTCTAGTTAGTCATCATTTCTCTAGTTCATTGTTTAGTTTGTCTTTAGTTATTTCATTTAGCTCGTATCGTAGTTAGTTCATTGTTAGTCCACTTTCATCACCTTCAACCATCGTAGTTTATCAATTATCTTCCTCATTGTGTTCGTTTGCGTGACTTAGCCTAGTTTTTAGGTCGACCTAGTCTAGACACTACAATACCGTCTCCGTGGACACGACCCGACTTACCCTAGCTACCCACTAGGTATAGTTGGTTATTACTTGACGGTAGGGGACGCGGCAAATCCCTACCATCAATTTGGCGCCGTTGCCGGGGACGGTGCATTGTTTAGACTTAGTTTGCTTATTAGCTAGACTTAGTTACCCTTCTTGTGCTCTTCTTCTATCTCTTGTGCATATTTTGTAGGTTTTTCTTTGTTTTTATCGTTTTCTTTCTTCTTTGATTCCCGTTGTGCTTGTTTATTGTCTTTGCCTAGTGCCCATAAAGCACTAGGTGTTCTTACGTTTGTTCGAGTGTGTAGTGTATGCCTAGGAGGGGAGGCGATTTCTTTTTCTTCAATCCAGAGCCGGAAAGACTCTTTAGAGCCTTTCGCCAACGGACGATTGACCGGGTTAGAATCTCTCAACCAAGTGCTAGCAATACCAATCAACAACAAGCTCAAAGTTCTGACTTGAACGAGATACCTCGAGAGACGGCCGAAGGGAATTTCATCAATCCTTTCGGTGCTTCTAGTCCCAGTTCTCCTTCTTCAACTACATCAACTCCGTCTACACCATCATCTCCCGCATATCCAATCATGCCTAAGTTCTCTTCTCATTCGACCTTTACGGAAGACGTTTTTCCCGGTCCAACCGTTTTACCGGAGGCATATACCGGCAACTTTGTGGCAAAGACGCAATTCATCCAATTGGTCGAAAGAAGTCAATTTAGTGGGTTACCAACCGAAGATCCTCATCAACACATGGAAACCTTTTCAGATTATTGCGATGCTATCTCACAAACGGGAATAACCCAAGATCAAATCCGGTGGGTGTTATTTCCTTTCTCTTTAATCGGTAAAGCTAAGCAATGGTTCAAGGGGTTAGACAAGGCGACTCTTGGTATTGATACTTGGAAGAAGCTAGCCTTAGCTTTCTACCAACAATTTTACCCCCCGGAGAAGACAAATCTATTGAGAGCCTCTATCACGGGATTCCAACAACGTGATGAAGAAAGCCTCTACGAATCGTGGGAAAGATTCAAAGCCTTGATCCACTCTTGTCCTCACCATGGCCTATCACAATGGTTCCTAGTTCAACAGTTTTGGAACGGGTTATTTGAAGACTCAAGGGCCATACTCAATATGGGATCGAACGAAAGGTTTACCGAGGTGGATGATGACCAAACATGGTCGAGAATCGAGGAGATGGTGGTGCACAACTCCCAATACTCAAGGCCTAGAAAGGCGAATCAAAGAGGTAGGCACGAGGTCGATGCCATTACACAACTAAGCATTGATCTTGGAGCTCAATTAAAAACTCACATGGAGACTATTGACAAGAAGCTCCAAAGCCACCTCAATCAAGTTCAAAGCACTATTTCCTCCAACCAACACTCGATTCATGAAGTTAATGCTTTGGGAGTTGTATCTCCTACAACTTATTATGGGATGTGCGATATTTGAGAGATATTTGGGCATGAACCTCAACAATGCCGAGGTAGTATCGAGCAAGTGAACGCCTTTCAAGCGTTCAAGCAAGGTGCCCCCTATCCTAACATGTTCCAAGCTTCCCATCAAGCTTCCAATCAACAATCTCTACAACACCGTCCATATGTGCCACCTCCCTTAAGGGACATCAACCAAGGTTACCAAGGTTATATGGGCAACCCAAGGCCATTCAACAATTTCAAGCAACATAACCAAGGTAACTTCAACAACAATCAAGGGTTCCAACAAGGGAACTTCAATCAAGGTGGTTTCCAAGGAAACCAACACAATCAAGGACACCAAAACTACAACCATGGCAACAATCAAGGCCTTAATCAAGGCAACTCTCATGGGTTCCAAGGGAACCATCAACAACAACAAGCAACCCAAGGTAATCGACAAGAAAGCAAGCCAAGGAGCCGGTCTCCTACTCATGATTATGACATTCCTCTAGCCATCACCAATACTCCACACAATCAACAATCTCCACCTCGAGATTTTGATACACAAAAGCAAATGATGGAGTTGCAACGAAGCCAAATGGAGATACAAAGATCCCAACAAGAACTTATAGCTCAACTTCAAATGGAAAACAAGGAAACGAGAACTCATCTCAAGATGCTCGAAACCCAACTAGCTCAAGTTGCTTCGGGTAGCTCTTCAAGACAAAAGGGGCAACTACCTCCCCAAGGTGTAGAACATGTGAATGCCATCACCTTAAGGAGCGGTGCTACCTATAATCCTCCCGTGTTTCCTAGTGAGCAAGTACCAATGGAAGAAGTTGTATCTCCACCTCAAGAAAACTCAAGCTTGGGAAATCCAATGGAGGAGCAAGTTTTGTGGGAGATTGAGAAACCCCATGAAGACAAGCTTCCCCCACTTCAAGGAAAAGATAAAGGTAAAGGGAAAGTGTCATTTGAGAAGTCCACCCCTATTGAGCAAAACAAGGTTCATATCAAGTTGCCTTTCCAAACAAGGCAAATGAAGACCAAGGTGGATGTTCAATATGACAAGTTCCTTAATATTGTGAAGAAATTGGATGTGAGTGTCCCATTTACCGAGCTACTTACCCTAATCCCGACATATGGAAGATTTATGAAAGAAATCTTGGCTAGGAAGAGATCCGTCGACAAGGAAGAGACCATTGCGTTCACAAGAGTGGTGAGCGAGCTTATTCAAGGTTCTACGCTTCCCAAGTTGAAGGATCCGGGTAGTTTCTCGATCCCGTGCACCATAGGCAACTTCAAGAATGAGAGAGCACTATGTGATTTGGGTGCGAGTGTAAGCATAATTCCCTATTCCATTTGTGAGCGACTTGGGATAAAGGAGCTCAAGTGTACTTCCATTACACTCCAAATTGCCGATAGTTCACTCAACCGACCATTAGGGATGTTAGAGGATGTGCCGATAAGAATCGGGAAGTTCTTCATTCCGGTCGACTTCCTAGTGCTCGACATGCCGGAAAATGCTATCACTCCCATTATCCTTGGGCGCCCATTTCTACATACCGCCGGTGCTATGATTGATGTGAAGAACGGTAGGATCACATTTTTGTTAGGCGAAGAAAAGCTCGTGTTTGACCTCCAAGGCAACACCTCGCCTACTAATGATGAGTCTTGCAATATGATCCACGCCACGAAAGACATCGATCTAGGGGATGAGTCGGGAGGAAGCTTGAAGAACAATTTCTATGGAATTGAAGATGATGATTCCGAGCTTGGGGCGGATGAATGCCCATATCATGATGTTGAAGACAAGTTGCAAGACAAGGAGAAAGATGAGCCTCCCTTGGGACCACATGAGGATAGATGGACGTTTGGGTATATACCGAAGGATCGAAAGTACAAGTTCAAGCCATTGAACTTAGTAGATCGGGATGCCCCGAAAACGTCGGGATAAGGTTGTGAAGAGCCTTGTAGTGTGGATGGTTACACCACAAGCTTGATTGAAGACTTCGCAAGAGCCTTCGATTTGTTTCTTCGTGCCCTTGATGGCAATGGAGTTGGCCAAGTGTTGTTGAAAAATGATTGAAGAATGCACCATCCTTGGTTTGACGGAGTTCCAAAAGAACCGTCTCATTGTATATATCTCTTTCTTGTAATCCTTTTGAGTTTTTGTGGAATTCTTGTAATTTGGTATTTTTGATGAGCGATGTGAGGGAGGGATTTTGATGATTGTGTTTGAGCTTATTTGATAAGTCTTAGTGAAGATGAAGTCTCGAGGAGAGTACATGATGATATAAGCTTAGATTTGAGCAAGGGAGTCGGTTTTTGAAGCTTTGGACAAGCTTTTGGGATTATGGAGGTCATGAAGACTCTTCCCGGCCGAGAAAGAGGCTTCCCGACCGGGAAGGATGAGCCATCCCGACCGGGACCGAGTCATCCTGATAGGGATGAGGGTGCCAAAATTTGAGTCCTCTGGAGTGCCATCCCGACCGGGAAGGGAGCTTCCCGACCGGGACGGGTGTGTCATCCCGACCGGGACCATCCATCCCGACCGGGATGACTCCTGCTCCTCTTTTGGCCTATTCTTCGTCATGTGAGCCCACCCTACCACTTTATACCCCCTCCCAACCTCCCTACATATCCTTGCACATATCATATGACCCTACACTTCATGTACACACCCTCACCTCATCTTGTCTTCACTACATACCAAGCCTCACATCAAATCCCGCCTCCTTCTACCATTGCAAGCTTAATACTTCAACCATGCGGGCTTATAAATATTGAAGAGGAATAGCAATGACGAAGACTAGCTAAGTGCCAATATTGATCTATGAGACGATGGAGCGAGTGAGTTGCTAACCTATGGGTACGGCAACTATCCTTCCTTTTCCGTCTTTTATCGCTTATCTTCATTTGTTTATCCCCTTCCCCTTTTACACTTTTGTGCCATGGTGGCCCTCGGGGCCTTGGTAGACATTGCTCCCGACTCTCAATGACGTGATTACATCGAGAGTCATTTCAAAATCCAAATTTACAAGAATTTTCACTTTTTCTTTGATTTTACTTTCTTTTTAGGATTTAGTCGGATTCGGGCGGAATCCGGGCTAGGTGACTTGATTACATCTAGTCCTCCCCTCCCATTTCCTTTTATTTATTTATTTTTATTTCTTCCCCCATCCATATCTTTTCTCGTTTCGGCCCATGGTGACTGGACTACACCCCGGCCGGACAAATTTCTGCCCCTTTTCTCCTCTTTTCTTTTTGATTTTTAGCTTTATTTTCGTATTTTCTTTTCTTTAGTGTCTCCACACACTACGATCGAGCATGAGGACATTGCTCGGTTTAAGTGTGGAGGAGCGATATCCTATCGTAGTTAGTTTTATTTTCGTAGTTTTTCGAAAAATCTTTAAAAAACCCTAAAAATTTGAAAAAAAATTCACAAAAATCAAAAAGATTTTCTTCTGTGTGTTTTCCTCTTGTGTCATTGTGTCGTATATTTGCTGTGTTGTGCGTGTTTTGCCTCCCTTTTTCCTTATAGGTTGCTTAATCACCGTTAGCTTTGGAGAGCTTTCAAGACATCCGGTAACATCTCTTTATTTCTTTTCCCTCCTTGTTGCTTTTGGAGTTTGAAGGAGATTGGTGATGATGTGTGCTCGGGTGGAGCTTTGTGCATATTTGTGGTGATTGGTCGTTTATTCGGAAATTCGGGGTGGTGTTTGTTCTCTTGTTTGTGTGTTTTGTTTTGTCTTGTTTTGTTGCCTTTTTGTCTCTTTTTCTTTCGTTTTTGTCGAGTCTTTGTTTTGTGTGTGTAGTTGTGTCTTGTGTGTAAAAGGTTTTTCGAAAACCCGGTTTTGAGGCTAGTGTGCAAGTGTTTACTTTCCCTTTCTAATGAAATGAATCGAGTCGTGGACCTTAGTTTGGTAGAATGACCCTAAATCAATAGTTCCGTTGGTCCTTTACCTTGAGTCCACCTAGCATACTAGGGATTTACTACGAGATTTGCATTTTGACCATTTTGACCACCCACGGTGTGAAAAGGCCTTGGTTGCCGAGTCCCGTTCTTTAGGTGACCATGTTCGGAATTGTTTTATTAGTCCAAGTTTCTCCCCTTTTTGTGGGTTTAAAGGGAAGGCGCCATCCCAACTTACCCATTCCCCTACCTCCTACACATATCCACAAAATAAAGTTGCAATTTGTTGAAATCTCTCTTTCTTAGTTGCAAAAAGAAATGCCTACAACTCAAATCTAGCCAAAAGGGCAAAGAAAAGAAAAAGAAAGAAAATGAAAGAAAGAAAGATTGAAGAAAAAGAAAAGGCACAAAAAGCCAAAAAGAAAATACAAAAGATGAAAAAAAAAAGAAATGACATAGCAACACACAAAGCAAAAATGCAAAAGAAAGAAAAATGCCAAAAGAAAACCGTCTCATAAAAAGAATCCCCCCATCTCAAAAATAAGCCTTTTACCGACTATTGCCGTGAAGAGCCTACCAAAGGACCGAGTCCCTAGGAAGGATGATAGCGGTAATGGTCGGTCTTCCCTCATTTTGAAATAATATTCACCTTTTTACTTGGATTAGTTGAGCGGTTTTGAACATGGGACGACCCTCTTGGCTCATCGCTAAAAGGGGCGGGTTCTCACTTACCTACAGTGTCGACTAACACCGTGGTTCATCCTTTTTCCATCCCGCCGATCGTCCCGTAGTACGTTCTTAGAAGGTTAGGAGGACCTAGGTAAGTTACCAACGTTTCTATTGCTTTATTGTCATACTATTAGAGTTTTGTTCATTTCGATTTGTGTTATTATCTTGGGAACGTTGTCACTTGCCTTGAGTCCTAAACCGGTGCTTCTTTTACCGCTTTTTAGAGGGAAGCAGTATTTGTTTCTTTTTGGGTGCAACCTTGTGTTTGTTTGTTTGCATGCTTGTTTATTTATGTGTTTTGTGTCCGGTTGCATCCACAGTTTTGTCGCAAGACCTTACTTGCCTTGCGGAGTGCACTTTTCCTCTAAGTGTACTCGCGTGAGTTGAAAGAGCGTAGGGTCCGCTAATACCCGCTCGGCTAGTTTAGTAGTTAGTTTGTGCTTACTCGAGGGCGAGTAAGGGTTAAGTGTGGGGGATTTGATAAGTGTAGTTTGTAGTGCTTATTTTGTTGTGTTTGGTCCCTTTTTACCTTGTGAAATCGCTCTTTGGAGCGGTTTCTGGGCTACTCATGCTTCCTTTAGTTCGTTTTAGGTTCCCGAGACCGTTCGTGGAGATTTGGAACGATTCCGGCTCGTTTCATACACTTTTGTAGCCAACGAAGAGGAGGAACGATCACTCGGTGCCTTGGATTCGATCCCGAGACCTTAGGACCCATTCCCGAGCTCTTTAGACTCGATCCCGAGCCCCGAGAATCGACGAGAAGCCCATGAGAAGCAAGGAGGGACCAAAATGATCATATTGGAGGCCTACAGGGTCCTTCCCGGGCGGGATAATGCCTTCCCGACCGGGAAGGAGTGTGCAAATGAAGCTGCTCCTGTTTTGGGGCCGTCCCGGTCGGGATCACTTCGTCCCGATCGGGACCAATCCGTCCCGGTCGGGACCATCTCGTCCCGGTCGGGATGGGAGAGCTGTAGGCCGCGTGACTTCTTTTCTCCTCCTTCATTCTTGTAACCTTATAAATACTCCTCCCTTGTATTGTTTAAACATCTTACACTATCATACATTACCCTAGACTATCTTAGGCCTCTCTACATTGTTTAAACCCTAGATTTAGTTCTTCTCTCATTAGCCTAATCTTCCTTTAAACTTTTGTTAATCTTAGATTATTCTAGCAATTAGTCTTGTATTAAGGAGATTCTTGAAGACTCATCCAAGATTGACAACCTTGGAGATTATTTGGGTTTCTTATTAATTCAAGTTCTCATCTTTTTCATCCTCTTGTAGTTGGTATAATCTCTTTTCTCTTGTTCTTGGTTTATTTATCAAGTTTCAATCTTTACTTATTGTTTATTGCTATTGTTTGTTCATTATGAATGTTTGGATGTTTACATTGATTTCTCTTGTTTGTGTTAGTCTTGGTTTGATAATGAGTGAGTAGATTCCTTGTGGGGTTAGTAGGGGGATTAAGTGTGGATTATGGGTGATTAGGGTTTGATTATGGGTAAAGGTGAATCCTTTGTTGCTAGTCACATGTTAGGCACTCTATGTGTTTGTTGAATTGCTTGTGTGGGTAGTAGTGACCAATGCTTCTCATACTTGTTCTCATCTTCTCATTGTTTGGCTAGTGTGTGATTGTGTTCGGGTTTAGTCTTAGACACGAGAGTGCGGACTTAGGTTTAGACGCGAGAGCGCAAACCGACCTTGACTTAGGATTTGACGCGAGAGCGCAAACCGACTCTAGTAACTAAGAGACACCTACACCCTTGATCAACCAATTATCCTTCTACACTTAAGAACCCGACCTAACCCTACTCCCTTCCATATTTGATTCATCCTTCTAGTTAGTCATCATTTCTCTAGTTCATTGTTTAGTTTGTCTTTAGTTATTTCATTTAGCTCGTATCATAGTTAGTTCATTGTTAGTCCACTTTCATCACCTTCAACCATCGTAGTTTATCAATTATCTTCCTCTTTGTGTTCGTTTGCGTGACTTAGCCTAGTTTTTAGGTCGACCTAGTCTAGACACTACAATACCGTCTCCGTGGACACGACCCGACTTACCCTAGATACCTACTAGGTATAGTTGGTTATTACTTGACGGTAGGGGACGCGGCAAATCCCTACCATCAATTAGCTTAGCTCGCTAGTTTGTTCTAGCGTATTTATTTCTTATGTTTTTTTGACTTTTGACCTTCTTCCTACCAAAAACATTTCTTCTCTTTTGACTAATACCTTAGCTTGACCGAGACCATTATCTAGCTAGACCGTCCCCGTGGATTCGACCCGAGTTACCCTTGACTACCCAAGTTTAGGATAGTTGGTTTTTACTTTGATCGATCGGGATTCACGATAAATCCCCGTCCGTCAATGCCCCCAGTCCTCGTTCATTCGGCACGTGGGGCCCGGCCTGACCCTGGCTTATTTGCTGAAGTCCAGGGAGCCTGGCCCCAGCCTGCCCAGGGGTAGGCAGAGGGACTTTGCGTTTTTTATACGAGGTTGGGGGATGCCCCCATTCCGTGTTGATTCGGCACGTGGAGCCCGGCCTAACCCTGGCTTCTTTGCCAAAGTCCAGGGGGCCTGCCCCCTGCCTGCCCAGAGGTAGGCAGGGGGACTTTGCGTTTTTTATACAAGGTTGGGGGATGCCCCCAGTCCTTGTTCATTCGGCACGTAGGGCTTGGCCTAACCCTGGCTTCTTTGCCGAAGTCCAGGGAGCCTGCCCCCTGCCTGCCCAGAGGTAGGCAGGGGGACTTTGAGTTTTTTATACAAGGTTGGGGGATGCCCCCAGTCCTTGTTCGTTCGGCACGTGGGGCCCGGCCTGACCCTGGCTTCTTTGCCGAAGTCCACGGGGCCTGCCCCCTGCCTGCCCAGAGGTGGGCAGGGGGACTTAGATATTTTGTTGGGGGGTCCATTTTTCTTGGTTCTAGCAACAGGGGGGGTCTCCCCCTATTGCCCCTCCTCGTTTGTGTGTGAAATGCAATTTTGAACAGACAACGAGTATGAATTCGAGAATCTTTTCATTTCTTTGGAAAAAAAAACCTTAAAACATCCATGGTCGTAGCCGTCGACACTTTTTTCCTTGACCGTTCTCCGCCAATTCAATTTTGAAGAAAACAAGAAAATTCCTTAGTCTCTTAAGCTAGACATAGTACCCTTTCAGGGTATCTATGTTCCAGTGGGCGGCCAGTTCTTGTCCTGCAGGGTGGGCGATCTTGTAGGTTCCTGGCCCCATGGTCCGGGTGACCTCATACGGGCCCTCCCAATTGGCACTTAATTTCTCATGCTCTCTTTATCTTCCGACTGCTTGCGTCTTTCTCAAAACCAGGTCTCCTACTTGGAAACTTCTTTCGTTCACCTTTTTGTTGTACGCTTTCCTCATCCGCTGCTGGTAGGCGGCAATATTAACGCCGGCCTCTTGCCTTACTTCACGGACTAGGTCCAGAGTCTCGGTCATTGCTGCTTCATTATCCGCCCTGTCATACTGTTGGGATCGCAGGGTGGGAATTCGCACCTCAATGGGCGGTAGGGCCTCCGCCCCGAGACCAGGCCGAAGGGGGTCTGACCCGTGGATTCTTTCCGGGTGGTCCTGATTGACCATAGTATGCTTGGTAATTCGTCCGCCCACCTGCCTTTGAGCTCATCCACCATCTTTTTTAGCCCATTCAGAATTTGTTTGTTGGCAGCCTCGGCCTGCCCGTTAGTTTGCGGGTGGCAGACAGCAGAGTAGGCGACCGCTATGCCATGACCTTCCAACCAAGCCCTTAAGGGGTCGTTGTCAAACTGTCTTCTATGATCGAATACCAGCATCTTTGGCAGGCCAAACCTGGTTATGATATTTCTCCAAATTACCTTGCTGACTGTGGGCTCGGTAATGTTTGGGACTGCTTCGGCTTCGATCCACTTGGTGAAATAATCAATCCCTACTATCAAAAACTTCCTGCCCCCAGTCGCAACAGTAAAGGGGCCCAATATGTCAATCCCCCACTGAGCGAAGGGGATGGGAGACAGAATTGGCCTGAGTTCCTGGGCGGGAGTATGAATTGATGGGGCGAACAGCTGGCACTTTCTGCACCTTTGGGTTAGATCTCTTGCATCAGCTAGCAGGGTTGGCCAGTAGTAGCCTGCCCTTAGAGCCTTATGGGCTAGTGAGCTCCCTCCTATGTGGTGGCCGTAGATTCCTGAGTGGATATCATCTAGAACTTCTGCGGCCTGCCCTGCCCCCAGGCATCTGAGCAGAGGTGAGGAGAATGATTTTTTGTACAGCTCTTCACCGATTAATATGAACCACGCGGCCTTCGCCGACATCTTTCTTTTTTGCACAGGGTTAGATGGAAGGGTTCTGTACTTCTTGAACTGGATGATTGGGGTCATCCAATCTTCAGGCCCTGCCTCTTCAATGACATTGACCGGGGACTTTGCCTGACTTCATAGGACTTCAACCCTGATAATTCTTGTTTCACCTTTTCCAGGTAGGCGACCATAGTCTGGTCTCTGGCTTCGTACTCTCCATTAATTTGATTGGCAATGAGCTGGGAGTCTGTTGCCAGGACGAGTCTCTCGGCCCCTGCAGCCTTGGCTAGATTAATGCCTGCCAGTACGGCCTCATATTCAGCCTCGTTATTTGATGCAGGGAAGGTGAACCTGAGCGCATGCTCGAAGTCCACTCCTTCAGGGCTGGTCAGCACAATCTCTGCCCCCGCACCATTGGCTGTCGAGGATCCGTCAGTGCATACCACCCATTCTCCGGCGGGTGGATCATCCTCTTCTGAATGAGAACACTTAGTCAAAAAATCCGCCAAGGATTGCACCTTGATGGCTGTCCTGGACTGGTATGATATCCCCAATCCGCTCAATTCTATGGCCCATTTTAACAGCCTTCCCGATTTTTCAAATTTCTCCAGCACCTTCTCCAGGGACTGGTCAGTTAATACTATGACAGGGTGGGTGTCGAAGTACGGCCTGAGCTTCCTAGCTGCGATGACGACTGCATAGGCTGCTTTTTCGACCAATGGGTAGTTCTTCTCTGCTGCCCCCAGGGCATGGCTCACAAAATATACTGGCTGCTGGGAGCCTGCTTCTTCCCTTAGAATTACCGCACTAACCGTTGTGTTTGTTACGTCGATATAAAGGAAGAGCTTCTCTCCTACCACTGGTCTTGCCAGGGTGGGCAGCTTCTTCAAATGCTTCTTCAGCTGTTCGAAGGCTTCTTTCTGTTCATGTAACAGCCCTAAATTTTCGCGACCAAAATAGAAGAATAAAATAGGAAAATTTAAAGCCGTTACTCCGCACTTAGCTCACAAGTCCAAATGTAAGGCAAAAGAATAGTATATGAATTAAAAGAAATATAAATTCGATAGTAAATTTTAAATAGAAACGTTGCAGCGGAAGACTTAAGTCCCACAAAATTCAAAACGGTTTAAAACAACTTCAAACCAAAATTTAACATAAATATAAATAGTTCGGAGGTAAATGTTAAATAATAAAATTCTTCCTCGCTCAGCATCCCGAACCAAATGCACTCATGCAGCATATTAAGTGTACCTATCAACTGTACCCAAAACACAAATAGGTACAGGTTCCAGCGGGGGAACGACCCAAAATAAAAGAACGTCAGCAAAGCTGAGTAAAAGTATAATATAATGAAAACGTACACAATAATTATAATTTGTACTCCCTCTGTTTCTTTGATATCTTCCACATTTCCTTTTTCAACCATTTCTTTGATTTCTTCCACTTTCCTTTTTTTCTATCACACTTCTCTCTTACCTAGGTGGCCCACTTAGGTTACTCCCTCTCTACTTTTACTTATTTTATTGTTTTTCTTAAGAAATGTGCCACTTTTAAGGTGGAAGAAATCATAGAAACGGAGGGAGTAGTAAACTGAATCCAGAGTTAAAATCCACCGTCTCGAAACCAAACCACAATACTTTAAAAACATCGTAGTCAAAATCAAAACCAACCAATATATTTTTCCCCACCTGTGTGCCAAGGTCCTACCCTTGCACGGTCTAGAGGTATCACCTGTGCTTAGTTCGACTTATATAGTGCGCACCTCTCGCATTTGGACAGTCAGTAGGATGATGCTGCCAAAGGAGAAAGTCTAACTCCCTAGCAAGTGGGGGCCGGTTACCCCACTCAAATAATACTCGGGCCAAGAGTTCAGTTTCGGGACGAAGTCCCAGGAACGTCGTAAACGCACCTTAAACCAACTAGACCAACAGAGCTCCCAGAGTCTGTTATAATTTCCAAAAATTTTACCGAAACGATACCAATATGTGACTCATGTCACAAGTTCAATATTCAAAATATTACGAGTATCATAAAAATTCACCATTGACAAAATAATTTATAAAATCGCTTTTAAAAATATACTCCATTTGAACCGAACATGCTCTTTACTTAAATGTGAAAAGGGTAAAACGTCCTTACCTCTCGAGACGGACAATCCAAGCTAAACTAAATCTGAAATTCTTTCTCCTCGAACCCACGAGCTACAATTAATACAAATTGTTTCAATAACTAATCTAAGTGACTTATAAAATTATCTCGATCTATTACAAATAGAATTCCCTCAAAACTAGTATAGTACGTAGTATAATGATTGACAACCTCCTTAAGTACAAATTTAAACTCTTATTAAATCTTAAACGTTATGGAGGAAACTAACGCACCCGACTTAATTTTAAATTAAACCCAATTACGTAAATCTACTTCTTTAAGATATTAATATTCTTAAGACTCCAAACTTGCATCCAAGTTATTCACACCCTCCCGCACTCATCACTCCTTCTCTGTACTCACTCCAACGGCCACAACAATAAATACGTCAACACCACAATCAAACCACGATACCAATTAAGTGACGAGTGACCACTACATCATATGAGATCGTAACCTTCCAACTATTAGCCATGAATATCGAGTTCCATTCTCCGCACTAAAACAGGTCGTATTCATCTCGATATAACCGACTCCGACACCATCCAACTTCTAATAACCGCTAAAATATATAAATATAATCGACTCCCGTTGAGACCAACCCCAGTACTAATTACTTGCAACCTCTTAAAATAGACATACTATATAGTTAATCTACTAATTAAAAGAACAAATAGAAAATTGGTTAAACTTACAATATAGTTGAAGTATGACGTAAAACGTATTGGTATAAGCGGAGAACAAGAGTCGATTTTTCGATGATGGATGATTGTTGAAAACAGAAGACATAGGACAGAAGATGGATGATGGTGCGGCAGCAAGGTGAAGGTGAAGGAAAGTAAAGGTGGGGGTGGACATAAAGTGGGGCATCAAGGGGTTTTAATACAGTACAAGTTGGGTTGGTTTGTTTGTTTGTTTTCTTTGTGTTTGACCCAAATTCCAACCTGATACAAGGTCGGTTTATAAAATAACGTTCCACATTAAGAAATTAAAATCGATTTATTATAAGACGACCCAAACTACTTTAATATTTATAACGACATTAAAAATATTTTTCCAACTTAATAACTCGATTTAAATAGAAAGTAGAAAAGTCAAGCTTTATAATTGACTCGGAAAATAACGGCGTGTTACAGTTCATCTTCCCATTTGAATTGATTGTTTCCTCTCAACACTTTGAAGAAGGGTGTTGATTTATCGGCTGACCTGGCGATGAATCGTGCCAGGGCAGCCATCCTGCCTGTCAGGTGCTGGATGTCCCTTATAGTCCTTGGCTCTGGGAGATCTAAGACGACCTGGACTTTTTCAGGGTTTGCGTCGATCCCCCTGGCGCTGACCAGGAAACCCAGGAATTTTCCGGAGTGGACTCCAAACGTGCACTTCTTGGGGTTAAGCTTCATTTGGTAAGTGCGCAGGGAGGAGAAAGTCTCATGCAAGTCCTTCAAATGCTCAGCATCCCCCTTACTTTTTACAATCGCGTCATCTACGTAGGCCTCCAAATTCCGGCCTTTCTGATTTTCGAAGACTTTGTCGACCAACCGCTGGTAGGTGGCGCCTGCGTTCTTTAGCCCGAACGACATCATTTTATACATATAATATCCAGCGCTAGTGATGAATGCGCATTTTACCCTGTCAGGCTGCTAGAGGTACACTTGATGGTAGCCTGAAAAGGCGTCCAAAATCTAAGCGTGGTATACCCGCTGATGGCGTCTACTAGTTGATCGATACTTGGGAGGGGATAGCAGTCTTTAGGACAGGCTTTGTTAAGGTTTGTGAAGTGCACACACATTCGCCATGCTCCTGAAGACTTTTTTACCATCACCACATTGGCTAACCATTCGGGGTAGTCACAGCTTTCTATGAAATCGGCCTTCAAAAGTTTTTCGATTTCTTCCTTGATGGCCTGATCCTTCTCTGCAGACATGTTCATCTTTTTCTGCTTCACAGGGCGGGCTACCGGGCTTACGTTCAGCTTGTGAACGATATGCGCCGGATCGACCCCCGGCATCTCATCTGCCGAGTAGGCGAACACGTCCCTGTTATCTCTCAAGACCTTGATCAATTCTCCGCGGTAAGGATCTACTAGGTCGGCCCCTATGAGGACCTGCCTTCAAGGCTCCAGGTCCACCAGCATGCTCTCTCCCCCAGGTTCAAGGTGGTCCGCTGCCCGATGGCCAGCTGGAATCTCTCCTTCCCTGCTGGGGGAGCTGTCAGCCCTTCGCTTGCCTTTCCTTTCGGTCTCGTGGGTTTGCAGGGCCACTGAGTAGCATTGTCCGGCCGACTCCTGATCCCCGTGCACCTTTCCCTCCATGCCGAAATCTGTTACATAGGCAATGGTCAGGGCTCTGATTGATATGGCAGCCTCAATTTCATCCAAGGTGGCCCTGCCTATCAGGGCATTATATGCAGATTTTGCATCTACCACAAAAAATGACACCCTGATATTCCGGGCCGAGGTTCCTTCTCCGAAAGTCACTGGTAGATCGATAATCCCCATGGGAAGCACGCCTGGCCCGCTGAACCCGTACAGCGATCCGGGGCAGGCTTGAGATGTCTCTTCTCTAAATTCATTTTGTCAAACGCGTCCTTGTATAGTAGGTTGGTGTAGGCGCCTGTATCCACCATACACCTCCTCAGAATGTGATTGCTAATCTCGAGAGACAATACCAGGGGGTCGCTGTGAGGGTAGATTATCCGCCCAGCATCTTGGAGGGTGATGCTCAAGGTCAGGCTCCTCGGACTCCCTGCCTTCTCAGCATAGCATATCTAATTTCGCAATTCACGGATTTGCCTTTTTTTGCCTCTTTTGCTTGTCTGGCCCTCTGCATCTCTTGACACCACGTGGATTACCAGGCGGTTCTGCACTGAACCTTCAGGCTTGTCCGCCGTCTCCTTTTGGTTCTTGTTTCTCGTAGCATAGTTGCTCAACCAACCATTTCTGATGAGTTTCTCAATCTCATCTTTTAGGTGGCGGCACTCCTCGGTGGTATGCCCGACGCAGTCATGGCATGTGCAAAATTTCTTTGGATCGCCCTTCGGGCTGCGCGGCTTGCTCGGGCGATTCCACTTGGCTGTTTCTTTTTCGAGCTCAAAGATTTCAACCCTCGACTTATTGAGGGCTGTGTAGCTGTCAAACCTTGGTTGGTAGGCCACACGTTCTTTTCTTGGAGTGTCACCCTCCTCAGCTCTTTGCTTGCCTGGCTCACCCCTGTTGCATCCACCATGCGGTCCCCCCTATGGCCTGGAAGGTCCTGTGGGGGTATCCGGCAGGCTGTGGAATTCTTCCTGCAGCATGAAGCCCTCGGCAATCTTTCGGGCTTTGGCCAGGGTCTCTGGCTGGGCCCTAATCATTTGGTTCTTCATCTCCCCCGGGAGCAACGAGATGGTTAATGCGTACGCTGCAGTTGAGTGGTCAATTTCCTTGACTTGTTGGTAGGACAGGTCGAACCTCTTCAAGTAGTCCCTGACTGTCTCACCCTTCTTCTGCCTGAGGGTCATCAGATCAAAGCGGGTTAGCCGGCGCCTTTTGTTCCCTGCATATTGGTCCAAGAAGGTCTCTGCCAGTTCTATGAAGTAACTGGTTGACCCTTGCGGTAGATTCCTGAACCACCCCTGGGCCAGACCTACCAGGGTTGTAGGAAAGATCTTGCACCAGACTGCATCATCGGCATCGTACATCCCCATATGACTTTCATATGCCGCCAAGTGGTCCTCCGGGTCTGTAGTCCCATCAAACTTGACAGAGGGCATTTTTATTTTAGGGATGGGGTACTCCTGCACATCAGGGTGGAGCGGAGTCTTGGTAGGCCTACCCACCATCCTTGACCTGCTCCCTGCAAATTGGTAACCGTGGTCATCCCATTTTCCAGGGGTCGGTTTTCCAGTACTGGGGGAGCGGTGCCTGGGCGGCTGCCTACTCATTGCCTCATCCTCCCTTGCAGGGGAGTAGTGCTTGTGCCGCTTCTTCTGGGGTTGCTCGAGGTTATCATCTTGACGGTGTCTTGACCCTAGCGGTTGTCCATGATTGAGCCTTGACTACAGACTCTGGGACAATCCTGGGGCTTGTTGGGACTCAGGTGGCGTTAGTCGGGAAAAGACCCCGCCTTGCTTCTCTCCGAGGCGTTTTGAGGCTGGCTCTCTGGGCTTCATCCGCTCTAGAAGATCTTGGGATAAGCCTCTCTTTTCGATGGCAGCCGTGGACTCAGTGGTGTGTATAGAAAATGCTTTTTGCTGAGCAGGCTGCTCCTAATTTCCTGCGGTAATGCGTCTCTGCACCTGCGCATACCCTTGAGCGGTTTTTCTTGCCTTTCTATGGGCATTCCTGGTAGCGGTCCGCCTTGTGCCCCCAGCCCCTTCCCCACTTTCGAAGTGAAGGTGCCTGGGAGTTGTGGCGATCCTGCCCACCAGGTCTTCTGGAGTAAACTCTTGATTGAGCATGGCTGAGAAGAATGCTGCAGTATGAACGACCTGGGCAGGGGTGAGATTCAAGCTGGGCCTCTGCTGGCCCACCTGCCCGGCTACAACTGCTCCTTGGAAACTGGCCCTTCCTACCCCCGGAATCGTGGCGGCGGGCATAACCTCTGGAAGGGGCATGCCGTAGAGGGGGATCACCGGTGGGACCGTCGGCACTATAAGAGATTAATTATTAGGTAGCATTTATCTAATAGCATATATTGAAATGCCACCTTAAATTATCTTAATTGACAAATAAACTTGCAATTAAACCAAATGCTGCCTAAACTAAAGAACTTGCGCGCTATACCCTTCACAAAACAAAAAAAACCACCTGCGATCTCTTTTCATAATAACCCAGAACCCACAACCTAAAACATAAAACCTAAAACTCAATCCTTCAATCAGAAATCTAAAACCCAAGTGATCCTTCAATCCACCAATTTGCTCGATCAATCCAACGTTATTCTTGTTATTCCTACTGGAGGTTAGTTGTTTCTTCTTGTTGTTTCTCTCTTCTTGCTAATTGATTAAGGGTTTATATTTGTTGATTCTCATTCAATCCACCAAATTAGCCGATTCTTGTTCAATCTACAACCTATTCGAAATTGAATTATTGTTTGTTGTTAGTTTGAGCCGTTGCTTTTAGTTTAGGGTTTATTGTGTGTTAAAGCTATGACTGATTATTGATACCCGTAACTGTGGGCCGAAATTTGGTGAAATTGTTTCATTCTGATTATGTCCGAATTATTTATTATTGACTCATTCTTGTTAGGACTGTTTTTTCTTTGTGAAATTGTCATGTTGATAGTTTATTTGTGCGATTTTGAGTTGTTTATGAAATTGTCAGTGAGTTCTTAAGGAAAATGTGATGTCTACTGTATTTTTTTCCGCATCGGATGAATTCTTGAGTTTTTTGTTGAATGCAATTGTCTATGGGGTCTTGATGTCTGTTGAATGCAATTGTCAGCGGACTGTGCAACGTCTCTCTAATGCTATGATATTACAGCACAATTAGATTAAGTGTCAGTAACTTGATTCTTATGGAGTCTTATTCCTACTTCTTACAAGTAGTAAAAGGGCCATATGCCCATACTCGAGTTTTTGAATTCCATTTCTGAATGTGTTAGAAAAATCTGTGTCATTCCAAAAATCCAACTCAAGACCCAAAAAAAACATTTTAAAAAACCGGGGTTTCAAAATCATTAAGGTAGCGTTTGGCAACCAACATTTCATTTCAAATCGTCATTGTCAAATTAGAAAAGTGAAATGATAGAATTTTACAATGACATGTGTTAAAGGTGTCATTTGGAAATGAGCATTTTTGTGAGAGACTTGGATTTGGTTGGATTTGACAAAATTCAAATTCACAAATTCACTTTGTTTCCCAAACAAAGTATTTGTGTCAAATCCAAATTTCAAAATGAAATCCGTGTTCCCAAACGGACCATAAAAATATTTGTTGTTTTCAATTTAAGAGGTTTTAAGAAGAGAGTTTTAATATATTTCAATATACAGAGTATTTGGTTAAATATTTTGAGAGGTATACGGAATAGAGAGGTCTCGAAAAGTGAGAATGACGACTAGAAGAGTGAGATGGGACTTGGGAGTAAGCTCCGATACACTAGTTTAGTAGTCCTCGCAGGAGGAGTATATTGGTAAACTGTTTTAGTTCCTATACTTAGTATATTCTCACATATAACAAAAAAAGAACCACAACTATAATGAACCTTCAGGGAAAAACTCAGAGAGGAAGGTCAAGCAGCATCCATGCTTTGACAATAATTTTTACCAACGCAAATAGCCAGAGTAACATGAAAACAGCCACCTTGTTCATCTTCTTTGGCAACAACCTTCAAAAGAAATGTGAGAATACTTGGTGCATATGTGAACAAGCACCTGAATCAAGATGTCTCCTGTTCTTTGAATGCATATATTGCTACCCTAATCTCCTAAACTAAGCAAAAAAAGGTAAATCAAAGGGAAAACAAAAAAATGTCAACCACCACTTCAATGCGGCTGTTGTTTATTTGTAACTTTTATTTATTTATTTATTTGTACCTTTTGTTGTAGAATTATGCCGTTTCTATGATTGTTTTGTATTGAAAATTGTTTGGTTTCCAACATTCTTAAATTTAAAATTATCAATGAATTCTTAAACATGCTGGAAAAAGAAGCTAAGTCGGCAAAAACTGTTATGTACGGAGTATTTCGTTTGCAAGACTAGATGATATATATATATATATATATATATATATATATATATATATATATATATATATAGAGAGAGAGAGAGAGAGAGAGAGAGAGAGAGAGAGAGAGAGAGAGAGAGAGAGAGAGAGAGAGAGAGAGAGACTCTTATGAGACCCCTTACATTGCATTTTGTGTTATGCATAGAAATCAATTACATGGCCCCCTTGAAAAATTAGGTTTTATGCATAGAAATCAATTACATGGCCCCCTTGAAAAATTAGGTTGGTAATTGAAATTAACATATAGAAGTATCAAGGTTTTTTTTGGCATATGGAGTTTACTTATTACTTGAGCACGTCTTGGCCCCCCTTGATAAATTGTTCAAAATCAGTGAATGTGCTACTTGAGAGAAAAAAATTTTCTTTTTTTTTGGATTTTTCTGTAATTATCGTTACTGTGTGATATGCTACAGATGTGGACAGGAACACAGTGTTAAAAATAGACAGAGTCATGAGTGTCAAGTTATGACACATATTGATGGATCAAAAAGTTTTGCCTGTGTGATTGAAGAACAGGTTTGTAATTTTTTTACGGGAGCAATTTATTAACTTAGAGCTTATATTTTCAAAGTCGTGCTTATTTTAATCTCTTTTTGACAAACTATTGATGGAGTACCACCATCTCGTGCTCATGTGTGCTTGGTGACTCATAAGGACCGAAAAACTGATCCTGCTCCAATAAAAATCAAGGTAAGCGGTGGTGAGAACCATGTTCAAATTTTATTTAATTACTCATATATTGATTTGATAAAAAAATTTGGACAGCCTTATTATGTGAATTTCACATGGAGGTGTGTACTTTTTCTGTTGCTTTTAGGAAATGATCAATGCGAAATTAAAAGATTTGTCAAAGAATAAAGAAGTCACAAATGGAGTTGTTGCTTGGGATGGAGATAAATACTCGCATGTAATTAATGAGATTATAGGTCCAGAGAGAAGAGGACGAGTCCGCGGGTTGGGTAGAGGTCCAAAGTCTATTCCATCTACGACATGTTATGGTAACAAAGAAGGCTGGGATAACGATTACGTGTTATGTAACGAAAAAATTCAATTTTTGGAATGTGAGCTCAAGAAGATCAATGATAAATGTGTCAGGATACAAGAAGAAAATTTAGAAGTGCAAAGGAAAATGCAAGAGGAGTTAACCATGCTCAAATGGCTTTATTTGGTAGAGATATCCTTAATAATCCTCATACATAGCCGCAACAATCGCTTTTGTGTTTTTTTGGATGACTAGCCATTTTTATTTGTTAGATATTTTGATAGAGATGTAACTATAGAAATTTTGGTATTTGGATTGTACCTATTTACGCTTTTGCTATCCTTTGATTAAAATTTAACGAATTGACTTTATACCCATATAACCTATTGTAATGGTCACTTGACAGTTATGAATTCTAATGTCAATATTATAAAATCAATTATTTTATATGTTTGACCTTTTTTTTAATTAGTTACTTTTAATATTTTTTTAATTAAAACAATATAATTAAATAGGAAAAATCCCTCCAAAATTGGAAAGGCGCAATTACCAATTTTAAAAAACAAATGAAAAAAATAAAATAAATAACAGAATTTTGAATTTAGGAAAGGTCTATAGTGGCATTTATATAAGGCTTTACCAGCATTTATAATAAATGCCACAATGACTTCTCCCTACATTGAATCTAGTGACAAATGATTAAATGCTGCAAACACTTTGCGTGACATTTATAAATGCTACCTAACCACAGAATAAATGCTGCTAAAGATGTGATCTCTTGTAGTGCGGACTCGCCCCAGAACTGGCTTCATTGATTTCAGGCATGTCTTTTGGTTATGGTTGATTTTTGTGGGTAACTCGTGAGCACAACTGAATTCCTCCCCACAGACGGCGCCAAATTGTTCCGGTCACGAAAACAATAGACCCGACTTCGGATTCGGATCTTATGATTATGGTGTTACTCGGATAGTAATCGTCCGACTTTCCTTGATCTCTCATTTCCCTCACTCCGGCGGTCGGACCTTCCCGACGAAGATGGCCTGCTCCCTGCACAATGAACGCACAGGGCCTCGGAGGTGTCCGAGGGAACCCTCTCCGATGCCTAAGTCAGTCCGTGAAATGCCTTGAGAAACCTTACTCGTGAGGAGTAAGGTGGTGGTTTTAGAGTGAGAGTCTAGAGAGAGAAAATCCAACCCTTTGTAAGTGAGAAATGGCAAAGTATTTATACCTTTCCCCAAGAGAGAGAAAAGAGAGAAGAAGAGAAAGGAAAAATGGGTGGACGGGCAAGTGTCACGTGGGTTCACCTCGTCCACTCATTCTCTTTTACCTTAGGCAGGCGGCGGAGGGGTTCCTATGCTCTCATGGCCCTGCCTAGGGCGAGAGCTCCCTGGAGGCTGGCAGGCAGGGGGCTTGATTGCCCAGACCAGCAGGCGGCATGGCCTTGCTGGGCAGCGGAGCGACTAAGGTCGCCCTTTTGAGGTTCCTTTGCGATCTTGCTCGTTGGCCTGCTGGGCAGACCTTCTTCTGTTCTTGGGTCGGGCCATCTCGGGGCCCAGATGACGGGCGACCCGCGGCAGGCTACCGACCCCCATCAACTCTTATTATTATTATTTGAATTTGGGATGGAGGAGAATGAATGAAGGAGCGTATGCAGCTAGCTAAGTATATAAATTAAGTTGTGGGAAGTGAGTGGAAGAAGAGGCGAGGGGATATATGAGTAATGTATGAATGTCTAGTCCTGTGGCCTGTGGGAGTTCATCATCATGCATGTGATGTGCGATTAAGAACCACAGTTGGCTGCATTTATGTTGCTAGGCCCATTCAATCAAATACATACTCCTCCCTATATATTCACCTTCCCTTCTCTCTTTTTTAACTAATACTCCAACTCCAATATGAGTGTATGTATACATGCATGTACTTGATCTATATATGTTGCTTGCGTAAAAACAAAACAACTGCGAAGGGTACGACAAGACAATAATGACGACATGGGTTTAGCAGACTCAAGTTAGGCTAGGTAGTTTGTTGTAACGGAGGCGTCCCGTTACCAACGGTTTGTTGATTATGCGAGAAGAACAAAACAAATAGCAAACAATAATAAACTGACACACAGATTTACGTGGTTCACAAGCAAAATCACTGGCTACGTCCACAACGACAAGGCCAAATTCACTATTGTGGAGATAATAGAACAACAGTAGACCGTAATACACGCGCTTAATAGCTCACAGCTAAAGCCAGAAGTACTACCAATTCTACCAACCAGATAGTAATCTCAAACTGGAAATAGACTGCCCAAATTGAGTTCGACCTGCGACGAACTCACCAACGAGACGAAGGACAAACGATCTTGTGGCCAACCAAGATCCAAACAAACTCCAACGGTCTCCAACGAAGACGAGATCAATAGAACAACCAAAACTAGGGACTCGGAACAAACTGAGTTTTTCCCTCAAGAAAACCTCACAAATCAGCCCTCTATATTGTGCTCTCAAATCATCTCTCTGTCCTAATTAACCTAGAAACTAGTCAGGTCTTTATATAGTATTATTCCACCTAAACTAGTTACCTAAACTAATTAGGAAACAAGGCTAATCTTCCCTAAAACCAAACAATCTTATGTTACCAAAACAAAAAGATCAACTTTAGGAAAGATATCAGAAAAAAATCAATTCAAGGCCTAAAAGGACAATTGCTAGGCACTTATTTCCTAACATAGTTGATGTTACTTACGACACTGCCTACAAACATAGATATCGTCTAAGGATGTAAGTCGATACTTTGCATTTTTACATTAGTTTTGGGCCCGTGGACCATCGTGTACTGTGTGATAAATACGATCAGAATGGAGAGACAGACAGACTCATTTACTGACGCATATGAGATAAAGAAAAGAAGCAATGATCAAGTTGGGATGAATGGGCCAAAGGACAGGCGATACATAAAATGGGCCGTGCATAGAAGTTGGAAGCCCAAGCCAAACAGGTTGACAATAACATCCCAAATCCAAACAAGTGTACTGGAGCATATAAGAAGATATATGATGCGGGGGTGTTGCATCTTGCATGTCATAGCCATAGGGGGGGAATACTTAAATAGCTGCCCTGTAAAACCATGTTCTGTAATCAAAAGCAGGGTGGAGAAACTGATGCGAGATAAAAATGCGGAAGCTCCAATGAAAACTTGTTTTTGTATTTTTTTTTACAAAGGTTAATGTAACCTTTAAGTTTATTGAAGAACGAAAATAAACGATAAATATAAAGGGATATTTAGCCCGTAGTTCGACCTTCAACCCGGAATTAATCACGAAAGAGATTGGAGCCCAATCTTTTATCGCCAATTCGAAGTACCTTCTCGAATTTAGTAAACACCATGATCACAAGATCAAAATGCAACTTGGTTTTTTTGTCAATTCATAATTCATATTTTGTCTCCTTTATTCATTGAAGTGACACGGCTTATATAGCCTACATGTGAACTTCAGCTCGATATCTCGAGTGATTTTCTAATCTACAATATCTAATATAACATGGAAATAAATACTACAAAATAATCTACTAGTATCACCTAAGTATATCCTTGCCAAAAATACAAGATACTTGATTTCCTTTCATCTCCTTGAGATCACGACATCAATACATTTGAGACAATAATCTACTTGATTTTATTCTTTATGGAGATCACGACATCCTCATTGATTTTATTGCGATTTGGACGAGATTCCCATAATATATCAACCATATCTTGAGGATTCTTTTATTTGCTTACTACCTTTATGAAGATTATAGGATTTCCCACATATCTTCAAGATAGGGTGAAATCTAGATAGTGCATTTAGATACTCGCACGCACCTGGACTAGATTCTAGTCACACTCATTTCACACTCGGTTCAGAAACAGCAAATGAACTCTCCCCATCACGCGGTTCTTCAACAATCAACAACACCAGGCCAGCCCATTATTTATTATTTATATAAAACCAAGCTGTCTGTTGACTTGTTCATCATGCAATTTAATTTTATAGCAGTATAGTTTTTGACTTTATTTGCTTACAAGTAAGTCACAGCATTTCATAAATAGGAGTATAAAATGAAGAGACTACTGCTAAGTGCTAATGCTGGTAACAACAGCTACTACTCCATCTTACTAACATGCATGCAACAATACTACTCCTAATCCTAGCCTCCACTACTCCATAGTAAGTACTGTATTACATTTACAGCATTACCACCTGTCTGTTTTTACATTATTATGTTCACTTCATGTCGTTCTTCTTCGATTTTGTCTTATATTTTTGTCGGATTTATGGTTAGCTTAAAACGTACTCCGTATTTGTTTTGGTATACTAGTTTAATTAATTAATTAATTGTGTTTATTGTAAGCTTGCTTCCTAATTGAGATAATATGGAGCATGAAAATGAGAATTGAGTTGGAAGGCAGGCACATCAGATGATTCAGTGGATGCTGCAGCATTATTGGCCACACCTTTGTTTGTTGGGTTGGACTTGGGCCATTAGATTTAGATTGGCTCAATTATCTTTATTACTGTATTATGGTTTGGATTTGAGCAAAAGCCAAGGTCCACATTTCAGCCGACCAAACACACACACACACACACACACACACTTTCTTCTATCACTAAACTAATCTCAAATTAATTAACTTCAGATGCATCATCATCATCATTGTTAATCTTTTACACTTTCAGCTCACTAAAATAATGACAACTAAATATCTAAACGTATTGTAGAATTCAATGTATTTTATAGATTGAACAGTTAATCCAATCGAGACTAGTAATTAAGTCATCTTTGATTCGATGATAGTATGAGAATAAATTGATGATTAGGGGGAGTAATGGAGATTAGAGTCCATCTCATATGGTAAAGAGTAGAGAGTAGAGAGTAGAGAGGGAAGGGGCGTGTCGGTTGCGGTAACGGTATTTCTGTTAAATAATGCATTGCATCGTTATTGGTCATCTCTAAAATTAATGAAATTGCAGTGCCGACCGACACCTCATTTCCCTATTTTTAAGCACAACAAAAGCTGTAACCTTTCTTTCTCACTTCATCATTTTTCATAATCCTATCCTCGAGGTAATCCTAATTTACAATTTCTATCATCAATTTTCTCTCTTTCTTTCTACGAAAACACTCTACCTTCCAATTGGGTTTGTTGGTTTTCAAGTTTGTTTATGTCTGTCATGCACATAAGCTGCTTCTGAATTTGTCTCCGCTCTCTCTCCTTCTATTTCATCATGTAGCAGGTAATCTAAAGAAATGTGGGCATCCTTGGGATTTTGTATTGCTATCTTATACTCCTCCCCTCTGTCCCCATCATTTGTTTACTTTTATTAAAATAATATGGGGAGAGAAGGAGTATTGTTTTAAATCTTATGATACTTTGTGTTTGAAGCAATTTTTATTAGTAATATTCATGTTTTATGGGATTTGTTTGTTTGTTATTTTTCCAATGATGAGGTATGTGCATCCCATGATTCAAGGCATGCTGCCCACTTCTTTGTTTTCTTCATTTAAATTTTTATTATGCTTTTCGTGAATATGACTGCATTGTTTTCTTATTATAAAAATTAAAAAGGGTGTATTGTATGATGATGGTGATGTATGTATGTGTGTGTATATATATGGGTGCATTAAGTAAGAAGCATTGTATTTTGGTGAGTTGCTAAAGCTGGAAGAAAAGTTGAAGAAAAAGTCAATGGTAAGGAGAAACGGTATGTTGAAGGGGCAAGTTTTGAGGATAGGGAGCTAAGCTATTGCATCATCCATAATAGATCAATGTGTTACCTGCACCACCTTCAATATTCTTGCTCCAATCTACAAAAGGTTAGATGATGAGGTTTGCTACCTTTTCTTTTTATGTTTCTCAAATACAGTATATATCTTGCTTCATCATGTAAGTATATATTGTGTGGCTGGTTTCATTTGGATGGCTGACTTTGGGTTGTGTTCTATCTTTTCCCCTCAGGATGCGAGCTGTCGAGAGAGCGATTACAGGGCGTATTGGCTTGCCAGAAATCAGAGGATATTGGATTGGTTGCTGTGTGAAAGATCTACAACTATTTGTCTTTAGGTTCACACTGCTTTCTTCTTTTGTTTTCAATTTTTGCATTAAAGATGTGAAATTTGAGGTCGGATAATAAACTTTTGGGCCATGATCAGGAGTTTTGGGTTGGAAATGAAGATCTAGTCAACATGTATGAAAAGAGGCTTGGTGATGCTGGCTATATTAGTGTACAACTTGCACGAACCAACAACCGAGGGGATGGTATGTTGTCTTCCCTTCACATATACTGTGGTGTACGATCACGTAATGTTTTAGTCTCGTCTAGGTAGCTCTTCGACATAAAATTACATCATTATTCTGCATTTCGGTGACAACTGACATGCGTGATGAATCATGTGTGCTGTCTAATAATATAAATGAAATTAGTTGCCATCACTACTATAAACGTTATTTTCAATTTCGACAAGAAAATAATAGGTGCAAGTGTTCAACCAAAGAAATTACTCTGTATCATCTAATAATGCATAATATAATATAGTGCCATGATGTACTGGTTACAAGAGACTGCATGCATGGATAAACAATTGTTTCAAATGGTTATGTTGACAACCATTTTCAGCCTCCTTGTCTGACTAATTAATGTGCCTCTCTTTAAACTTGTAGGTTTGTTGACAACCGTCCACAAAGATTATTTTAGAGTTATCAACCATCGAGGCTATTGTGGCGGATTACCCATTACCGGCTGTCGCCAACTTAATGTGTCATTCTTAGAATTGTACGAGTATAGAACCAAAGTGTCGCAGCTTATCCGATGTCGAACCGTCTGATTCTTATTTTGCAGCGGATGATGCCACAAATACTTTTGAGTTTGACTAGATTTTTTTGAAAAACCCAAGAAAATAAATTGAGATGCCTATGGCTGGCAGACTATCCGCTGCCAAAATAAACGTAAGCAACCTAAATGCAGAGGAAAAAAAGGATGCGGAGAAACCTTAGATAAGGAGAAAAATAGCAGGGAATCGGCATCCCACCATGTTACAAGTTGCAGAATGTGGACAAGCTGAGGAATAAAAATAGCAATGGCTTGGGAAAATAAATATCGCTAGCGGTTTATGATGAAGTGTAGATGAATATAGGTCGAGGAGGTGGATACTAGGCTTTTGACGGTTCAGCTAGTCTCCCTTGTGTTGACGGTTAGGGATGACTTCCTCTAAAATGATGCTTAAGTGCTGCTTTCATAGCCTCCAATGTGCTCTTGGGTTTATTCAGAATAATTCCATACCCTAATCAGACCAAGTCTTCCTACTTTTGAGGTTGCCAACCTATACATCGAGTAGCTAACAACCTTCTCCTCTCGCATCATTCACATCATTAGGGTTGAAAAAATGACAATGCCAAAAGGGCAGTGCAGCAATAGTGATTAACTGATAATTACAAGACCATTTGTCCATTTACGTGACTAATTAGTATAACTAAGGAAATCAAACGAACTACCAAAAAATAGAAACAAGTGATTAATACTGTAAAAAGACTAGTTTTTAAATGAAAAAAAAGGATGAAAGCATCGAGAAAAACAATCCTCCTTGGCCCTTACATTGAACATCTCCAACACAAATTTGTAACACTAGAACTTAACAGATCAGATCAGCTACACTACTATAATGTAACCTCAAAAATCAAAATTCTAAACAATAAACGATGTATTGTTCGCAATAAAAACATACGGAGTATTTCAGATTTGCATCATTTCCTCACAGCAGACTTTAGGCTTCCTCCTCAACTCGTCCCTTCTCGCTGACATAAATACCATCAAGAAACTTTCTGATATCCTTGTTCTTAACATGGCATTTCTGAAAACAGAAAACAAAAATACGAGTATACTCTATTTGGCAAATTTGTTTGAAGATTTCAGAACCAAACATAATCAAGAAGAAAACCAAAATGAAAGAAAACTTGGTTGATTAGGGCAGCAGAGCGAGAAACAAGCTCAATGTCATTGCCATCTACGACAAGTTCATCCTTCACTTTGTCCGACCTCAATATGGTTACACCATCAAACTTGTCAACTTTCCTCACCTGTATACATACAAGGAGACAAACTAGCTTTATTACGCTTTCTTAAGAGGGAAATGGCGGGAGAACGGAGATGGTGATTTTCCATCCCCAAATCACCCTATCCAAGCACAATTTTAGCACAACCATGGGCAGTAATCGGATAATAAAATTAACACAGCCATGGCAGTGTGTCATGCGATCAGCTATTTCACGCACGTACAGACATGGCAATGCCCTTTTGAAACTTAATTTTATCACAAAACACAACCTTTCACAAAATATACAAGAAATACATGGAACACCTACACCAATTGGAGTTAACATGTACAATAATACACTTAATATAATCAATTGAAACGTAGTGTGCTAAGGCCCTGTACTTTCTAGCTCACACAAACAATGTTCACCATTATTCGTATAATCGAGTTTAGAAGTACAAACTTTCTCGCTTAGTTCATTTCAATTTTGTTAAGTAAGCTAAGTTCATCAATCCACCTCATTTAAATTCAGTCAGCCCCTTTCAGAAAGAACGGGGCCTAAGTCGCCAAGATATCAACAAAATAGGAATCAACCCACAACATTTCCATATGAGCAGACGGGGAGACTGCCCTAATTTTCGATTACAATTGTAAGTCTATACAAAGAGACATTAATCAAAGGCAAACAAATGAACGAGACGAGACGGAGGGAGTAATAACTAATAATTCCACCATTGAAACCACAGGAGTCAAATCAATTGAATTTATCAAGTCACATGAGACAAATGAAAAAGGAAAAAAAGAGTGTGGGAAAGGGAAGAAGACCTTCTTTTCGCCAAGGAAGTTACAGATCTCAATACCTTTGTTAGAATTAGTGATACTGGCATTAATGGGGAAATGAGCGTACACCATCCTCATCTTGTAACGGTAACCCCTGGTAACACCAGTGATCAAGTTCTCCACATGAGAAATGGCGGGTCGGATGGCAGCAATGTTCTTTCTCTTCCCGAACCACGAGTCGATCTTCAGCACCCTCTTCTCTTCCTCGTCGGTTGTCAGTTGGAAATCAAGGTTCAGATGCTTGAAGTTCCGCAACAGCTTCCCTCTTGGTCCCTCCACCTCGATGACTTTCGCATGGAGCTTGATGTGATCCCCTCCGGGATTTCCATGGAGTCTGACGACAACACTGTCTTCATTTTCTTCGGCTTCGGCGGCGGCGAAAGAAGAGATCACAGAGTTTGTAGTACACTAGGGAGGGAAGATGGAGAGTGGAAACCCTAGGTTTGGGAAATGGGGGATGCTTATGTAATTGTCATGGAGTTTTGGGCATACTCTTACTTGGCCCAAAACGATATGGACTGGGTAGTGAATTATTGATACCATGTTCTAGAGTCGATCAAATGGTCCAGCTTGATTCGGTTCGACTTCTTTGAAGGATTGGATCGCCGTGTAATCGTGTTGGTCTAAACAAGTTCCTAACACAGTTCAAACTAGACCTTGCAAAATTGCCCCGATATGAATAAGTCAACCCGAATCTGACCTGACACCCGAACTAAGACCCGAGGTCGACCCGTAACCCGATTTGACTCGGGCTAATCCGAAAACTGACCCGACTATTATTATAAAGTAGAAAACAAGTCGATAACCCTAAAAAAGTTGAAAATAGTAAACCCGAAAATGACCCAGCCCAATACAAAGTCAACCCGAATTCTATAACCCATGTCTTCCATGTCCTCTGCAACCGCAATGTTGTGTGTCTACTTTGCAGGAAGAACCTTGACACCATGCTGCTTCATTCCCAATAACATTACCTTCCACTTTTGAATACAGTGTTGAGAGACGGTGGGAGTATACATTACGTACTGACTCATTTTCGGATTTAAACTCCCACGCGTGTAATGTATTTGTATACAACTAACAGTTAGTTGCTTGTATCCCTTGATTGAGTTGAATTACTTAATTTTCCCTTGCTGTTTACTGATGTAATTTATCCATTATATTGAGCAATTAGGTATGTAGTCCCTCACCCATTTGAATTCTACTGTATCCTATAGTGTATGATAGATATAACCATTTTGGATCTATACTCTTTCTTCATGAATCGATATATATTTGGATTCACGGAGTCACAGCCTAGTCATCTTATATTCAATCGTAGTCGACAACTACTCTAAATCAACTAAACCAACGAGTATGCAAACTCCAAAAAAATAAGATGTGAAGGAAGCTTAATTAGCTTAAGTAAAGGGAAGGGAAGGGAAGGGAACTAGGGAATGAAGATGCTAATGTGACTAATCCTAGTTGAAATCCACTTCAGCAATTCAGTCTTCCTTCCTTTATACTGTTGTTGCTGAGGCTCCTACTTTTTCAAATGCATCACCTCTCCATTAGTCTATATGTATTTTACAAGTACTACAAAGTTAAAAGCATATACTCACTTTTTCCATTTTAATATCAACCCAGCCCACTACCATTTCCTTCGATCTTATTTCTCCAACTTCCAACCATCTCAAATATTACTTCATTCAATCATTCCTCTAAAACTAAACTAAAATGGCTTCTTTGAACATGATAATAGTAATACTAGTCTTAGTATTTTGCGTAGGAGTTCCTCTCTTCGTGCTAACTACTTTCATGATTTGTCACTGCTGCGACCAACAATCTGATCAGGACAACATCCCTAGACGAAGAACATACTTTGGACAAGATTCAGACGAGGAGAATAACCAAAGCCACGTACGTGAAAGTGTTCATCTATCCACTGTATACACCAATCACAGGGTCTGGTCCCCAACCCCAAGTATTAGGATTCAGGATGACTCACTTGAGGTCCATATTATTCCCACCATTGTTACTGCTGTTGCTGCTGGCGGACTTGACCAGCCACAACTACAATTAAGATTAAATAGGATGGTTCCTAACCATCCTATATTGGATAAGGAACCGTCCTTTAGGTCGACGTCCTATTAAATCAAATAGCGCGGTTCCCAGTATTAACGATATTAACCCAAATAAAGCAGAAATCAATATCCACATCAATCCACAATCATCATATCAATCCTCTCCCTCAATCAAGGAGCAATAATTGTGTTTACATTGTAAATTAGAATAATTAGTGATTATGTTTACATTATAATTAGAGCAATAGTTTCATCCTACTTCACTATAAATATGTACTCCCTTTCATTGGTGAAATACAACTTTACAGTAACAATACAATTCTCCTGTTTTATATGGTATCAGAGCGTCTAAATCGATCCAACCTCCTTCGTCCCAAACGCCATCAATTCAAGCGCAGCAAACACCACATCAACAACCAGACTTCCGCCATGACTAACAACACCACCGAAACCAACATCCCTAACCCCCATGACGCGGCCAAACCACTCACGGCCTTGAACCTCAATCACGTTATAAAATTGACACCCCTCAACTATACATACTAGAGGTTCCAACTTACCCATATACTTTTTGGGTTGAGCCTCTTTGGATTCCTAGATAGTTCAGAACCTACCCCTGCTGCCACCATACTTGACGCCAACGAGCAGGAGGTCCCAAACCCAGCCTACATGTCTTGGCTAAAACAAGATGGTCTCGTCCTAGGTGCTCTCATGGGCACCCTCACCTCTGCCCTTCAAACCTCGATAGTCCGGGCAAAAACCGCTAAAGAAACCTGGGATATCTTGGCACAAACCTATGCAAACCCATCACGCATACATATACAACAAATCAAAACCAAATTTGACTCAATTTCTAAAAACACAAATCAATCCATTACCGAGTACATTAACTCGATAAAAGCATGTGTGGATCAATTGGCTCTTATGGGCAAAATCCTTGATCCCGAAGACATGATTTCACGAGTTCTTAATGGCCTTGACTATGAACTCTATAAATCTGTCATTGACCAAGTTCGAAATCGCGACACACCCATCAGTTTCGAGGCTCTACACGAGAAGCTACTCCAACACAAGATGCTTCTCCAACACCAGCCAACAACCAATTACTTCACTCCAACCGCCAACCCTGCCTATCGGAACACCAATCAAAATCGCTCCCACAACCGATCTTCCAACTCAGACTACCACCAAACCACCACCACCATCCGTTCAACCAACCAACCAATTCAACCCGCGCCCGTTCAAAGGAAGGTGCCAATGGTGCCGCGACACGGGCCACGTCATCGCTCACTGCTCAATATTTCGGAAATTTTTTCCGAATATAATCTTTCCTGCCCCATCCAACAATCGCCACCACCAGAATCCACCGCAGGCTCACACTGCGACAACAGGCTCCGTGGCTCCAAACCCGAATTTCCTCCTGGATAGCGGGGCAAGTCATCATATCACCTATGACCTGGATACCCTTGCTCTTCACTCTCCATACACCGGCCTCGATGACCTCCTAATCGGGGACGGCTCTGCCCTGCCAATCGCCAATATAGGTACTTTTACTTTGCATTCACTAACATTTAAAGATGTGCTTCATGTTCCCAGAATATCAAGAAATATTTTATCTATTTCTAAGTTGTGTAAAGATAATAAGGCTTTTGTTATTTTCTCACATGACTGCTTTATTGTTAAGGCGATAGCAACGGGACAAACCCTCCTCACAGGTCGAGTTAAAGAAGGAGTTTACGAGTGGTGCCCTTCAAACCCAAAAGTCTATGCTTCTATCAAGGGACCCGCGCCGTTATCATGACACCATATATAAGTTAGGCCACCCAAACTACGATGTAATCCAAATAATTAATAAAAGTGTGCCATTTAATATTTCTAATTACTCACATTGTGAATCGTGCAATATCGCAAAAAGCAAAAAATTATCGTTCTCTATTTCTTCCATTCGAACCCAATCACCACTAGACTTAATTTTTTCCGACCTCTGGACAAGTCTGGTTTTATCTTTTGATCACTAAAAATATTATGTCGTATTCGTCGATCATTATAGCAAATACATATGGATGTACCCATTAAAGCAAAAATCCAACACAACCAAGTTATTTCTCCAATTTAAGGCCCTAGTTGAAAAACACTTCAACAAACCGATAAAACATTTTTTCTCCGATAATGGAGGAGAGTATATTAAATTAAACTCGACCTTACTTGACAACGGTATTTCTCATTCCACCTCTCCCCCGCATACTCCCGAACACAATGGCTATGCCGAAAGGAGACACCGTCACATCGTTGAAATGGGCCTAACCCTTCTAAACCACGCGCACCTTCCTACTAAATATTGGCCATTTGCCTTTAGTACTGCAGCCTATCTTATCAATCGTCTACCCACTCGATCTCTACAAGGCAACTCCCCATACTCTGTTATTCATAATAGACAACCTGACTACACCAACCTTCATAACTTCGGTTGCCTATGCTATCCCTGGCTACGGCCCTATACCAAACATAAATTAGAAAATCGCTCAATACCTTGTGTTTTCATTGGCTACTCCAACACTCAGAGCGTCTTTCATTGTCTTGACCCGAAAACTCATCGCATATACACCTCCCGCCATGTTAAATTCTATGACGATATCTACCCATTTGCTACAACTAAAGTCGATAACCTGCCCTCCACGACTCTTGATGACTGGACCACACTCCATTTACCTATTATCCCACGTCCTTCCACTATGCCCCAACCCAGCCCATCATCCACTCCTACTCAGCCATCACGGTCCAAACCGCCTATCCATATAGTCTATACCCGACGTCCTCCCTCTGTTGATACCAACAATATCTCAACAACAACCACCTCCACTTCCTCTGATAGTACGACTCCCACCGTTGTCCCACCTAATTCCCAACCAAAAACAGTCCCCCCCCTCCGGCGAAAACAGTCACCACCAGACTTGACAACAACATCCGGAAACCAAACCCACGGTATACGAAGACTGCTAATCTCACAACCTTGATCACGACTCTTCCTAACACCATCAAACAAGCCCTTGTTATCCCTCATTGGCGTCAAGCGATGCAAGATGAATACGATGCCCTTGCACCACACTTGGACCTTAGTTCCACGCTCTTCCGCTTAAAATATTGTTGGCTGCAAATGGGTTTATAGGAACAAATTTAATCCCGATGGCACACTTAAGCAACACAAAGCACGTCTTGTTGCAAAAGGCTTCACCCAACGCTCGGGAATTGACTATACAGAGACGTTTAGTCCCGTTGTCAAACCTACCACCGTTCGCTTAGTTCTTTCCCTCGCTGTAGCCAAAAACTGGCCTCTCCGTCAACTGGATGTCAACAATGCATTCCTACAAGGTACTCTAACGGACACCGTATTCATGACACAACCACCTGGATTTGTTGATCAAACCAAACCTGACTTCGTCTGTAAATTACAAAAGGCAATTTATGGTCTGAAACAGGCCCCTCGGGCTTGTTACACCGAGCTCAAGTCACATTTAACAACCATCGGTTTCTCTCAATCAATATCTGATCCCTCCTTATTTATTTTCCAACGCAATACGACATATATTTATATACTCATTTATGTTGATGATATAATCATTACAGGACCCAATTTATCTCAAATACAAACATTTATTGCTAACCTATCACATCGGTTTTCTCTTAAAGATCTCGGACCATTATCATACTTTCTTGGCATTGAAGTAACGCCGAATGATCTTGGTCTCCACCTAAGCCAATCCAAGTATATAAATAATCTTCTTACAAAACACAACATGGCCGATGCCAAGCCAAACACCACTCCAATGGCCACCTCACCTTCCCTTCTACGCGAAGACTACAAACCCATTCACGATCAAACCACTTACCGCACTATAGTTGGGAGTCTGCAATATCTATAGACCTGACATCGCTTTCACTGTTAATAGACTTGCTCAGTTCCTTCACCATCCCACTGTCACTCACTGGACTGCACTGAAACGACTACTTCGCTACCTTCAAGGAACTCAACACCATGGTATTCAGCTTCATAAAACCAATCCTCTCTGTCTTCACGCGTTTTGTGATGTCGACTATGGAGGTGATAAAGACAACTACCTCTCCACCACAGGCTACATTGTTTATCTTGGTCGGAACCCCATATCATGGTCCTCCAAGAAACAAACAGGCGTTGCTCTATCCACCACTGAAGCTGAGTTTCGTGCCGTCGCCTACGTCTCCACTGAGACACTATAGCTTCGTAACCTTCTTTCTGAGCTTAGTATCACTGTCACCAAACCACCTGCTGCCATCTTCTGTGACAATATCTCAGCCACGCTCTACGCTAGAAACCCCGTCTTCCACTCAAGGATGAAGCACATGGCCATCTCTTTCCATTTTGTCAAACAACAACTTCAGGAAGGTCGCATTCGTCTCTCTCATGTTGCAAGCAAAGATCAAATAGCAGACATTCTTACCAAGCCACTTCACAAGCAGCAACATCAGTCATTACGAGACAAGCTTGGACTTTTTGCCAGAACGTCCAACTTAAGGGGGCGTATTAACCATATTAACCCAAATAAAGCAGAAATCAATATCCACATCAATCCACAATCATCATATCAATCCTCTCCCTCAATCAAGGAGCAATAATTGTGCTTACATTGTAAATTAGAATAATTAGTGATTATGTTTACATTATAATTAGAGCAATAGTTTCATCCTACTTCACTATAAATATGTACTCCCTTTCATTGGTGAAATACAACTTTACAATAACAATACAATTCTCCTGTTTTATACCCAGAAGGTCAAACCGTGATATCAAATTCAACATTAATAGGACGGTTCAAGGAGGAACCGTCCTCTTTAATGTGTTATTTAAAAGCGCGGTCAGCTGAAGCGTGCTATTAAACCTACATTAAACATCACAGTTCCAACCAAACCATCCTGCTATCTACTGATTTAAATAGGATGGTTGGCATACGAACCATCCTGTTAATTCTTTTGAATAAAAACAAAATATCATCCATTAAATAAGATGATTACGATAACCGGCCTGTTTGTGTTACATATTTTTTAAAAAAAAAAATATTTCGATACAATTGTACGCCAATCCAAAAATCCAGTATTTACATTAAAACATTAAATCAACATTCAAAAGCCCGACAATTGCATCACATGTACCAATTCTTTACCAAAAAATACGAATCAATAAATATGGTCTCAATAGTTGTGATTGAGTTATAATAACAATGTCTAGGGATGTTTCTTCAATGATTCAGTCTTCCGTGTACAAGCTTTAGTAACACCACTCTCACACAGTTGACGTCCATCTTTCAATTGTCAAAAAGCTTCTGCAAATAGCGAGACAAGGAACATTAGATCCTATACACAATAGGTCGTACAAAAGTCACAAATCTGCACAGTACACATACACACACTTCCAATAATCATTAGTTCCGCTGTAAGTTAGCAACAGTATCTTTAACATTTTTGCGGGGAAAAATACATGAAAAGGAACCCATTTTTCTTGATTCGAAGATTAAGACTGTAACACTCCTGATTTTATGAAATAAATTAAATTAAAGTTATATTCGTATTTATATTTTATTTACGAATTAACTCGTAATTCTTAAAATTATTATAAAACGAATTTTTCGTTTAATCGTTTCAAATTCCTAAAATTCTATTTGACTCGGAAACTTTTCTTATTAAAACATATTTTTATTTATGTTTCGATTTATTTTATACAATTAATTTAATCAAAAATCTATTTCGACGGTTTAATTCTAAATTTCTATTTATTTATTTATATATATTTAAGCTCGAATTTCTATTTTCGACTCGGAGTTCATTTATAATAAATTTCGTCAAAACATTTATTACATTTCCTCGAGAAATCAATTTAATTCACTTTATCGAAAATTTATTATTTATCGGAAAATGCTATTTTATTGTCTAATTATTTATTTCTATCAGCTTCATTTTCGTCTCGAGTACTTTATTTACTCGTTTTATTTGACGGTCCGATTATTTATTAATTTTATTTATTAACTCGTTTTAACCCGATTCGTGGGTCAGCCAACTTATCGTTACGGAATTCGTTTAATCCGTATTTCCGAACCGATTCATTTAATTAATCCTATCAACATTCAACCCACTTGTCTGATGACTTTCACTTTCCCATTCACGTACTCACCCACCGTTCCATGTCTTGGTTCTTTTCCCCTTCCTCTTATTTTTGTTCCCACTTAATTACGTGCTTTCCCCCTTCTTTCTTTAGTTCCCACCGCCTCTTTTGTCCTCCTTCCCGTTTCCACCTCTTTTCTTCGTTCTCATCACCAACATCGAGCACCTTCAACTTCAATCGTTCACCCCTCTGTTTTCCCTGTTTTGTTTACTGCTGCTGCTCGCGGATGTTGTCGATATGGTCGGTGTTGCTGCTGCGTTTGTCAGTCATCTTTTGCCGGAATTTGTGGAGGTAATTCTCCTTCTTTTCTTCTTCTTCTCCCTCTGATTTCTTTCTTTTTCTGGTCTCGATGCCATTGTCGTTGTCATCCTGTTTTGCTGTCCGTATGTGCTGTTCTGCTGCTATGTTAGTACTCCTGCGTGCGCTGCTTCTTCCTTCCGGTGCTTCTTCTTCTCTTCCCTTCTTCGCTGCTCCGTTGCTGCTACTCTTCTTCCTCTTCTCTTCGTTCTGGTTGTTACGATTTGTCCTGCTACTGTCGTTTTTGCTTTTGTTTGTTTCTCTTCTTGTTTCCGTTAATTATATCGTCCTTCTGCGTAGGGTTATCGTTTTCATCTCTTTCTTTTCTCTTTTCTTCCTCTTCTGTTTTTGTCCATGGTTGCTGCTTCGTTGTTTACCGCTGCTGTCTGCTACTGTCTTTCGGTTTTGCGGTTCCGTATTCTTTTTCCGTTCTCCCTTTCTTCTCCACATGTTTGCGTTGCTGCTGCTGTTCTATTACTGTTTCTACTGCTCATGTTCTGTACTGTAATGTTGTTCGTTTTACTGCTATTGATTTCGTCTGTTCGGCTCGCTGCTGTCTGTTTTACTCTTCTCTATCTGTCCCCTTCTCTTTCGTCACTGTTGCTTTTGTCATTCCTGATGATGCTCCTGTTGCTGCTGCTACGACGCCTTTATTCCCCTTCCTTTTTCGTCTGGCTGTTTCGAGTTTGTCTTTTTCTTTTTCGTCGTCCTTCTTCCTGATGCATCCCGTCTTTCTACTCTCTTTCGTCTGATCAGAACCATTGCTGCTCCGGTTTCGTCACTTTTTGTCGTGGTGAATCGCCGAAAGAAAGACTAGCGGTTCTACAACTTGGAGCTTAAGGACGACATTTCTACTGATTTGAAGCCGGGGTTGATCAAGAGGGACGAGTACGAGTTCGTTTCGGATGTCGACTTAAGGTAACTTTAGGACGTTACTCGGTTTTATATCGTATGTTTGAGTAGTAGGATGTAGTAAATATTTTAACTTTGATTTTCTATTTTTTAGCTATTTATTATTTGCTAATAATATTATTCTTTTAAATCGTATGTCTTATAAATATTTTTACGACTTTTGATATCATTTTATAAATCGTTTGTAATTTTATTATTTGTGATCGTTATAATATTTTGTTGGTTATTGTGACACTAGTAACTAAATAATATCGATTTCATATTTTTGTTATATTTCGTTAATTTATAATTTTAACTCAAAATCGTATTTTTATATTATAATTGAGATTTGTATACTTGTTTAGTAAATTAATTTTCGTTTTACGATTTATATTAATAAATGAGAAAATAATCGATTTTGTTTTAAATATATTTTTAGTCGAGGCTATTTTCACTAATAAATTCTTATCTATTTACAATTGACTATTTTTAGTAAAATCCGTATTATTTATTAATAAAAGCTATTTGCTAAAAATAATTTGAAACCTTTGTAAAATTCATTTCTTTTATACAATTCGTTGACTCAAATAAATTTTGATATCGTTTTTCTTAAAACGTCTCTTTTCTAAAATTTATAGTGTTAACTCGATTTTCTAATCCTTTATAAAGTACTATACTTTGACTTATTATATTTTATTTATATTTTAAGTAACTAATTTAGAAATATATTAAAAAGTTACGATAACGACGATAATAATAAAATGTTAATTTCTTTTGAAATGCTATTTTTATACATTTCACTTATTTTTAATAACTTACGAATTTTCTATAATAATATTTCCATTTTAAGTAAGTTTCTAAAATTAGTAACTTTCTAATTATAGAAAGTGTCCCCTTTTGATACAAAACGTTTACCTCTTTTATCTCCATATTAATTATATTGATTATATCTTTTGTATATCGATAATGGCTTGTTTTGGAGTTATGGAATAAGGACAAGTGTGAGGTTTAAAGTAATATATTCTGGGGTTTATGGTTTTGCCATCAACTATAAGGCTGGTGTGTCTTTATGGGGCACATTGGTTGTTGAACCGAGCATATATGGTGTTCGGGAGTGTGTGCACATTTTGACCTTAAACTCGTGCCTCGCAGTGTAAGACGCCGTCGGGTTGAACTGAGTATTTATGGTGCTCGGGAGGGGTGTGCATATTATCTTAAACTAGGGCCACGCATTTATAAGTCGCCGTCCTATTATGGTTGAGTAGCCTAGTTAGAGATCAAGGTTTGATTTGTTTGAACTAGGTTCTCGAAGCTAGTTTTTAGTATTCTCCTAGTGAAAGTCTAGCCTTCATCACTAATCCTATCCGTAATGCCGTTTTGAATATTTTTATTATTATCGATACATTCTGGTTTGCAGGTTGGCAAATTCTTGAAGTTTTCTTCTGAAAACTTGTTCTGATTTTATTGTTCCAATATTTGAGTTTTCTCCGAAAGCCTATTTTTATATATCATTTAATGTTTTCCATTTTAGTTATTTTGATATAATAATACTATTATTTTTCCATATGGTATAATATGGCTGGGAGAACGTCCGAGTTACTCCCCACTGACGTGGCTGTTATGTTTATAACATGACAAGTATTTGCTGCTGGGTTTTGGGTGTGAGCTAGCGAGTAGCATGGATTCTACTCTTTCTTTATTCATGTAATTTATGGATTTGTATAACCTGTTTGGTGAATTTTCTCTTTAGCCCTTTTGTAAAAAGAGGCCTTTGTATTGACTTACCATTTCTTTTAATAAGATATAGTTTGTCAGTGTGTTTTAATTTCAACTCTACCGTGTTTCCGCCACTGTATTGCGTTAGAATTTTTAGGGGATTACAAAGATCAAAAACACCCACAAAAAAAACACTGCTTAAAACCACAATTAACAGCAACCCAGCATCTCAAAGTCAAAGAAAGACAAAAAGAAACAAGCAAGAAAAAGATTAAGAACAAATGGTTAAGTAGAGTAGAACAAGAAAATGAAGGTGAAAGAAGAATAATGAAAAAAAAAATAAGAAATATACTGGAGTACTACTATTAAAGAATAAAATCATACTAAAAGCCAATTCCAATCAGTGGAAGGAACGAGCAAACATCCTAGTTCATGATGACTTGGTAATACTCGATCCGAATACAAACCTTGAAGTATGAATTGTCAAACTTTAACCATTGCGCTGTCCATGACTGTCCGCCAGGAGCTCCTGGACCGTCTTTCTGAAATATGACACAAGCATAATTCAGTTTAACAGTAACATGAAACAGGGGACGAGAGGCGATATAACTCCGACTCTCCGACATGGTGTCCTGAGTGACGTGTCGGAGTGTTGGATACGGCTATTTTTCAGTAACCGTGTATTTGGTCTCTGGCTTGCCCCAACCACTGCGCTCAGGTCTAGATCTTCCCAATGTGTGTGCTCCAGATAGTGCGACTATATCCTATATAGACAACAGCAACACGGTAAACAACAACAAACCTTGAAAAAAACATGGATAACAGAGATAAAAGAGTCTGCGAAACCTTGTCATTTAGACCCATTCTGTAGAAAATGTCACGTAAATGTTGAGCAGGTGAAGGAGGTCCAGCTTCTGAGCAACCAAATACCAAGAATTGATTAAAGAGTGGGAAAGCAGAAGCAACAAATCATCATTTGGGGTAGAACAACTACGAATCTGAAATACAACAGAAACTTATGCAGAATAAACAGAAGCACACGAATGCAAAGTGTAACCACAAATTTTGTATCGCAGCTAACTGAAATACAAAACAAGGAAAACAAATAAATTTTATTAATTGTTTTCTCAAAAGTTCGTGTACAATCTCTAATGTATCCTCTGATTCTAACGTCGTTTAGGGAACACGTGTACGCGGTACACGTGAGGGATGCGTGCGTAGCTGACTTGTACTGCCTTGCGCGCGTTGTAACTTGATGTTCTTGAGAGGG
Source organism: Agrostemma githago (assembly GCA_958450325.1). Taxonomy (NCBI): domain Eukaryota; kingdom Viridiplantae; phylum Streptophyta; class Magnoliopsida; order Caryophyllales; family Caryophyllaceae; genus Agrostemma; species Agrostemma githago. The sequence continues at coordinate 41,906,548 of OY288258.1, forward strand.
TCGCGATGACTTAATCTCCTTTGAACGTTTGAATTTGTCTTGAATTTTCTGACTGCTTGCGACGGATTTGATGGAGAGCTTGTAGCGACTTCTTGTCTTTTTCTCTCTGATCCTTTGCTTCAGAATTTTTCAATCCTCTCAAATGAATGAGAAGATCTCTATTTATATGGTTTTGATTTACCCTTGGTGGACTTTAGTAGTCACAAGCCCATTTATGGGCTTATTAGTGACATTGGCCCAATTTATCTTCTTTTCGGGTTTAATGATCCAAATAAACTAATTTGTAATCCGGATCGACCCATATTTCATTTACTCGGGACAAAAATAATTAAATCGAGTTAAAATTTCGTATTAACTCAAAATAATTAATTAATTTAATTTATTCGACACTTTAATAAATTTTTAGTGCCTACACAAAGTGCTCGATTTTCTGCAAAATTTTAGAGGAAGAGATACACATGGCTATTAGTAATCAAGTAAATGAATTATTTGATCCTCGTTCTACCGCGACGGCCTGTCAAAACATATATATAAGCTTTACACGTCATCTCATAAACCGTGCTAAGATCAAAGACTTGTATGGTTCAGAAGTTAAAGCTGAGAAAGCACGGTAATCTAGGCTTTCACAATCTTTAAATCAATTACAAAGCACAAGCTGAAGACGGGTTCTCATACCAGGAAGTCTTCCTTCTTCTGGACACTGATCGGGTCCTGTTACATCCACTCTTCCGTACTTCATTGGTATTTTAGGACCACCAGCTTCCTACAAATGCCAACTAACTTTAACCACAAGACTGCAACACGTAACCTCGTGTAGAAGGACAATGAAGAGGAAAATACCTCAATGGCGGTGGCGCTGGCCAACTGGAATAAATCCGCATAAGTGACTCCCGAGTACTTGTGTTTGATGGGCTGAATAAGTTTCAGGGCATTTACAAGACCTGATTGTAACACCAGTTTAAAAATTCATCAGTCTAAATACTCTAATATATGCACGAGTAGACTCGGTAAAACAGACCCGACCCGAATGACACAGTCCGAATAACCTGAACACGACCTGATACCCGAATTTAAGATCCGAATTTGACCTAAACCCGAATTGACACGACATAACCCGGAATGACCCGAACGTTTATTGTAGCAAACGAGTTGATATCCCTTAAAGAGTTGAAAAAATCGTAAACCCTAAATGACCTCAATCCAACCCGAAGGTGATCCGATTTTTCTGACCCAAAAATGACCCAACCCAAAATTGACTGGATCCAAACCCGACCCGTATTCCGAGTCTACGCACAGGTACACTGAATTCATAATACTAATACTATAGTTGAATCTTTTATAGACGTTAGGAATTACCAGCATTGGCTCCATGTTTAAGTTCAACTTCAAAGCGGAGGCTGCCGTTAGCTCCACCTCTTTGAGGCCAATCCTGGATCTCCTTGTTGTAAGTACCTGAATCATGCCATCCTAACCGTACCTACAAACCCATACCATTCGACAACTAATTACACATCAGTACAACAACAATAGCGTAGTACCACAAAAATCCCGACTTCATACTTCATCACAAATACTGAAATCAATCATATATTGACGAAACAGAACTCCAGTTCAAATGAATGCGACATATGATGATAGCTAAAAACAACAATGAACTGCATACGATGATTCATACTTCTGACTCCATCGAAAATCGAACAAAATTAGCATAACATCACTTCTTCATCGATTCACCAAATTGACGGAACAAAACTTCAGTCAAATAAATGCGAGTAAGAAATATACTGGACTTCTAAAAAAACATACACCATCACTAAGTTGAAGATCAAACCATACTACTCAAACAAATAGAGATGATAACTATGCCATATTTCACTAGTACTGCATTTTCTTCTGCAACTATAGGTTAAAACCACGATAGTGGTTGGAACAGTATGTAAAAACCGCAAGCAGAGGACAAGAAATCAAAATACGATTACAAAGAACACCATACTTCATCTTATATTTTATTATTGCATTCTTTTTATCATCCATAATTGAAGCCCAAAGCATCCATAATTTGATAAATAAAAGTATGTCTGAGACTTGATTTACAACACTGCAGATAACCAGACTGCATAGCATCTAGAGTTCTGAAAGTAAGCAGAACAGCAACAAGGATGGTACCATTCGATTATGACTCCTTGCTGGATTACTCGTCCTTATGTAGATACAAGTAAGACTGAAAGAGTTTAATGTCTGTGGCAGAGATAGTAACGCAAACATCTACATACAAACATCAATGGAGATAAGCACACAGCAAACAAATTATATGAATGGAGGTCAAACTCCCTGTATATATGATGTGGTGACTACACACTTACACAGCATGATCTCTCCTAAATTTGTGTTGTTGTATTAGTATTTTGAGGAAGGCAATTATAGGGGGAGGAGGATGAAGAGCAGCAGCGTTTCAGAGTCAGACAACAACAAGTCCCACTCCCACATTCTTCTCCACGGTTTCCAGTAATTAACTTTCTTTCATATTCTTTTTGGATTTATAATACTCCTAATGTATACCCTACTACTTCCTCCAAGTACAGTATCATCTTTGATCATTCATTCTTTCGGGTTTAATCTCATAGTTTAATTTTCAACTTGGGATTTAGTATCTATCAACACACTTACACAATACCGCGTCTCCATTGACTTCATAAAACTGTAACACATACATGTTACAACAGTTTGGCAACACGGACAAAGCATAATCTCACAAAAGCCACTCAACTCAAACAAATACGGAGTGTGAGCCACTCAACTCAAACAAACGAAGATGATTCTGAACATAGTCATGAGGAGATTAGGAAGGTTGTTTTCTCAATTGGATCTAACAAGCTAAGAGCCCTGGCCCGGATGGATTCTCTTCGGGATTTTTCAAGGCTTCATGGTAGATTATTAAAAAAGATTTCTGTGATGTAGTAAAGGAATTTTTTCAAAAAGGAAAACTGATTAAGCAAGCTAATACTGTAAGAAAGGTGCAACTTAAACCGAGGCAACCGAGGTAAAAGTTGTTAGAGTTAATGCTTCAAAAGAAGCTCATTTAAGTGATATTAACTATCCCACATGGATCATTTATGACTACTAAACTATGTTTATATATGACCCTCTTTAATGCTCTACTAGATGTGTACAAGAGAGGACTATGTACACCACACGCGCGCGTCGAGCCGAGCACGAGCACGAGCTTTGGGCTTTGGGCGGCGCACCGCTTGCGGGTAATTTTTAGTAGTCGGATTATTGTTTTATTCGTGCTTTTTCTGTTTTTTCGAGGCTGATTACTATGCTGATTGCTGCAAGAACTCTCTCATACACTCTCATTCTTATTTCATATCATCATTTCTGTTCCGGTTAAGTTATTGGCAAGCGTTCTTGGCTGTATTCAACCGTTCTTCACCTACACTGAAGTTACGGTATAGTTGTGGAATCCTGGGAGTTGAGTGTCATTGAGGCCGTGTGTAGCAGACGAGGCATAAATCAACTTTAGGACAGTGACGTTTGTCGCGACACAGCTTCTGTTCTTTGTCCAGATAAGATCTAACTCATTTCTTTCCCTACTTCTACTACTACCGTGATAACAATCTAAAGTTGATTTATTTTTCGTTATAACATCATGGTTGGTAGTCCTGTTAGTGCTATTCTCTCTACTCCTCCTCCTCCTGTTGTCACTTCTGTTCCTGCTACTGTTGTTCATAACCCTTTTATACCCGACATGTCCAGATTAGAACTTTTTGATGGAAAAAATTACCGTATGTGGTCGGATAAAATGGAATTTTTTTCTAACTCAATTGGGGGTCGTTTATACTCTTACTAAATCTGAGGCTCCAGAAAAATCGGGTAGAGATTATGGAACGGATAATGTTACTTGTAGGGGGATGTTATTGCATTATATGACTTCTTCTTTGTACTTGATTTACAGTAAGTTTAAGAAGGCTACTGAAATTTGGGATGCTCTTAAAACCAAGTATGGTTCTGATGATTATGGAACGAAAAAGTATGCTTGTAGTCGTTGGTTAAATTTCAAGCTAGTCGATGAGAAACTCATTTTAGATCAAGTCTATGAGTACGAAAATCTATGTGCAGAGGTAATGGCAGAAGGTATGAAAATTTGTGAGGTTTTTCAGGCTAATTGTCTATTAGATAAACTTCTGGTTTCTTGGGAAAATTATGTTCGTAGTATGAAACACAAACAAAAGGATTTTACCCTTTTAGAACTAGTGTCTCATATAAAGATTGAGGAACAAAACCGTATACAGACTTTGGGTAAACAAGTCGAACACTCTTCTTCCATGGCTAACCTGACCGAGTCTAAGAACCATTACAAGAGGCAAAAACGGGGTAACAAATCTTCTAATCAAGTTCATGGGACTAGAAACCAGAATACCTTCAAACGGGATGGCAAAGGGGATTCTAAAGGTGAAGGTAAACGGGAATTTAAGGGAAATTGTTTTACATGTGGTAAACCGGGTCATTCTTCTAGATTTTGTCCCGATGGCTTTTCTCCCGCTGGTAAACGGAACCCCAATAAATCTCATGTTAATCTTACTGAACAAGATGACGACATTATTGCTGTTGTTGTGTCAGAAGTTAATTTAGTAAGCAATTTTTCCGAATGGGTTGTTGACACCGGCGCTACAAGGCACATCTGCTCCAATCGGGATGTCTTCACGAATTACTCTCAAGTACCAAGTGGGGAATGCGTATTTATGGGAAACTCTAGCACCGTGAAGGTACTTGGGAAAAGGAAAGTCATTTTGAAGCTCACTTCTGGTAAGACTCTTGAACTTAATAACGTGCTACATGTTCCTGACATACGAAGAAATCTTATCTCTGGAGCTTTATTAAACAAAGCAGGTATCAAATTAACTTTCGAATCTGATAAACTTGTGCTTACTAGAAATGAAAATTTTGTTGGTAAAGGCTTTTGTAATGGTAGATTATTTGTACTAGACATAGAAGTTATTAATAAAGATTCGTCCTCTTCTGTTTATATTGCTGAGTTTGTTTCTTTGTGGCATGCTAGATTAGGACATGTGAATGTGATCTCCATTAAGAACATGAAAAAACATGACCTTATTCCTGACTTTAGCGACACAAATTTTGATAAGTGTGAGATATGTGTCGAAGCCAAGCATGCTAAAACACCCTTTAATAAATGTGTGGAACGTTCTACTACGCTTCTTGAGCTAATTCACTCAGACTTAGCCGACTTTAAGAACACCACAAGTAGGGGTGGGAAACATTACTATATCACTTTTGTGGATGATTTTTCTCGCTACACTAGGGTCTATTTATTAACAACCAAAGATGAGGCTGAAGACAAGTTCATAGAGTTTAAAGCCGATGTTGAAAATCAATTAGACCTTAAAATAAAACGAGTAAGATCTGACCGGGGAGGTGAATATGACGGCAATCCACTTAGTGACTTTTGTAAGACCCATGGGATTATACATGAAAGAACTGCCCCCTATGCACCCCAACAAAACGGTGTTGCCGAACGCAAAAACCGATCACTAAAGAATATGATGAATGCAATGTTGTTGAGTTCTGAAATGCCAACTAATATGTGGGGTGAAGCAGTTCTTTATGCATGTCATGTTCTGAATCGTGTACCTCATAAGAAAACACGTAAAACTCCTTATGAGCTGTGGAAAGGATACAAGCCCAATCTCAAATACCTTAAAGTGTGGGGGTGCCTGGCGAAGATCGGGATTCCGACGTTTCAAAGGAGCAAAATTGGACCGAAAACCATAGACGGAATCCACATCGGGCATGCCATGAATAGTGCAGCTTACCGCTTCATTCTTAAAGATTCGTCCGATTTCGGGGCCATAAAAGAATCTAGAGATGCTTTTTTGAGCATATTTTTCCTATGAAAACTAACTCTTTGGCTCCTGTTGTTGCAGCGCGTCCTCCTACTCTTGCGGTGGTTCCCGAGGAACCTCGAAGGAGCAAACGATCCAGGACCGAAACCAGTTTTGGTCCAGATTTCGTGACCGCTTTCCTTGCCGAAACGAGTTTAGTTGATGAGTATGTTGTAAATGTTTTTATGCTCCAAACAGATCCTAGAACTTATAAAGAGGCTATGAGCTCCATTGATTCCACTTTTTGGCTTCAAGCCATTAATAGTGAAATATAGTCTATTATGAGTAATAACACTTGGGTGTTAACAGATTTACCTAGGGGTTGCAAACCCCTAAGTAATAAGTGGGTGTTTATAAAGAAACTCAAACCCGATGGCTCAGTTGATAAATTTAAGGCCAGACTTGTTGTATGTGGTAATCGTCAAACGAAAGGTTTGAATTTCTTTGACACTTACTCACCTGTTACTAAAGTGTCTACTATTAGGGCTCTAATTGCACTTGCGTCTATACATGATTTAGTTATTCATCAGATGGATGTAAAGACTGCATTTTTAAATGGGGATCTTGACGAAGAGATCTACATGAAACAACCAGAAGGTTTTTTGGCTCCTGGACAAGAGAACAAGGTATGCAAGCTCATCAGGTCCTTGTACGGCCTGAAACAGGCACCAAAGCAATGGTATGACAAATTTGACAAAACTATCAGATCCAATGGTTTCACGGTAAACGATTCTGATGCATGTGTGTATTCTAAATATGATGATTCTGGTTGTGTAATAGTATGTTTGTATGTGGATGATATGCTCATTTTTGGTACAAACATGCATGTGGTAGACGCTACCAAGAGTTTTCTAAATTCGTGTTTTGACATGAAAGACCTGGGGGAGGCCGATGTTATTCTTGGGGTAAAAATCACTAGAACGAAAACAGGATTATGTTTGAGTCAGTCTCACTACACGGAATTTTTTTTGAGAAAGTTCAATCAGTTTGATAGTTTACCCTTATCCTCACCCTATGACTCTAGTATAGATCTGGCTAAAAATCCCGGGAACAATGTGGGACAAGAGGAATATGCCAAGATTATAGGTAGTGTCATGTACCTAATGAATTATACTAGACCCGACATTGCCTACGCAATAAGCAGACTAAGTAGGTACACTCATAACCCCGGACAAGACCATTGGACGGCCCTTATTCGTTTGTTGAGATACTTGAGGGGTACTATGGATTGGGGTTTACATTTTGAGAGAACACCTGCGGTTCTAGAAGGTTATACTGATGCTAATTGGATAGCCGATTCTCCTGATATCTTATCTACTAGTGGTTATGTGTTTACACTTGCTATTGGTGCTATTTCATGGAAATCGTCTAAACAAACTTGCATTGCTAAATCAACAATGGAATCTGAATTTATTGCTCTAGAATTGGCAGGACAGGAAGCTGAGTGGCTTAGGAGTCTGCTAGCTGACATTCCATTGTGGGGGAAGCCGACTCCGTCAATCTCCATGCATTGTGACAATCAAGCTGCAATTGGGGTAGCTCACAGTCAAACATACAATGGCAAAAGGAGACACATACGCCTAAGGCATAGAATTGTGAGGAATCTGATCAGAGAAAATGTAATCTCAATTGAGTTTGTAAGATCCGAGAGGAACATAGCGGATCCTTTCACCAAAGGCTTTGGTAGAAAGATGGTGCTGGAGACAGCACGAGAAATGGGTTTAAAGCCCGTAAAGGAGTAAACTGTGATTGATACCCAACTTAGCTCAGCTAAGGTCAAATGCGGTCAAACGAAGTCACAGTAAACTCGAGTAATAATGTCACAACCATTTCCCTTTGTAATTGTTTTGCGTGACATATGTTTTATTTTTATATCCACTGTCGTGTGTGTTTAAGGTTGAGCTTTGGCTCTTAATAAATTCATCGTCCTAAACGGATGGCTTGTGAGAGTCAAACCTGATGAATTTACCTATGTGAATGTGGGGGATTATTGCTCTAAACCCCAAGAGATCCTTAGGCTTTAAGATCTCTAGAGGCATTCATGAATTACCAGGATTCATTTGGAGAGCACTTGGGAAGTCCAAGTAAAACACTTACTACATACAGTTAGCGTTCATGATGAGTTCATGGATGGTGTGAATACTAGCCCTGATTTGAGTACGGTAAGTGCGCAAGTAACCTTTTACCAACATCATTAGGAGGTTAAAGGCTTCGATCCACCTCTAAATGATGGTTTTAGGTTTTTGTACGCACTGGGTGTCAGTTAAAGTCCACAAGACACTGAACATCTAAAAACTAAAACTCCGTTTGCCAATAATTTCTCCATCTTCTCTTCTTTTGAATCATGTGGGGGATTGTTAGAGTTAATGCTTCAAAAGAAGCTCATTTAAGTGATATTAACTATCCCACATGGATCATTTATGACTACTAAACTATGTTTATATATGACCCTCTTTAATGCTCTACTAGATGTGTACAAGAGAGGACTATGTACACCACACACGCGCGCGCGCGCGCCGAGCCGGGCTTGGGGCTTTGGGCTTTAGTAGAGCGCCTGCGGCGCACCGCTTGCGGGTAATTTTTAGTAGTCGGATTATTGTTTTATTCGTACTTTTTCTGTTTTTTCGAGGCTGATTACTATGCTGATTGCTGCAAGAACTCTCTCATACTCTCTCATTCTTATTTCATATCATCATTTCTGTTCCGGTTAAGTTATTGGCAAGCGTTCTTGGCTGTATTCAACCGTTCTTCACCTACACTGAAGTTACGGTATAGTTGTGGAATCCTGGGAGTTGAGTGCCATTGAGGCCGTGTGTAGCAGACGGGGCACAAATCAACTTTAGGACAATGACGTTTGTCGCGACACAGCTTCTGTTCTTTGTCCAGATAAGATCTAACTCATTTCTTTCCCTACTTCTACTACTACCGTGATAACAAAAGTAAGAACATGATTTAATCAAGACAACCGAGAATCGAAGGCAACCAGAAACTGAAGGCAACACGGACAGACACCAGAGGTTACTATAAACCTGATACGGACAGTACTTGGAGACAACCGAATCGAAGGCAGCAGACTTGGGACGGATGTAAACGGAATCGGAGGCAGCAGATTTGGGACGGACAAGAGCAGAAACCGTGAGGAAGAAAGCTGTGCCGTGGCAGGGCCACTGAGTTGAAAACTGTTTCGGAACAACTGGGGTGGCAATCGGAAAACACCGTCAGTTTCCAAGGTGTACACAGAAGCACACAGACCCGTCCACTCGGGGCTATGCACTTGGAACCGTATGAGCAAAACCCAGAAAAATAAAATAGAGAAGAGTGAGGAAGAAGAGAAGGGAGTTGCTGATTGTTTTTGTGTATGGAAAAGGAGAGCTTGGTTGCTCAATATATACACGAGCACCAGTATAGGAGGAGCCAAAAAATTAATTAATGGTTGATGCTCAAAATCAATGTCATTAATCACAGCAATCAAATTGGGGTAAAGAGTAACCGACACAACTTTGACTGAGTAAGGAGATGGATATGAACACTGTATTTGGACATTCTACTTAACCGTATAAAGCTCAAACCCAAATCCGAGTCAGATCGGTACACATTTGAAGTAAAGGCCCAAGTCCAAAAATCTCCACAAATTACCCACCAATTTATTGAAGGCTAAAAGAACGAAAGAGTATATAAGCTAGTAGGAATCACTCCCCACCACCGATGTGGGAGAGTGAACTACATCTACTTATGGCTTTCTAGCCTTTTACTCCAACAATCCCCCACAAAGGCGAAGAAAGAAAGAAATTTTGGGTTAAGGAAGGCTTGGATACTTAGGTATCAATGTCTTTCGACTTGAATTGACACATTAGTGAAAATGAGGCAACAACTTACTTTCGAATAAGAGAATATCTTTCGATTTGAATTCCTTACTGATATTCAGTTGAGACCCTCATAACACATATCATACCTTCAAATCATACATGTTCCGCGATTTCATTGTGCAACGCTTTTACAAGGCCATGCGTTTACCTCAGTATAACAAGTGTTTTAGTCAAACTTTTCATAGTCTAACATAGACGGCAGCCAAACCATCGCATCCGTATAGGTGGTTCAAGTGCTTCTCATTAGCACTTCTCACTAGAACCATTAAGGACGTGGAAGTCCATCCTTCTTAATATAAATCCATCAAGTGCTTCTCAAACAGCACCACCATAAAGGCTATGGATAAAATGTCATAGGAATAGTTCTTTGGTTCATGTCAAATCATACACTGCTTTGACTTAAGAACCTAAGTCCCATTCCCCTCGACAATTCACGGACTACTCTCCGCGACAATCCTTTTGTAAAGAGATCGGCAAGGTTGCTTTCGGACCTCACATAGTCCACAGCAATTACTCCATTTTTCAGGAGTTGTTTAACCACACCATGCCTGATTCGAATATGTCTTTTCTTGCCATTGTAGACATCATTCTTAGCAACACCAATTGCTGCTTGTGAATCACAGTGCAAGAAAACCGATGGTACCTGTCCCCCCCCCCCACAACGGCATGTCTGCTAGCAAGTTTCTCGGCCAATCTGCCTCTTGTCCTGCCAACTCAAGAGCAATAAACTCAGATTCCATAGTGGAGGTTGCTATACAAGTCTGCTTTGAAGACTTCCACGAGATAGCACCTCCACCTATGGTAAACACATAACCACTAGTTGAACTGATTTCTGGATTACTGTTGATCCAGTTAGTATCACTGTAATCTTCTAACACAGCTGGGTACGTACAGTAATGCAGGCATAGATCGCAAGTACCTTTCAGATATCGTAGCAAACGACTCAAAGTAGTCCAATGTTCACTATTAGGGTTATGAGTATATCTACTGAGTCTACTTACAGCATAAGCAGTATCAGGTCGAGTGCAGTTCATGAGAAACATCACACTTCCTATGATTTTAGCATATTCTTCTTGGGAGACACTTTCGCCCAAATTTTTACACAGGTGAACACTAGGATCAAAGGGAGTTCTAGCAGGCTCAACATCAAAGGGGTCAAATTTTCTCAACACCTTTTCCACATAATGAGACTGACTTAGGGCGATTCCATTTGAGTTTTGGATAATTTTAACTCCTAGGATAACGTCAGCTTTCCCTAAATCTTTCATCTCAAACTGTGATGACAAGAACTATTTGGTTTTACTTACGACAAATAAATTTTTACCAATTATTAGCATGTCATCAACATACAGGCAAATAATCACACAATCTGATCCAAACATCTTTGAATACACACATGAATCAAAATTATTGGTAATGTAGCCATCTTTAATCAAGGTGTTGTGAAATTTTTCGTCCCACTGTTTGGGTGCTTGTTTCAGACCGTATAGTGATTTTCTTAGTTTACACACTTTACTCTCTTGACCTTTAACCACAAACCCCTCGGGTTGTGACATGTAGATCTCTTCCTTTAAGTCTCCATTCAAAAAAGCTATTTTTACATCCATCTGATGTATTACAAGATTATGAATAACAGCTAGGGATGGCAACGGACCGGATCCTGACCGGATCCGCATGGATCCAGATCCGGATCCGCACCCCTAGTAGCGGATCCGGATCCGACGGATCCTAAAAATGTAGATCCAGATCTAGATCCGCCGGATCTGGACCGGATCCGGATCCGATCCGCGGATCCAATTTCTTACTTAAATTATACAAAATTTTTAATTAATACGTATTTGCGACCATATTAATTTTCATAATTTTACAATAAAATCGAATATAAAGATTCATAATCAAATATTAATAAACAAAAAGAAAAAAGTTTTAGAAATAACAAAAAAACACAAATTAAAGTACTAAGTTTTTTATTATTGTTAATTTTTTAATAAAACGGATTTGCGGATCCGGATCCGGATTTACTTATTAAGATCCAGATCCAGATCCGTTTAAAGATAGCGGATCCGGATCCGGATCCAACGGATCTCAAAATTTAGGATCCATATCCGATCCGTGCGGATCGGATCTTGCGGATCCGGATCGGATCCCGGATCCATTGCCATCCCGGATCTTGGTGGAAATTTTGGTCACAGGTGTGTAAGTATCAAAGTAATCAATATCTTTCTTTTGTGTAAACCCTCTTACCACAAGTCTAGCCTTGAACCTTTCTATTGTACCGTCGGGTCTAAGTTTCTTTTTAAATAACCATTTACCGGAAATCGGCTTACACCCTTTAGGTAAATCAGTTAACTCCCATGTCTGATTTGAAACAATAAAGTCTAGTTCACTTTTAATGGCCTCTTTCCAAAAGTTAGCATCAATAGACCTCATAGCCTTATTATATGTTTTTGGATCTTCTTCCATTAAAAAGGCAGAAACAAACTCATCACTCGTGCAAAAATCACATGCATTTTCAGTTAAGAAAGTTGTAATAAAGTCATTGCCGAAATCCTTCTCAATTCTAGGCCTTTTACTCCTTCTAGGTTCAACATCATGATCAACAGAGGTACTACTCCTCGCATGCATGGAAGTAACAGCAGGATTAACAGGCAATTCAGACAATTCAGGCAATGATGCAACATCTTTCTTTAATGAGAAAACATGCTCAAAAAATTCAGTGTCTCTAGCTTCAGAAATAGATCGATCACTTAAAGACATAAATCTATATACAGCACTATTTTGAACATATTCAATGAAAAATGCAATCAAAGGTTTTAGGTCCTATAGTAGGCCTCCTAAAATTAGGTAAACTCACTTTAGCTAAACACCCTCACACTCTCAGGAAACTAAGGTTGGGAGCATAACCCTTCCACAACTCATATGGTGTCTTGTCTAGTTTCTTAGTACCCTATTAAGAATATGGCAGGCAGACAAAACCGCTTCCCCCCACATGCCATTGGAAAGGCCAGAACTTAAAAGCATGGCATTCATTATTTCCTTTAAAGTTCTGTTTTTACGTTCAGCTACTCCATTTGATTGGGGTGTGTAAGGTGGACTTTTCTCATGAATTAGACCATATTTCTCACAAAAGTCTATTAAATAATTAGAGCCATATCCACCCCTATCAGACCTAACTCTTTTAATCTTCTTATCAAGTTGATTTTCTACCTTGTTTTTAAACTTTACAAACATATCCTCAGCTTCACTTTTATGTGTAAGTAAATACACTTTAGTGTACCTAGAACAATCATCGATAAAAGTGACATAGTAATATTTGCCTCCTCTGCTCATAGTGCTTTTAAAATCTGCTAGGTCGGTGTGAATCAACTCTAGAAGGTCTGTATGTCTAGTTTTAACAGGTTTATTTGGCTTCTTAACAAATTTAGCCTCTACACAACTAGGACATTTTGTAAACACTTCTGAAGATAATGACGGAATAAGCGACATTGTTTTGAGTTTTTTAATAGACTCAACACTCACATGACCTAGTCTACCATGCCACACATCAATAGACTCAGTAATATAAACAGAAGAAGAAGCTTTATTATTAATGGTAGAAACATCAGTGTTCAAAACAAACAGACCCCCACTAAGACAGCCCTTGCCCACGAAGTCTCCATTGCGAGACATTACAACCTTGTCAACCTCAAAAACAAGTTTCACCCCAACTTTGTTAAGTAAGGCACCAGACACTAGGTTTCTACGCAATGAAGGAACATAGAAAACATTACTAAGGGCAAGAGTCTTCCCTGAGGTAAGTTTAAGAAACACATTGCCTTTTCCTGTGATAACAGCGAAGGAAGAGTTACCCATGTAGACGCATTCACCATCATCTACAGCTTCAAATTCGGCGAATAGCTCCTTGTTAGCACAGAGATGCCTTGAAGCACCAGTATCCAGAATCCAGTCACTAGCATTTGCCACCAAATTTGCCTCAACCACGACAGCTGCAATGATGTCATCTGTTTCAGCAAGATTAGCTTGGCCAGCATGACCACCTTTTTTCTGGGGGCATTGATAAGCTTTGTGATCTGGTTGACCACACACATAGCACACCAGATTAGTATTTGGTTTCTGAATTTTTGGAACGGCCTTCGTGTATTTTCCTTGACTTTGTTTGTTTTTGTTCCCCTGATCCTTACCTTCACCACCCTTAGAGTTTCCCTTGTTCCCCTTATTTCCCTTATTTCCCTTATTCTTATCTCCCTTAGAAGACTGTAATTCCCTAGAAATCTAACGCGATACAGTGGCGGAAACACTGTAGAGTCGGGATTAAAACACGTTGTAACTATGTCTTAATAAAATTAAAACGGTAAGTTCAAACATTGGGCCTAAAATAAATTGGCCAAAAATTAAACAATCCAAAAGAAAGGGGTTTAAACATCCACAAGACATAATTATTAAAAAGAAAATGAGCAGGATCCAAATTGCCCGCTAGCCCACACCCGTAAACAGGTATACCTGCCATGTTAAAACATAACAGCCACAATCAGTGGGGAGCAACGTCAACGTTCTCCCAGACGTATAACATGATTTTAAAACTGTAATTACTACTATAGAAAAATAGTAAAAATGGAAAACAGTAAAACAACATATTAAAATAAGCTTTCATCGTAAAACAAAACAATAAAATGGGTTTCCGAAGAAACATAAAAATATTTGCCAACCTGCAACCAATTTATATCGATAATAAATAAAATAATCAAAGTGGCGTTATGGATAGGGTTAATGTAGAATCTAGACTTTCACTAGGACAGTACTAGAAACTAGCTTCGAGAACTGTAGACTTAACTCATAACAGAATCCAGTCTCTAACTAGGCAACTCAACTATAACAGAACTGCGTGCAGCGAGGTCCTGGTTTAAGTAGTGCACACCCCTCCTGGATACAAACCATATCTAGTTCAACCCGACACGATTTATACGATGCGATATCTAAGTTTAAGTTAAATATACACTCTCCTGAACACAAACCATGTTCAGTTCAACAACCAATGTGCCTCATAAAGACACACCAGCCTTATAGTTGATGGCAAAAACGTACACCCCAGACTATATTACTCTAAACCCACACTTGTCCTTATTCCATAACTCCAAAGCCAAGCCATTATCGATACTTAAAAGATATAATCATTGTAAACAATATGGAGATAAAATGAGTAATCATAATATTCTAAAAAGAGGAAACTTTGTATTTTAAGAAACTTCTATTTTAGGAAACTTCTATTTTTAGAAACTTTACTAAAAATAGCATCATATCAAAATAGCGAAAATATTAGTTTATACTAATTCAAAATTTTTAGTAAACGATATAGATTTATAAAACTAATACTTTCGGCCTTACCGATATTAATTTCTAAAACGAGAACAATCGGGTTTATGACATTATTAAAATATCGTACAAGTGTTATGAAATGATTAAAAATGTCTTAAGCATTTTAATACTACTAATCAAGGTGTTTTCAAAAGTTACAAAGCTAAAATTTCCTAATTATTATTAGTTTTGACAACACGGTTAAAAATAGGATTTTACGGCAAATGTTAGATTAAATCTTTTAACGTCTTTTATTTAACTAAACGAATGAATATATTTAGAGTATGTTAAGGGATTATTTAACTCTTAAAGTTTCATATTTAAACCTTTTCAAAATTGCTGGAAGAATAATTCTTTTAGGTAAGACGAAGCTTTTTAACGATAAATCGTAATTTGTCCAAAAATCGCTACTATTAATTAAAGACTTCAATAAATAGTACAAAAATTACGCAAAATAACTAAAATATATTTATGGACATTCTGTCCAGAAAAGAAAATTTTCCAGAATACTTAGATTCGGTTTTTAAAGGGTTTTCTCGTTAATCGTCTAATCTCGACAATAACTATTAATAAAAATAGTAATTACAAAACGATTTACGTATTAATATCCAAAAAATTATTATTAAACTTAAAAATTAGGAAAATGTAATGGAAATAACCCATACTATGAGGGTCATTCTCACATTACTCCCAAATTTAATTTAACCCATAAAAATCCACACTATCCCTTCATTTATCTTTCCTCACTCCACTTTTGTTTTCTACCTAGGATTGCCGGTAAACCTTTTTTTTTTTGCCTTCTTCATCTTCTTTATAATCAACATCAATATCGAAGCCAGGCAAACTGAAATCACAAAGATGGACATCGAAATAAAACCATTTCGAACATATATAAACGATTAAACTAACCCCAACACACTCCAAGCATACAAGCATACTAAAATCACGAGTAATCGACATCGAAATTGAAGCCACCTAACAGAATAACAAATACCCAAATCTCCTTCACAGTATGTACCCTTCAACTCCTTAGCCATGGACCTTCCCCTCATAACCTTACCAATCTCAATAACATCATCAAGAGAGATATTACCGATATTTTTAATGTTCTTAGTCTTCTTCCGGTCAAGTTCCGGTTCCTTGAAAGCTTTGATGACCTCGGCCTGACGGTTTTGGCCGGTGAGTTTGACGGTGACGCGGAGGCCCTTTCAATCTTTGGCGATTTTCTTGGGGGAGAGACCTAAGTGGCTGATTTTGGGGGCAAGGAAGGAGTCGGCGCCAACTTCGCTGCCGGTGACACGGACAAAAACGTTGACGACTTGGGATGGGTCGAATTT
This sequence comes from Agrostemma githago, assembly GCA_958450325.1. Classification (NCBI taxonomy): domain Eukaryota; kingdom Viridiplantae; phylum Streptophyta; class Magnoliopsida; order Caryophyllales; family Caryophyllaceae; genus Agrostemma; species Agrostemma githago. The sequence goes on from OY288258.1 coordinate 41,923,003, forward strand.
TGGTCATCTGGAGAGGGGAATAAGAGTGGAGCAAGGGTGGAGGTGTTTGAGACAGAGAAATGTGGAGAAATGATAGGGGATCTGGATGAAGTAGAAAAGTGGCGTTGATGAGGAAAGAAGAAGAAGTAGAAGGAGAAGAAGGGTTTTCTCAATTGAAGCAACTGACAATCACAGGTGAAAAAACAAAAGAAGAGTGAAGAACCGGCAATAGTGGGTGAAAAACAAAAGGAGAGTGAAGAAAGATAAATGAAAGGATAGTTTAGATTTTTATTGGTTAAAATTAAGGTAAGAGTAATTTGAGAAGGGTCCTCATAGTTTGGGTTATTCCCATTAAATTTTCCTAAAAATTATTATTTTCCAGAAACTACTATTTTTTCTAGATTTCCAAATATTCCAGATTTAATAAATCCCGTTAAAACCGTCTTTTAAACCCGTTTTCACAATTAACGATTCCATTAATAAAACTTATCATTCCCAACATTTTATTAAAGCACTAAAAATCATAAAGTTACATTTTATTATGAAATCATCAGAATCATATTTTTTCCAGATTTAATCATAGGACCAGAAATCGAGAATTTAAACGATAAACGATGATTTAAAGTGATTAAATAATTCATCCACTTAACTATTCCGAAAAATTATGAAAAAAATCAAAAAATTCTATTTCATCAGAAAGTTTCACCACGTCAAAAATCAGACTAAAATAAAATGTTTAAGTACTAAAACTAAAAATCGGCTTTTAATCGTTTTTGTTCGTAAACGGTAATAATTCAATAATCGGTAACTAAAATATCAGAAAAATATTAAATTATTAAAAATCATCAAAAACCTCATTTTTACAGAATATAAACATATATTACAAGTTTAGGCCGAATATTACGATTTTACAAACTAATTCAACAATTTAATCGTTAATCTCGTAAAAGCGATAAAAATACCGAAACATGCAAATTTTCAACTTTTAAAATTTTTCCAGATTATATGACATACATATATTGTGAAAAATGAAATATAAAAATATACATGCAATTGCACAATTAAAAACACAAAATACCGAGTAACATCGACGTTACCTCTAATCCAACTCTGAATAGATAATATACTCGTCAACCTCGGGATCGTCCACAAATCCTACAATATATAAAAATCATGGCAGAAAAATACCATGAGAAAAACTTATAAAATCAAGGTGAATAATGATCGAAAACGACATCGATTATTACCTTAACGAAGGGATTGGAAAGAGGATTAATTCGACGATAAAAATGAGGCGATTAGGACTCGATTTAAACAAAAATCAGCGTAGGGAGGATGGAGAGGGTACACGGCCAAGAGGGAAGGAAGAGAGGAAGTGTTGTAAAAAAAAAATTCGTAATGCACAAATGAATGTAAGGGAGAGAGGAGTGGTTTTAAGCATAAGGGTCCGTTTGGATAACAAAATAGGAGGGAAGGGGAGGGGAGGGAGAAGGAGGGGAGAGAAAGGGAGGAGAGGGGAGGGGAGGGAGAAGGATGGTTGTTTGGATAACATAAATAAGGAGGGAAGAGAGGGAGAGGAGAATTGATAAAATTGTCTTTTATTAGGAATGAACAAAATATATTACGATTATTAATAATAACTTGTCATTACGATTATTAATTTTTGACTGGTTTAAATATAACAACAAAAATGACTTAAAAATTGATAAAAAAAAAAAATTAATTTTTTTTATTTGTTTAATCAATTCAACTCAGTGACTCACTCGTAATTTTTTTATTCGCTCTATTATCTTAACCGACTCATCCGCGATGAAAAAAAACATAAAAAAACTAAGTTGAATGTGTCTGAACTGAACTAAACTGAATCCGTCTAATTGGAGTGAAAGTGTCTGAATATAAGTCTACAAGAACAGGGCGTTATCTTAACTCGACTCACCCATAAGGGCCATAACGGAAAAAAAACAAGGCGTCGTTTTTTTTATCCTAACCTGACTCAACCGTAACGAAAAAAGCTGTCGTAATTTTTTTATACATTTTCTTATCCTAATCCAACTCACACGTATCAGTGGAAAAAAAGTCGTTGTAATTTATCCTAACTCGATTTACCCGTAACAGAAAAAAAAAGTCGTAATTTTTTTTATCCTAACCTGAATCACAAGTATCGGAAAAAAATAACAAATTGTCGTAATTTATCCTAGCCCGACTCACCCGTAACGGGAAAAAAATTGTCGTAATTTTTTTATTCTAACCTGACTCACAAGTATCGGAAAAAAAATCGTCGGAATTTATTCTAGCCCGACTCACCCGTAATGGGGAAAAAAAATCGTCATGATTTTTTTATCCTCACCCGTATCGGAAAAAAAAAATCGTCGTAAGTTTTTTTATCCTAGCGCGATTTACTAGTATTGGAAAAAAGAAGTTTGTGAATGAGTGAAAAATGTTGGAGGAATATGTTTTGTTAGTAATGACAAATTTGTAACTTTGTAATTAATGGAAAAAAATGGATTTTCCTTCCAAATCTTGCCTATTTTGGCAAGATTTTACTTTAACCTAAAATTAATCAACTTCATCCCTCCATTTCCTTTCCCCTCTATTTCCCTCCCTTCCTAAATACTATCCAAACAAAGGATAATCCCTCCATCCCTTTCCCTCCCCTCCCCTCCCCTCCAAATCCCCCAATCCAAACACACCCTAAATGATAGTAAAACAGTTGAAGAATCCTAAGTGCAACTAGACAAATATGGCTGGCCAAAGGGATAAGAAGAGGGAGTAGGAAGAGCTTGAGTAGTAAAGCCTCAATTCAATGAAAAGAAAAGAATCATATGTTTACGATTTAATGTGATAAAATGAAACGTATTAATAAAACATAGTTAAATTGTGACAAGAAGCTTTGTCGGTCCAAAATATGAGGAAAAGGTCTCAAATGATTTATAAGTTGATAAAAAGTATAATCATAAAATAGTTAAAGGTAATTTAAAGCAATTCGAGTAAACCTCGCGTAAGAAAATAACTATTCGCGAAGTTTCTTAATAAAATCATTAATGACTAAATTTTCGTAAATAAAAATATTTACTACTTTAAAATATTATATGTGGACATGACATAGGTCCACCCCGACGCGGCCACGCGCGGGTTTGTGGAGGCGAATGAATCTTCATATGAGATGGGTCGAATTGAAATTTAAATCGAAGTTGGAGTCGTCACCGAACTTTGTGGGAGTTCGGGCCCGTTCGAACCCACTCTATATCTTAGTGGGCCATGCACAAAGTATGGCCCCCTCGGATGTCAGAGTTTATTGGGTTCGTCCCTTTGCATTTGATACCGATACCGACGTTATCGGATACCGTGTATTGAATGACTCTCGTGCGCCAACGGTTTCGGACATCCGGAAACCGAGGTTCTGAGTAAGGGGTAAGGGTACGTGTTGGGAAGTTCACAAAGAACACCCAACTCCGCCCGCACATTAGCGGCCTCTACTAAGATATCGTTTGATTTTAGAATACGCGCGTTAGTAGTTCGGTTAAACGATATGCAAATAGTATTTTCGACTAAACATGTGAATTATGTTTGATCTACGCCGTATAATGCATCTAAAATTAACGTCAAAGTTGTATTTAGCATGCGAGATTCGTTTTAGTATAATAAAACAAACAATGAAAATAAATCGCCAAAAACATGAACAAACAGGTTAGTAACGGTTTGTAAATCGAATAAAAGATATAGATACGATGACATGAATGATTTTGCAAAGATAACTCGCGTGATGGATTAAGCACGCGTTGACCGAGGTCATGAAAATATTTATCGAGACTTGAAATATGCTGAAAAAACCCGCTGTTTTGTTAAAGAAAAGATGTTCGAAGAATTTAAGACGAAATAGTTTTTTTATGTTACGGATTTCAGGGACCCGCGCGAGGAGGGTGCGACTCGCGCAGCCATGCGACTCGCACGAGGCACGTGCGACTCGCGTGGCGGGCTATTCTCGAGATTGTTTTTAGAAAATCGACAGTTTTGTTAAATCGCGTACAAATATAGCATAATTTATACTCGACTTAAATATTGATACTCGTAATATTCGATGCTTGATTATAGAATCAATATCGGATATTTAGAGTGGAGTAAAAAAAAAGTTGTTTAGAAAATCGTTTTGAATGTTGTTAAGACGAGATAATTCCTCCACGTTGTAACATCGTAATTACTCGGCTTCAAAAATATCATGCTTAACATGATTTGATGATTGATTCCTTTAGATCCGATATTCGACTATAGAGTCGATATCGAATCCTTAGGGACGATTCTTTATTGAAAATAGTACGATAATATCGATATTAGGAACGAGAAAATAAAAAAGAAAAGACGTGACAACGACCCGTATAAAAAGACGGACGGACGAGAGAAAGAGAAGAAAAGGGAGAAGTCGGGATTTGTAACACCCACAACCTACATGCTTGATTATCTCGAAAACGGACTCGTAGTAGCGGCCTAGGCGCGAGAGCGTTAAGATGTATATAGGTGAGTTATGGTGTGTATGGTTAGGGATTTGGCGAGTTTTGCTCTCGGGTTTGTATATGATTTGCCTAAAATTGCCTAGAATTTCGGGTTGGGATTGGTCGGGAATCCTATAGGATTTGTAGAGGGAAGATCGGAATATAATATGCCTAGTATTGCTGGAATTCCGGGTTGTAATTTTGATGATGTGTGTTGATGTTGTAATTAATGTCCGGAATTGTGTGTCTGATTTGTGTGTGCAAGGGTGGGGTATTTATAGGATGAAATATTGACTTGGGATAGGATATTGATATCTTGCAAAGGAAGAAAACAACCGGTTGAGATGAAGTAGGATTCCGACTTTGGATAGGAAAGGATTCCTACTTTGTAGCTGATATTTGTGTAGTATTTTGACTTCGAGTCAGATTTTTGAAGTGGCGTGACAGATTTTTATGTCTCGGAAACGTCTTTGACCGGGGTTTGACCCGGTTGATAAAAGACGGTTTTGCCCTTGGTGTCGATTTTGACCCAAATTAGTCTCATTTGACTGGAAACGACCCACTGGGCCTGGATTTGAGGTCTGTTTTGTGAAATTTTTACTCGCTAAAAGCTCGTGCCAACTACTATTGATTCCGAGTCCGAAAATCGAGTGTATTAAGTCATGTTTGCATCCGATCATCATCGGGTGTTTTTTGGAAACTGCTATGGACGCCTAGCGGTCAAAATGTGGGTGTCTACATTATATAAATGTATTTAAACATTTTTAGGAAAAAGAGTAACTTAAATCCGAGCTTAAAAACCTCAATACAAAGAGAAATAGAATTCTTCGCGGAAAATTAATTAGTTTACGAAGAAAATCAAATAAATAGATGTAAAAGAATTAAAATCTTTTAAAAAAAAATAAATATCATTAAACTCAAAATTGAAGATAAGCTTGGAAAAATGATGACACATAAGCCAAAATGTGATAGAGTTATAAGGATGTCATAACGGAAGAATAAAAATTCTAGGAAAATAGCGGGTGTTACAAGACCCACCGGTTTCAACGAGATTAGCTTTGACGGGATTTTGGGTGATGATTTGGGATTCGTCACGTCCCAACCGTCAATAATATAACCGGCTAATCCTAACTAGGGTAGATAGGGTAAGTCGGGTCGAATCCACGGGGACGGTAAGAGGCGTCTAGACTAGATCGGCCCAAATACTAGACTAAGTCAACGAGCTACACTAAAGAATGATAGAAGGGGAGAAGACTAGACTACAACTAAGGCTAAGGAGAAAGAAAACAAAGGAAAACGGGCTAGGATTAGGTCGAGGTCAAAGGGGTAACGGAATGGTCAAGGGAGGATTAGAGCGAAGGAGGTAGTAGGGTAATCTAGGTTGGTCCGGGCTCTCGCATCTTAGACTCACCTAGAGATTCCACCTAGAACCCATCTCGGCGGTACACAACACAAACGGGGTTCTAGCGCGCTATGGTCCTAGGTCGAATCCGGGCTCTCGCTACTTAGAAAGACCTAGGGGTCGTCCTCACCGGGCTCTCGCAACTTAATGAGGGGACCGAACCCACAAACAAACTAATACCCACGAAAGAAAGGCAAGAAAACAAGCATTCGTACATACTTAATCATTCAAGCAATTCAACAAACATGTGATGTGCATCAAACAAGAGGAAACCCAAATCTTCCACCCACATCTCTAGCAAACCCTTAATCACCCAATTAACACCCTAATCACCTTACTAACTCTAGCAAGAACACTACTCTAACATAATCAAACTAAAACTAACAAGCATGAGAGGAATCAACATAAGAAAACAAACAAACATAAACAAACTAGTAATAACAACTAAAGATTCAAACTTGAACAACTAAACAAGATTAAAGAGGAAAAGGAGAGGATTGTACCAAACTAGAGGAAGGAGAAAGAACAAAACTTGCATTAATGAAGAAAACCCAAATAATTCCACCAAGGTTGTCAAGCTTGAGTGGATTCTTTAAGAAATCCCTTAATACAAGTACTAATCTAAGATTAACTACTAATTACCGACTAATCTACACTAATCTAATCTAATCTAACCTAAAGTAGTCTAGGGTTTTGTCTCTAATGAAGTGTGCATATATGCTTTACATAACAAGGGAAGAGTATATATAGGGTTACAAATGAAAAGGAGAAGAAAAGAATTGAAGGCGGGCGAGCTGGAGCTTTTCCCGGTCGGGAAAGAAATACCCGATCGGGATTATGGGAATTCCCGATCGGGATTTTATGTTCCCGATCCGGAACAGCCCCCAGTATCTGCACTTCGTTCCTCCTTCATCCCGGACGGGATGAGGCCATCCCGAACGGGATGGGTCTTTGTAGGCCTCCCTTAAGAGCTCTTTGGTCCTTCCTTGCCTCTCATGGGCTTCCCACCGATTCTCGGGACTCGGGATCGGGTCTCGGAGGCTCGGGATTGGGTGGTCTCGGGGTCGATTCCAAGGCATCGAGTCATCGTTCCTCTACTCTGTTGGCTCCAAAATGTGTATGTATTGAGTCGGAATCGCTCCAACTCTTCCAAATCGGTCTCGGGAACCTGAAACGAATTAAAGGAAGCATAAGAAGCCCCTAAACCGCTCCCAAGGAGCGATTCTACAAGGAAAATGGGACCAAAACACTACAAAATAGACACTACAAATGACACTTATCATTGGGACAAACTAAGAGATTTATCTTTTAAACGATTGGCCTCCTCGGTTCTCATATGGATAACTAGTTCTTGGACTGACAAATCCTTCTTTTTGTGTTTTAACTGATTTCTATAATCGCTCCAAGAACGAGGGAATTTTTCCAACAAAACATTTGCAAGAAAAACTTCATCTAACTTCATCCCTTCATTAACAACATCACTACATAAATTTTCATAAACATGGACTTGGTTCATAATGGGTTTATCGTCAACCATTTGTGTTGAAAATTTAACCATTGTCCCACCACGTATTTCTTTTTTCCAGCATCGTCAGCCCCATATTTTTTCTCCAATGACTCCCAAATAAGTTTAGCTGACTTGTGGACCATAAATAAGTCAAAAAGAGTATTAGTCATATGATTGACTATATGACACCTAGTCGTATTATTATCCTTCTCATATTTCTTGACTAACTCTTCGTTTTTATTTATGAAAGAAATTAGAGGTGGAGTGACCTCAGCAGCATTGTTAATCGACATTGGAATAGGAGGGTCGTTAAACAAAACATGATCGACCTCTAATTGCTCAAAAAACATCAACAATTTTTGCGACCACCGTCTGTAATTGCCATCAAGAGGCTCCAACTTCGACAGGTCAGGAATGGTTTTTGATAAAAACGACGACATAGTTACACCAAAAGAAATTAAATAAAACAGTTTTCAAATTGTAAGAAAGGTGCAACTTAAACCGAGGCAACCGAGGTAAAAGTAAGAACAAAATTTAATCGAGACAACCGAGAATCGAAGGCAACCAGGAACCGAAGGCAACACGGACAGACACCAAAGGTTACTGTAAACCTGATACAGATAGAACTTGGAGACAACCGAACCGAAGGCAGCAGACTTGGGACGGATGTAAACGGAATCGGAGGCAGAAGATTTGGGACGGACAGGAGCAGAAACCGTGAGGAAGGAAGCTGTGCCATGGCAGGGCCACTGAGTTGAAAACTGTTTCGGAACGACCGGGGTGGCAATCGGAAAACACCATCGGTTTCCAAGGTGTACACAGCAGCACACAGACCCGTCCACTCGGGGCTATGCACTTGGAACCGTATGAGCAAAACCCAGAAAAATAAAATAGAGAAGAGTGAGGAAGAAGAGAAGGGAGATGCTGATTGTTTTTGTGTATGGAAAAGGAGAGCTTGGTTGCTCAATATATACACGAGCACCAGTATAGGAAGAGCCAAAAAATTAATTAATGGTTGATCCTCAAAATCAATGTCATTAATCACAGAAATCAAATTGGGGTAAAGAGTAACCGACACAACTTTGACTGAGTAAGGAGATGGATATGGACAATGTATTTGGACATTCTACTTAACCGTATAAAGCTCAAAAAGGAAAAGTCGGGACCCAAACTCAAATCCGAGTCAGGTCGATACACATTTGAAGTAAAGGCCCAAGTCCAATAATCTCCACAAATTACCCACCAATTTATTGAAGGCTAAAAGGAGGAAAGAGTATATAAGCTAGTAGAAATCACTCCCCACCACCGATGTGGGAGAGTGAACTACATCTACTTATGGCTTTCAAGCCTTTTACTCCAACAAATACTACCCTCATCACTCTTATACCTAAGAAACAGGTCTGCTCTTCACAGGGCCGTGAAATGATTTTCGGAGGCCCGGTTCCCAATCTTAAAGTGATGCCCTATACTAACCGTAAAAAGGGTAGTATATCAATTTCTTTGTTCAATAATAGTCGAAAGTTGATCCGTAATTTTCTTAGGAGGACACAAAACTAGTGTATTCGTGCGACTTAATTTTGAAATTATTTATATTTATTCACCGTATTACTACTTCAACTAGATCAAAGCAATTTTGTGGGAGAGGGAGGTAATAGAGATGGAGTGCAATATATGGTAATGAAAACAAAGCATAACGGAATAAAGGAATTAATTAAAAAAAAATTGCGAGCAAGAGGATTCGAACCGCTGCACGTACTCCTGATTAGCTTAGGCCTCTTGGATAAGAAACAAGCCACTGAACTACAATAGCTTACTGGTTTAATACAACAATTAATATATAATTATATTAGTACTGCAGTTCTATTTTGGGCCCCCAAAGTCGATGGGCCCCGGTTCTTGGAACACTTTGAACGGGCTAATCGACGGGCCTGGCTCTTCAGTTCTAGATTACAGGCCTTTGTCCTGTTGTTCTATCCTGTACAAGACTATAAGTAAGATATTAACTAGGAGATTGCAATTGGTTATTCACAAGATAATTGGACCTGAACAAGCAGCTTTTATAAGGGGAAGAAACATTCATGAAAACATTGCAGTTTCTCAAGCTCTTATTAAGAATTACAATAGGAAATATATAACTCCAAGATGCCTCATGAAGATTGATTTAAGGAAGACTTTTGACTCTTTACAATGGAAGTTTATGGATAATATGATGAGGGAATTTAATTTTCCTACAGAGTTTATAAATTGGATTAAGATTTGCATTCAAGGATCTTGGTTCTCTATTAAGGTTAATGGATCATCACATGGGTTCTTTAAAGGGAAAAGTGGCATTAGAAAAGGAGATCCACTGTCTCCTTATCTTTTTGTTCTTAGTATGAAAATCCTTTCTCGTCATTTTCGACATAGTTCTACCTTGCCTAATGTATCCTTTCATCCTAAATGTAGTAAGATTAAGATCAACCATCTTATTTTCGCGGATGATCTAGTGGTTTTCACTAGAGGAGATGTTCCTTCCGTGAGAGCTATTATTGCAGATTTGGAGAGATTTAATAAGGAGTTAGGACTGCAGGTGAATAAGGAGAAAACTGACATTTATTTTGGAGGGATTCATTCAGAGATTCGAGAGCAAATTATGCATGATGATACGGGGTTCAAGATGGGGAAATTCCCTTGCAAATATTTTGGGATCCCTTTGAATGCAATCACAAACGACTGGAGCATTATTCAAGCTTGATTGAAAAAATTAATGGTTATATCACGGGATGGGCTGCTAAGTCTCTGACCTATACTGCCAGGATTGAAATGCTTAACTCTGTGATCTTTGGGGTTATGACTTATTGGAGTGCTAATACTCTTTTGCCTCTTAATGTGCTGGATAAAATTAACAAACTATGCAGGTCTTATTTCTGGAATAGCACAGGAGACAAAAAGAACATACAGTTGAAGAGTTGGACTAGTATTTATTCGCCTTGGATTGAAAGAGGTTTTTGTATCAGAGACATTACTGCTTGGAACAACGCTATGATATGCAGCTGGATTTGGAAGATTATGCAAGATGACAGAGGAATTTGGCTTGATTGGATGAAGCATTATATCCTGAAGACCAGAACAATATGGGAAATGTTGAAAAAAGTGTCCTCCACAATAGTGCATTTATATATCAAATCTCATGGACGGAATATACTTGGGATAAATAGTACATTGATACTCCACGTCAGTTGATTAACGTAAATCGATAACGCTCAGCTGACTAGAGTTAGACGTTATTGTCGTAAGACGGCGGTGATCAACTGATCCCTTTCGGTCACACCTATAGGATGAGACCCAAATAGAAAACTAATTATTTGTATTTGATACAGTTAATTAGCTCCTTGCGTATATATTTGATATATGCTTGGTAATGAGAGTTATTTATTGGAGATAGAGTTTTGAACTCAGTCCGATTAAGTTTATTAGTCTATTATGCGATAATTGACTGAATAAATTTTACGTCTTATTATAATACGATTAAATAAGACTTAATTTAGTATTTAAAAGTTAATTACTAAATTAGTTGAGGTGTTGTATGCTTTTAGAGGTAGTGATAATTAGCTATTATTTTTTACAAGAAGTTGTAAATTTAGCTAAATGATTATTATTATGGGACCAATTATACTACTTAAAGTGTTAAGAGTATATTATTTATTTGATGTGATCAATTATATATGATAATTAATCATGTCACACATAAGCATTTGTAAGACAAATGACAAAAATAAAATGGACCCATTTTATACACATACAGATGACACACAAATGGACCCATTCTATGTGCATGCAAGCATGCCACAAACATAATAATTACATTACATTACCCTAGTAAGCATGCAATTAATAAAGAGTGCAAGTGGCTTACCCTAGCCATAAGTGGCCGGCCAAAGGGTGATAAAAAGAGAATTTTTGGTTCTCTTATTTATTATTACATCCTCTTGTTTTTCATGCACTTGCACAATCTCTCTAAAAACTCTCATACACTAATATTCTTTACTATTACTATAGTAGTAATATTTATAATATTGGTGTAGTCCTATCACTATTATTATCTAGTTAATAATAATAGTGATTATTTGGATAAATCTTGGGTGCAACTTAAAGGAGGTCTTCTTCTTTGGAGATTCAAGTTTTGGAGGATCATCCATACTAATATAAGCTCAAGAACAATAAGAAAATGAGTTTTCTTATTTTGCCCATTATTTCCTCTTTGTTTATGTAAAGAAATTTCTTCTTGTATCTTGTTTTGTCTTTTTATCTCATGCATGTAACTAGATCTTTATATACTAAATTAACAAGTAATTTAGTAACTAATTAGAGGAGTCTAATTAGAGAGTTATGAACCCTTCAAGTGGTATCAGAGCTTTGTTGTTACATGCATGTCGATTTTTGACATTATTTTCGGGTTATACGATAACTTGGTAAAAACCAAAAAATTTGTGTAAAAATATGTTTCACATGAAATTTTTTGAGTACATGCATACCTACTGACCTCAAATAGGTTGTGGTTGATTTTGGTATTTTTTGGAATTAATTTGCTAATTTATAATCATTTTTGCCTTAAAAACCGAGTTTTCATGCCTATTTTATGTTAAAAGTTAACTAAAAATAGTTGCATGTTATTTTCGTACATTTCATTATATGTTTAAGGACAAATTTGTAAAATTTTAAAATTTATTTTGTCGTTTTGGGATGTTTATTGTTTTTTATTGGATAAAAATCGATAAACATGCATTTATTTGTTCCCAAATTTATTCGAAATTTTTATGGACAAATTTTTTATTTTTGAGTTCCTGGAAATGTTCCAGAATGTACAAAAAAAAATTATATTAATTTTTATATGTTTTATGATTTAATTTGAATTTATTTCATAAAATTGCCATTTACCGATTAAATTAGCAAATTAAATCAATTCAAACTAATTTTTATTTTCAAATTAGTGGAGACTAATTCTTGAAATTTCCAAATTGGTTTGGAAAATTAGTTTGAACTTAATTGAGAATTAAGTGTTGATTAATGATTTTTAATGGTTAAAAATCGATGAATTCCATAAAAACCGAGCTAGGATGAACTTGATAAATAGTAGGGCGATTTTGGCATGATTTTACAGCTTTTTTATTTATTTTAATGTTGTTGAATGAATGAATGTCATTTTATTGATTATTTTGCAAGTTTGTACCTTGTATGGCCTAGTATTTTAATCGGTATTACCCGTAATGAAAGGGAATATCGATTTGGTTGTAATTAATTGCGATCTCATATCGCCCGTTTGTAATAATTAATAGTTTTATTTATACAAATGTATAATAGGAATTGCTATGTATTCATTTGTAATTAATTATTATGAAGACGAAGATTACCCAAGACGGTGGTCAAAAAGACGGTGTCTTTTGGAGGTATTCCATTGAAGAGGCCAGGGACCAAGGAGTTGGTTTCCGATTTTGTAATAGCCTAGTTAATTAGATTAGCTAGATGGCCATACTAGGATTTATTTTGTTTGATGCTTGCTTCATATTCGCTCATGCCAAAATCGCCAATCATGCATTTTATTCATCGATTGTCAATTCACCAATTTACGTAATTACCAACTTAGTTCACTTATAAGTGATTAGTAACTTAATATTGACAAGACCTCTCACATGCATAGTAAGAATTGAGATTTAGCCTTACCAATTAAAGCACCTATGAACCCCTTGTTCATTAGGGCAACCACAACGTGGACCCCCTTTTACCTTGGGTAAGTAGGGTAATAAGATCACATGCCAAGATTGGGTTGGACTCAACGGGATAAGAGTTATTCCGGGGCTAGGAGATGTATTTGGTTGAAATCCGTCAACCGAGAGTTCTAGGGTAGAATTGGTCAAGTAATGACTTACCGTTTTTACATAAGGATTGCATGCGATGTTAGTTCTTATCTAAATGCGGGTCTCGGAATCACTTATATAACTTCGTGAGGGGTCATTATATGAGTGACTTGTTAAAATTGTTTTACAAGTAAATTATATAACAATGAATGTTAATATTTCCTAAACTTTTGTTGTAGTGTTTATAATTCGCTATGGCTACCAATGCAACCATTCAACTCGGAAAGGATTCTTGGCTTAGGTCCGTTATGGACAAATGTATCTTGAAAAACGATGGAAGTAATTTCATCGAATGAGAGTCTACCATAAAAGGTGCGGCGTTGTCCGACAACGTCCTTCGTTACTTGAACGAGCCACCACCCAATGAACCCGGTCCTTGAGCCACCGCGGCACAAAGGACCGCCTATGAGGAGTTTTTGAAGATATCTAACGATATCAAGAACGTCTTGATATGGTCATTGTCTCCAAAACTCAAGCTTCAATACATTACCCTTAATGCATATATGAGATATTCTCAAGGGTTACGACGGCTTTTTCTCAATCGCCCGATATCTGCCAATATGAGGCTATGATGAGATTCTTCGAGGGTAAGCTAGAAAAGGGTCAAAAAGTTGGCCCCCATGTGCTCAAGATGATTGAGCATATTGACACTCTAGAGCGTCTAGGGTGTAGCATTCCCAAGAAGCTTGCGATAGGTCGCATTCTTCACTCACTCCCCTCCAAGTTCTCCCAAATTAGGGTGAACTATAATATGCATGGCATGGACAAGAGTTTCCAAGAGCTTCATGCACTCCTCAACCAAGCGGAGAGGACATGGAGGCTAGTGGGAGTGAGAAGAGAGACATGCTCTCCATGAAAATGAAGAATCTCAACCTTGGGGTTCAAAAGGGTAAAAACAAAGGTAAGACCCAATTCAAGAAACAAGAAAAAGACAAGAATAAAGGGAAAGCTATTGTGAATAGCAAACCTAAGGCTAAGGTTAACAAACATGCTGACGCCGATTGTTATTATTGTAATGGCAAGGGACATTGGAAGCGCAATATTCCAAAATATTTGAAGGATTTGAAGAGCAAAAAAGACAAGAGTGAGACTTCGTCAGGTATTGTCCTCACTTCTCTCTATATGATAGACATTAACTATACTTGCACTTCCACTTGGGTATTAGATACCGGATGTGGTTCTCACCTTTGTAATCATTTACAGGGGCTGAGGGACGTGCGAGCACTAGCCAAGGGTGATGTGGACCTACGCATGGTAAATGGAGCTAGAGTAGCCGCTATATCCGTAGGAACTTATGTACTCACTCTAGCTAGTGGTTTTGAGTTGTATTTGAATAATTGTTATTTCGTACCAACTTTAACTAAGAACATTATCTCCATTTCCGTACTTGATATGGAAGGTTTTTCCTTTATGATTAAGGACAATTGTTGTACTTTTTCATTTAATGACCTGGTTTATGGTAAAGTTACGTCTATCGGAGGTATTTATGTTCTAGATAATGTTAAATGATGTATATCATGTAGAAAAAAAGAAGCTCAAAACGGGTGAACCTAATCAATCCTACCTTTGGCATTGTCGTTTAGGACACATAAACGAACGACGCATAAAGAGGCTTGTTTCAACGAAACTTCTCAAACCGTTTGATTACGAATCTTATGGTGTATGCGAGTCTTGCCTTTTAGGCAAGATGACTCGTGCTCCTTTCTCAAGTAAAGGAACACGAGCAAGTGAGGTATTGGGCCTTATACATACCGATGTGTGTGGCCCATGACTATCACCGCTAGGGGTGGTTACAACTACTTCATCACTTTTACCGATGACTTAAGTAGATATGGGTATGTCTACTTAATGAGGCACAAGAGTGATGCTTTTGAAAAGTTCAAGGAGTTTCAAAGTGAAGTAGAGAACCAATTGGATAAAAAGATTAAAGTACTACGATCCGATCTTGGTGGTGAATACCTAAATAATGAATTTGATTCACACCTAAAAAATTGTGGCATAGTATCACAATGAACTCCTCCTGGCACACCACAATTGAATGGTGTGGCCGAAAGGAAAAATCAAACTTTATTAGATATGGTTCGGTCCATGATGAGTCTCACTGAGCTTCCTGATTCATTTTGGGGTTTTGCCATTTTGTCCGCAATATTTTCACTAAATCGAAGCCCGACTAAAGCAGCCAATAAGACACCATATGAGATATGGAAGGGAAGGGTTCCTTATTTGTCGTTTAATTATGAGAATATGGGGTTGTGAGGCATATGTTCAGAACAAGTTTGACAACAAACTCGCACCCAAATCCGACAAATGTCTTTTTGTAGGATATCCAAAGGAAACACAAGGTTATTACTTCTACAATCGTCACGAAAACAAAGTGTTTGTGGCTCGTGACGCTGTCTTTCTAGAAAATGACTTCATTTCTAGAAGACAGAGTGGGAGAAAATTTGAACTTAATGAAGTCCAAGAGCCACAAACCGAGAATGAAGTGGAGGAAAGTGTTCCCTCCTCCTCGGACACGGTTGTTGTTCCCTTTGAACCTAGGAAATCTACAAGGGTTAGTCATCAACCTGATCGATACCTTGGTATTGTCGAGGAAGATGCGTTAGATATGTTGCTTTGCGAAAGTGACGAACCTAAAACCTACAATGCGGTCATATCTAGTCGTGATTCCATGCAATGGTTTGAAGCCATGCGATCCAAAATGGACTCTATGCACGAAAACCAAGTATGGGATTTGGTTGATATGCCTGAAAAGGTGAGACCTCTTCAGTGTAAGTGGATCTTTAAGATCAAGAATGGCATAGATGGACATAAAGATGTCTACAAAGCTAGATTGGTGGCAAAGGGTTTTACTCAAGTTCATGGTCTTCACTATGACGAAACCTTTGCTCCAGTCGCAATGCTTCGCTCCATTAGGATTATCTTAGCGATTGCCGCATTTCATGATTATGAGATTTGGCAAATGGATGTCAAAACCGCCTTCTTGAATGGGATTCTAGAAGAGGAAGTGTATATGACACAACCAGAAGGTTTTGTAGATACATCTAATCCTAAGAAAGTATGCAAGCTTAAGAGATCCATTTATGGTCTTAAGCAAGCGTCCAGAAGTTGGAATCATCGCTTTGATCATGTTATCAAACAGTATGGTTTTGTTCGAAGTGTCGAGGAACCTTGTTTGTACATGAAGTTTAGTGGGAGTAAGGTAACCTTTCTTGTCTTGTATGTGGATGACATACTTCTAATCGGGAACGACGTTCCGATGCTTGCTTCTGTAAAGGAGTGGCTAGGAAAACACTTCCAAATGAAAGATTTGGGAAATACACAATGCATTTTGGGTATTCGGATCCATAGAGATAGGTCCAAAAGGATGTTGGTATTAAATCAAGAAGCTTATATAGATAAGATTCTTGATAGATTCAAAATGAAAGACTCTAAGAGAGGCTTTCTTCCCATGAGTCAAGGTACCATTTTGTGCAAGTCACAGTGTCCTAAAACACCCGAAGAGATTGAACGCATGAAGTTAATCCCATATGCTTCTGCTGTTGGATCAATCATGTATGCCATGACGTGCACTCGTCCCGATGTTTCGTATGCTTTGAGCATGACGAGTCGTTATCAAGCCAACCCAGGTGAAAGTCACTGGACAGCCATAAAGAACATCCTTAAGTACTTGCGAAGGACTAAGGATTCGTTCTTAGTGTTTGGAGGGGATACTGAATTACGTGTAAGAGGTTACACGGATGCCAGTTTCCAATCCGATCGGGATGATTTGAAATCCCAATCCGGCTATGTTTATATGTTGAATAGAGGAGCCGTTAGCTGAAAGAGCTCCAAACAAAGTGTCACCGCGGATTCTACAACAGAAGCTGAGTACATCGCGGCTTCGGAAGCTGCAAAGGAAGCTGTTTGGATTCGTCAATTTTTGGAAGGACTAGGAGTAGTCCACTCCGTCAAAGATCCTATCACCATATATTGTGATAAAGTGGGGCTATTTTTCAAGCAAAAGAGCCCAAGTCTAGCAATAAGTCTAGACATGTACTTAGGAAATACCACGTGATAAGAGATCTCGAGGAAAGGAAGGAAATCGATATATATGAAAGGTTGGGACAGACGATAACATCGCCGATCCTTTAACCAAGCCTCTTTCAAAGGCTAAACATGATGGTCATGTTGTTGCAATGGGATTGAGAAAAGTCCAAGATTTTCTTTAGTTGTCTAAGATGTAATAATTGGATACTGTAGCAATTTTTACATTTCTGATAATAGCATTCATTGTTCGAGTTTCATATGAACTCTTTTATTTAGTTTGACTAAATCTTATACTTTGTTCATTCGAATGGATTGTGAGACAATCTTGAACCCTATTCAAGTGAACATTTGAACATAGTATTTTTGCCCCTTGTCACTTAATGAGGTGACAACTCGGAGTGACGAGATTGTAAGTTGATCGATGGTTAGTTCAAGACCATGGGGTCATGGAGATGACTGGTCATTTACATAGGCAGACTGATTGTCACTCTGCCGGGAAGTGACCACAATAGAGTCCCTTATCAAAATAGTTGAGGCCTGGTCGTGGCGGGGATTTTTATTTTATTCCTATGAGTCGATTCTTTAGACTGGCGATCTTTTATCTGAGTCGGTGCAGTTTTCGATTGACTTTGGTTGTTGTCCTAGGTCGTACCGTGAAAGGAGGCTGATGGACATCTTCTGGGTCATGGTGATCTGCATTATACAGTATAAGATGGGTCAACAGGAATTGTCCACCCACGTTGGGTACAAACATCCTTGGGCCACTCGAGGAGAAGTAACTGGAAATGCGTGGCCATGCTCGGAAATAGATCTATGGTAGATTTTCCGGTGAGACAGTTATTCTCCAGATCGAGAAAAGCACTCTAATTATAATTAAATCACAAGTGCGACCTGAAAGACACCTTGTGATGAGTGGGAGGATGTGACATCAAAGAGACAAGAGAATCAGTAGCACACAACTTGTGTAGACAAGTGGGATATATTGATGGAGTAGGAGTCCTCTGCAATATAGTGGCTACATGCACAACATGTATCGGACAAGTGGGAGATTGTTGGAGCAAGTGTCCTCCACAATAGTGCATTTATATATCAAATCTCATGGATGGAATATACTTGGGATAAATAGTACATTGATACTCCACGTCAGTTGATTAATGTAAATCGATAACGCTCAGCTGACTAGAGTTAGACGTTATTGTCGTAAGACGGCGGTGATCAACTGATCCCTTTCGGTCACACCTATAGGATGAGACCCAAATAGAAAACTAATTATTTGTATTTGATACAGTTAATTAGCTCCTTGCGTATATATTTGATATATGCTTGGTAATGAGAGTTATTTATTGGAGATAGAGTTTTGAATTCAGTCCGATTAAGTTTATTAGTCTATTAAGCGATAATTGACTGAATAAATTTTACGTCTTATTATAATACGATTAAATAAGACTTAATTTAGTATTTAAAAGTTAATTACTAAATTAGTTGAGGTGTTGTATGCTTTTAGAGGTAGTGGTAATTAGCTATTATTTTTTACAAGAAGTTGTAAATTTAGCTAAATGATTATTATTATGGGACCAATTATATATTGATATAATAGTAATATACTACTTAAAGTGTTAAGAATATTATTTTTTTGATGTGATCAATTATATAAGATAATTAATCATGTCACACATAAGCATTTGTAAGACAAATGACAAAAATAAAATGGACCCATTTTATACACATGCACATGGCACACATAGAAAATTGAGACTTGGTGGTTATTTTCTATGTGCATGCAAGCATGCCACAAGCATAATAATTACATTATATTACCCTAGTAAGCATGCAATTAATAAAGAGTGCAAGTGGCCTACCCTAGCCATAAGTGGCCGGCCAAAGGGTGATAAAAAGAGAATTTTTGGTTCTCTTATTTATTATTACATCCTCTTGTTTTTCATGCACTTGCACAATCTCTCTAAAAACTCTCATACACTAATATTCTTTACTATTACTATAGTAGTAATATTTATAATATTGGTGTAGTCCTATCACTATTATTATCTAGTTAATAATAATAGTGATTATTTGGGTAAATCTTGGGTGCAACTTAAAGGAGGTCTTCTTCTTTGGAGATTCAAGTTTTGGAGAATCATACTAATATAAGCTCAAGAACAATAAGAAAAGGAGTTTTCTTATTATGCCCATTATTTCCTCTTTGTTTATGTAAGGAAATTTCTTCTTGTATCTAGTTTTGTCTTTTTATCTCATGCATGTAACTAGATCTTTATATACTAAATTAACAAGTAATTTAGTAACTAATTAGAGGAGTCTAATTAGAGGGTTATGAACCCTTCAGGAAATACATAAGGAAGAAAGGCATACGTCTACTATCAAGAGTATAATTAAAGTGAAGCAGGAGATGATGGATGTTGTTGGAGGAGGCAATGAGGTTATAGCATTGATGAATGAATGGCAGGATAAAGGGAAATTTCAAGTACAAAAGGCATATGAGTGGTTCAGGAAGAAATTTGCGCAGAGAATATGGCTGAAAGGTATACAGGGACAAAGAGTCATACCCAAACATGGGTTCATTACTTCAATGGCAGTGCAGGGTAAGCTTGCAACAGTAGATAATCTGCAACAACGAGGAATGTATTTGGTAAGGATCGTGCTTTTTCCTAACGAGCTTTTACTCAATTCTAACAACATTTTACCAATTTGCCCTTGTCGTTTCACCCATATTGATTTTCTTTTAGAAAAAATCCCTAAATTCGACCACCCCATCAACACCAACAACACCACCCGAAATTCAACCACCAAGTTTAATTTGACATAATAAAAGAAAGAAAAATAAGAAATTAAAAAATCGAATTAAAAAAAATTACACAATAAAAAAATAAAAATTAAGGTGCCCATATTGTTTATTAGCAAGAAGCAAGGTCGCTCGGTGCATTATCGAGTTACACGGTTGATGCCCTAGAATCACCCATAATGCACCCCTAATTTAAAAAGTCAATTAAACCCTAAACAAACTATAAACCAATTAATGAATTAAATAATTAAAATGATAATATTAATTCATTGAGAATTGAATTACTCGTTGAATT
The DNA here is from genome assembly GCA_958450325.1 of Agrostemma githago. NCBI lineage: Eukaryota > Viridiplantae > Streptophyta > Magnoliopsida > Caryophyllales > Caryophyllaceae > Agrostemma > Agrostemma githago. The sequence goes on from OY288258.1 coordinate 41,943,393, forward strand.
TATGATCGAATTCGAAAGAGTTTAGTTGATTAAAGAAATTATGGAGGTAAAGAGCCGAAGAATAGGAGAGAAAATTACAAGTTAGGGTAAATAATGGAGAGGGTAAAATTGAAAAATTGATGTAAAATTCATTAGGATTGAGTAAAGGGTCGTTAGGAAAAAGTAATTTCGTTTGGTAAATAGATGTTCATTATGTCTAATAGCAAGTGAAGATCATAAACACCTATTTTTCAGCTGTTGCTATGCGACAAGGGTGTGGGATGAAGTGAAGGAATGGATGAAAATTAGGGGAAGGAGCTGTAATCTTCAGGTTGAATTGAGATGGAGCACGAACAGGAGGAAAATGAAGCATTGGAAGCATGAATGGTTCTCTACTGCAATTGCTGCTACTACTTACCATATTTGGTTGGAGAGAAATGCTAGAATTTTCACGAATACTTATAGATCTTCTACAAGCATTGTTAATCAGATTAAGTTTGAAGTTACCATGAGATTAAGGAGTAGAGGGATTAAAATGAGTCTTTAGAGTAGTGATTGGAAGAATGTATTGGTTATTCCTTTGTAAGACCGGCCTTTTTTTTTTTTACCCTTATGGATGAATAAGAGACATAACTTTTTTGCAAAAAAAAAATAATAATAATAATTTTATTTTTATTAATAATTATTTTAAAATTTTAATATTATATTTTTAGAATTTCTAAAGAATTACTCCGTATAAGATTTTTGGTTTATAGTCTTAAAAATTCTTTTTAAATTCATTTTATGACTCAAAAGATTTTTTATTAATATTTAATAACGAATTATTACTCTTACTTATATAATAGAATTCTATGACCTCATTATAATTTTTCGATGTGAGATAATCTTATTTAACTTTATAGTCTAAAGAGATTTTTTAAGACTCGAAAGATTTTTGGTTAATATGTAAAAATGAATGATGATTACTCTTATTTATATAATAAAATTCTATCACATTATATTATAATTTTTCAATGTGAGACAATTTAACTTAAGTTTATATTCATAAGATCGTTGTTTTAAGACTCAACATATTTTTAGTGGATATCTAAGGACGAATGATTGCTCTAAAGTTTTTTTTTTTTTAAACTCAAAAGATTGTTAGTGATATCTAAGAACGTGATTGCTCTTATTTATAATATATACAAAATTTCATCTCCATCATAATTTTTCGATGTGGATAATTTTTACTTAACTTTATAATCTTAGGAACTTTTTTTAAGACTCAAAAGATTGTTTTTTAATATCTAAAAACAAATTATCACTCTTATTTATAACAAAGAGTTTTATCACTTCTACTTATCATATTTTAGTTTTTTTAGACTCAAAAGATTGATTGCTCTTATTTATTTTAGGAGTAATATAGAATTCATCATCTTATTATAATTTTTTGATTAGATGATTTTTTACTTAAGTTTATAATCTTATGAGGTACAACTTTTGTTGTCTTATTAGGTAATAATCGTCGGTTTATATAATGATAAGTTTTTAATCATAAATAGAGTAGGATTGTTTTTTTCTATACAAATTCATATGTTTTTTTTATCTAAATTAAAAAAAAAAAAAAAACGAGTCTGAGGTGGAGTATGATTTTTTTTTCATATACAAATTTTTATATTCTTTATTAACTTAAAAAATATATTAAAAATTTGGACCAATTATATCGCTCGAAAAGTTCCTACTTTATTAATTATACTAGTTGGAAAGCCCGTGCGATGCACGGACCGATTTTTAGAGATATCAATAGTAATACTTAGTTGAATGAATACATAAATTGGTGAGACTACACAACAGTAGAAAGTAAGTCGAAGGTAGGAATGTGTCTAATAGTAAGTGAATGTGTTTCTAGTGAAGTATATGCGGTGAATCTCAAATCAAATTATAGACATTATGATGCATTGTATTTAGAAAGACTAATTAAAGTACTTCGCATATACAAAGTGTACGTAAATATAAATATTATTTCTCTTATTTATGATATAGAATTTCATTCTCTCATTATAATTTTTCTATGTGGGATAGATCTATTTAAAGACGAATGATTACTCTTTATTATACTACGCATAATGAAATTCCATCATCTTATTACGGAGTATATTTTTTCGATGTGCGATAATTTTTACTCATACTTAAGTTTATTGTCTTAAGAGCATTTTTAAGATTACTCTTATTTATATACTCCTATAATAGAGATCCATCACCTCATTATAATTTTTCGATGTGCATAATTTTTTTTAAAGCAATGTGGCTTAATTTTAATTAAGCTTAATCACAACGAATGATTACTATTTATAATATAGATATTCATCACCTCATCATATTGTTTGAAGAGCTCTTTTTAAGACCCATAATTTTTGGTTGATATTTTAAGAATGAACGATTACTCTTATTTATACTGTAATATAATATATCAACTTATTATAATTTTTTTTGTAGCATAATTTTACTTAAGTTTTTAGTCTTGAGTATTTTGAATTACTCTCAATTATTATAATTTTTCGATGTGTGATAACTTTAATTAAGTTTATAATAATTTTAAGAGCATTTTTAAGACTCAAATTTTTTTGATTGATAACTAAGGGTCAATGATTACTATTTATGATATAAAATTTCATCACATCATCATAACTCTTCGATGTGGGATAATTTTAATTAAGTTTATAGTCTTAAAAGAATTCTTACTACTCAATTTTTTTTTATTGATATCAAGGACGAATGATTACTATTTATAGTATAGAATAGAAATTCATGACCTCATTACTATTATTTATATGGGTTTTTGTTATATACAACCCTAAGGGTTGGGTTATACTTAATGGATTAAAATCTTCCAAATTTAGAGTATAAACATAGAATTTGAAGCCCCAAATTACACTTACATCCATGCAATTAATACATGTATTGAATTTTTTTTTTCACTTATGGTGTCTTAAATATAATACTTAGGGTTGTATAACTGTATTTATCATTTACCTATTTATATTATAATATTCCATCACCCTATTACATGTGAGATAATTTTATTTAAATTTATAGATTTAAGAACTTTCTTACCAAAAAAGAGCTCCTTTTAAGACTCAGAATTTTTTTATTTGATGTAAGGGACGAAAAATTACTTTTATTTATAATATAGAATTCCATCGTCTTACTTAAATTTTAGATTTGGGATAACTTTACCTTCTTTTTTTGTAATATATTCATCACTTGTTCGAGCAAATAATATGAATTTTATGTTAATAAAAGCATTTTTTACCACGATATTGTCAAAGTTACGATAATACTTATAGACCCGATTTTTTTTATTGATACTTAAGAACCAATGATGACTCTTATTTATAATTATAGATAAACATTACGTTATTATAATTTTTTGATACTACTTTGATATTATATATTATACTTCCTCCGAGTTTCTAACATTGCCCCGTATTCCTTTTTGGGCTGAGTTTGATCTTTTACCCACTTTCCACTTTGGGCCATAAAGATGTGGTTCACGTTCAACCACCTATTTCTCTCTCTTTCTCCTTCTTTTTGAACCACTCATTTTCTCTTCCTTATTTTCCACCAAAAAAAAAACGGGGCAATCATAGGAACTCGGAGGGAGTATGATGTAATATTGAATATCTACATTATTTCTTTAACGTAGGACGAACAAAATTCCGATAACTTTTTTGTGAAACGAAATGTAATGGTTTTTGCATAAAACTATAATTTCTCACAAACTATTTTATTAAAAATGTTAATCTAATTCTAGTAGGATAATTTTATCATAATAAAATATATATATGTACTTATATTAGGATAATAGTTTATTTATTTTATTAATTATTATTTAAAAAATAAAAATAACTAATTTTATATGCTTAGAGTTTCTAATATTTTTAGAGGGTGAATAAATAAATATTAAAAAAATTCATCAAGTAGAGCTGATTATGCGTTCCACGCGATCTCTATTCAATTTTTTGTTATCTTTTGAGGTGATAATTAATTGTTTATATAGTGAGCGATAATTTTTTTAATCTTACGTGTAGTAGGATTGTTTTTTCCTATACGAATCTAATATCGCTTGACTCTTAGGTGTAATCAGATTGATGTTTTTCCTATACACATTCTTATACTATTATTTAAATTAAAAAATATATTAAAACTTTTAATTAATTAGTTTAAAAAACTTGGACCAATCATATCGCTCAAAAAGTTTCTGCTTTATTAATATAATATTGATTGATGATTTAGATTTTTGTGTTTTAAAAAAGTTGGATTCTCTCACGTCGCTCGAAAAAAGTTTCAATTAGGGGGGATCAAGGGAGTTAGCAACTCTCCAAGAGTTGCTTAGTGTTGATCTCCTCCATCCATTCATCCTAAGATGGATGGTGGATGGATGGGGTTCAATTATTAAAAAAAAAAAGAATTTTCTACGTGGTACCCCTGAACTTTTTACTTTTCTACCTTGTACCCCTACAATTTTTGCATGTATACATGGTACCCTTGTACTTTACTAAAAGTTTCTTTGGTACCCCTAAACTTTATTATTATCTTTACTGGTACCCCTAAACCTTTTTTCCCGTCAAGTTTTGGCAACAAATTACCTTTTTATGTTCAAAATTAAATGTTAAATGTCATTTAACATACCTAATTAACCGATAATTGAACTCAAACTAACAATTTTGTACGTGTTTGCAGTTATACTCCGAATCTGAACAGATTATATTTTTGACATTATATTGTCAAATCAACTGATAATACTAAAACTAAGCTCAATTACTTGTTAATTATCTAAGTTAAATGATATTGAAGTCTTAATTCTAAGCTAAAAACATAATCTAACGACAAAACTTGATGGAAGAAAACATTTGGGGCGCTAGTTAAATTAATAGTAAACTTCAAGGGTATCTTATATAGACATAGAAAAGGTAGGGGTACAAGGTAGAAAAGTAAAAAGTTCAGGGGTACCGCGTAGAAAATCCCAAAAAAAAAGACAATAAACTGACATAGCAGCAGTGGAGAGAGGGAAACATCCCCTCCCCCAAATCAATCTCTACATTACTTCCCTCATACACTTCCCAATCCCCTCATTTTCAATTCATTTCTCAACTCAATTCATCTCACTCTAACAAAACCCCAACAAATAATCACCATTAATAACTCCGACCACACCATTAATAACTCCAACCATACTCCGACCATACTCCGTCAACTACTCCGACCATACTCCGTCAACTACTCCGACCATACTGCGTTTTTAACCCAACATATTCCGTCAGTAACTTCGATCATCATACGAAGGTATCTTCATCTTCATCTTCATCTTCATGCTTCTTTTTCTTCATCATCTTCATCTTCATATTCATCTTCATCTTCATCTTCATGCTTCTTTTTCTTCATCATCTTCATCTTCATATTCATCTTCATCTTCATGCTTCTTTTTTTTCATATCTTTTTTTTTTTATTTATAAAATTATTCATCTTTATTATCCACAAAAAAAAGAACAACTTCATCTTTAAGATGAAATTTGAAGATGAGGTTGTTCTTTTTTTTGTGGGATGAATGAATGTTGAAGATGAAGATGAACAAGTTATTTAATGCGTAATGTTCTTACAGAATTGCAAGACCACACACTTTCAGTTGTATAGTCACACTCATTATGTTGTAGAATCACACAGCTGTACACTCATTGTAGTCACATATTCAGTTGTATAGTCACACTCATTATGATGTATAGTCACACTCTTTATGTTGTAGAATCACTCAACTGTAGAATACCTTCACAATCATTTCATCTTCATGCTTGTTTTACTTTTCATACCTTTTTTTTGTATTTATAAAATTATTCATCTTCATTATCCAAAAAAAAATGAAGATTGAATATGGATTAAAATGAAGGTTGAATATGAATGAATGAAGGTTGAAAATTTAATGAATGTTATAATTTAGTTGTATAGTCACATAGATTATGTTGTATAGTCACACAGTTGAAGTTGTATAGTCACACTCGTTATGTTGTAGGATCACAGTCATTATGTTGTAGGATCACACCGTTTATGTTGTATAGTCACACAGTTAAAGTTGTATAGTCACACTCATTATGTTGTACAATCATGCAGTTGTACAGTCATTGTAGTCACATATTCAGTTGTATGTGTGATTTAGATTGATTGTGTGTTTTGTTGCAGCGAAATGATTGGTGGAAAGAGGAATGTTAGTAAAAGGGGCGGTGGTAAGAAGAAGGTCGTGGAAGATACAACGATCGACCACGTAACTGGACAATGTATTGTTGCGAAGATTAAAATGAAGGTTGAATATGAATGAATGAAGGTTGAATATTTAATGAATGTTTAAATAATTTGTTCTAAATCGTATGTATAATCATCTTTCTAATTATGAATGTGACTTTGCTAATGATGATTGAAGAATAATTGACTGTATGGCTTTTATTTTCCATTTTACGGTTTCAGTTTTGTAGTTACACACTTTAGGTTGTATAGTCACACTCATTATATTGTATAGTCACACTCATTATATTGTAGAATCACACAAATTCTTGCAGTGATTAGTGTATGTAATCATCTTTGCTAATGATGATTGAAGTATAAATAAGTACGAGTATAATTTAGTTGTATAGTCACAAAGATTATATTGTATAGTCACACAGTTGAAGTTGTATAGTCATACTCGTTATGTTGTAGGATCACAGTCACTATGTTGTAAGATCACACAGTTTATGTTGTATAGTGACACAGTTAAAGTTGTATAGTCACACTCATTATGATGTACAATCATGCAGTTGTAGAGTCATTGTATTAAAGAATCACACAAATTCTTGCAGTGATTAGTGTATGTAATCATCTTTGCTAATGATGCTTGAACTATAAATAAGTACGAGTATAATTTAGTTGTATAGTCACATAGATTATGTTGTATAGTCACCCAGGTGGAAGGATAAGTGATTTTGCTATAGACCTCGCGTGATTAATTATGAAACCAGAAAATAGCGATGAAAATATATTTACATTGGACAAAGTCCATCCTTTACATATAGTACGTCAAACATAAAAACATTCTGTGGACATGACATAGGTCCACCCCGACGCGGCCACGCGCGGGTTTGGGTAGCCGAATGAATCTCCATGTGAGAATGGATCAAATTGAAATTTAGGTCGAAGTGGAGTCGCCACCGAATTTTGTGGTTATTCGGAACCATTCGAGCCCACTCTATGTCGTAGTGGGCCGTATACAAAATACGGCCCATTTCCGTTGTCAGAGTTTATTGGGCTCGTCCCTTTGCATTTGATACCGATACCAACGTTATCGGATATCGTGTATTGAATGACTCTCGTGCGCCAACGGTTTCGGGCATCCGGAAACCGAGGTTCTGAGTAAGGAGTGAGGGTACGTGTTGGGAAGCCCACAAAGGACACCCAACCCCGCCCGCACTTAGCGGCCTCTACTAAGATCTCGAGTGACTTTCTAATACGCGCGTTAGTTGAATGGGAAAAAGATATGCAAAGATTATTTTCCCTAAGCATGTGATGAATTAAAAAGAGTTTCTACGTCGATTTAATGCAATTAATTCTACGTCGAAGTTGAATTTTAGCATGCGGGTTCATTTTAGTAAAATAAAGTAAACAAGCAAAATTGACAAAAGAAACAACAAACGGTTAGTAACGGTATAACGAATAATAACGGTCTGTGCAAATATTGAATTGTATAGAATGATGCAAATGAGTTAATGCGTGGTTTTGAAAAGATGTTCCACGTGATTAATTAGGCACGTGTTGACCTAAGTCACAAGAAAGCGGTTAATGAGACTCGAATGCTATTGTAGGACTCACGTTTTAATGTGATAAAGGGTCACTCGACCGAGTCATTGAGGGACTCGACCGAGTGGATTCTTAAAAAGTATTTTGTCCCGGATTTTGTGACCCTACTCGACCGAGTTATTGACCAACTCGGCCGAGTACGTCGCCACTCGGTCGAGTCACTATGAGACTCGACCGAGTAGAGGTCGAAAGAGCATTCTGCTCGCTAAGTTATGATGTCACTCGATCGAGTGGCCGAAGCACTCGGTCGAGTGGCACCTGTACGAACCAGGTTCGCTTGCAATTTTATTATTGATTTTGAAATTGCTTTTGATTTTTGATAATTCGACGGTTTTACCGAATTGAGCATAAATATTGTATGACTTATGCTCAATTCGGATTTTTATGAATCATTGATTTTGTTGAACCGAATATAAATATTGTGGGATTTATGCTCGATTCCGAATTTGAATACTCGTTGTATCCCATATTCGATTATTGAATCGATATGGAATACTAGAGTGAGAATAACAAATTGATTTTAGTCGTCTTAAATTAACTATCGTGATATGAGTAAATCGCGTTAATTAATTTATGTGACTAGATCGATAGATTCGACATCCAATTATGGAATTGGTATCGAATCTAATGGATCGACACCTTGCTTTAAATTAGAAGACTTGATTCCCTCGGCTTCTCCGACATCGAAATAAATCCCTAGAGATTGTGATGTCGGATCCGCGTCAACGGGTTTCGACCCTTATTAAATAGAATGCTTGTTTTTGAAAATTGATGTAAATATGAACCTCGAATAATGATGGAAACGAAATAGAACGGATTATTGTTTAAGTTAACTTGTTTCAATAATCAAATGATCGGGGTGATGGGATAAGCGACCGGCAACGCTGTGTGCGGTACACTTGTATATTCGGTTTTCTTTATCCCACCATCACTCACACTCGACACAAATCGACAAGTATTTTAATGTTTTAATGCTAACGGTATTATTGATATTATGATGCGATAAACAAAATAAATAAAAAACAAAAAAAAACGCGGAAAAGGAGGAAGATGACGAGAGGGAAAGAAGAAGGAAAGAAAGGGGTTTTGGCACCCTCAACCTACATGTTCTTGTCTCGGATCGGACTCGTAGTCGTGGCTTCAACACGGGAGTTTCGAGGTTTTATGGAGGTTGAGTTATGGTGGTTAGGGTTTCGATTCCTAAAGCTAGGTTTAGGGTTTGCTAGTGTTGTGCTTAGGGTTTGAATTAGGGTTGTAAAGTTGTGTAAAAGATGTGAAATTGAGTGTGCATGGGGTTGCTTATATAGGCAAAGGCAAGGGCACCCGGTTAGGGTTACTCGACCGAGTAACCAGCTGACTCGGTCGAGTGGCCCGTTGTGCCTGCAGTCGGGCTTGAATATGGGCCCACTCGATCGAGTGGGTGGGGCACTCGATCGAGTGGCCCAGCTGGGTCACGCGGGTCCATTGCTTTGGACCGTGACTTGGGTTTTTTGATGAGTTTGTGTTTGACTTGGACTTTTGATGTTGTGAGGGACTGTTTTGTATGTCTCGGAAACGACTTTGACCGGGGTTGACCCAATCGCTAAAAGTCGGTTTTATTTCCGTTGTCGGTTTCGGCCCAAGTTAGCCTTATTTGATTGGAAACGGCCCACTGGACCTGGATTTGAGGTTGATTTTGTGAGATTTGTACTCCGTAAGTGCGTTAGCCAGCAACTAATGGATTTGAGCCCGTATTCGAGCACGTAGAAATACGTTAGCGTCCGATCATCATCGGGTGTTTTTTGGAAACTAACATAGACACCTGGCAGTCAAAATGCGGGTGTCTACAGAGCCCCGACTCTAACTGGGGCTTGGACTGGGCGAAAGTCAGAGTAGCTACCAAGCCGGTTAAGACCTGGTAGACTTCCGGTCGGGTCGTTTATAGTCCATTAGACTCGCGTGAAGGGCTCGCCAGCCATAAGACAGAAATCATACCTGAGCTTGATGATAGTACCTCCGTGGGGGATTTGGACTTGTCGCGTAAGTCCTGGGTGCGCCTGCGTGTAGGCCCATCCCGTGAAAATGCTGGGGAGATTTAGAGGGTTGCATGTCCCTGCTTGAGTCGTACCTGTATAAGTCACATAAAATGCATGTAACACGTAGGTAGTAAAATGACTCGTGCTGGTGAAAATGATTTTTGAAAGCTTGAATTTTCGAAATTTTCGAAATTTCTTAAAATTTTTGAAATTTTGAAATTTGGAAATTTTTGAAAAAGATTGACTCCTAAAGAAATTAGGAAAGTCAAGGATAAATATTTCCGTGCTAGTATCAGGACTAGGCTTATGGGTTGATTCCGTTTGGAATTAGGAAACTTTTCCTGAAAGTGATATGGAAAGAGGTTTGCAAGGCTAATGCTATATATAGCCCTCCCTTGCCCTTGATTTCTTCATAACTCTCATTATAAATCATCCCTTCTTAAAAGAAAGTCTCTTTATTTCCCTTAAGGCAAAAAGAAAGTCTCTTTATCTTCTTAAGAAATTTAGCCATGGGAATCGATAGGTTGAGTGTCATGCTGCAGGAATGGTCCCGACAATTTAGGGATAGGGTGGCCTTGAGCCAGACGGGTATTGCCCAGCTTTATACTTTCCGTCAGATGCGGGTTGACCGCTACTTCTTGGATGCATGCTTGTCTTACTGGGATGACATTTATCATGTCTTTGCCTTTCCTCGGGGCGAAGTCTGCCCTTTGCTGCGGTAGGAGGATGGAACCCAATACTTCGGCCCGCTGTCCCGTATTCGGTCTACGACTTGAGGAGGAAGATTCGAGAATTTTTAGGCCTCTCCCATAATGAAGTGTCCCGAATGGCCCGGGACGACAACAAAGTTTCTTTGATTGATCTGGCCGAGAAGTTCATGAACCCGCATGACGTCCGGGTGAGACCAATTCACAGCCGTAGGGCCTTTTCTTTTTTGCATGCTCCATGTTTATGCCTTTGAGGGTCACATGGACTTGTTATCATGTATGGGTCATATCCGTCTGTTAACCGTGGTTGATTTAATGGAGACGGAGCACAGCCCGGCTTGGCTGATTACGGGTGAAATAATCCAAGGCTTGAACAATCGCAAGAGGGATTCATCCGTTCGTCTCACCGGAAGCACCCGTTTGCTGCAAGTATGTCGGATTTTTTGTTTTTCTCGATCTCTTAATTTTTTGAATTTTTTTCGAGAATTTGGCTACTGCAGTGGGCACTCGATCGAGTCACCCTGGCACTCGATCGAGTGCCTTCGTAAAAAGCCTCTTGTTCGCTCCCAGGGATGCCACTCGATTGAGTCATCCTGGCACTCGATCGAGTGTCATCAGGCGGACGCCTGTTTCGTCTAGGCATCTCATGCTTTTTTTTCCTTGTTCAGATTTGGCTTTATGAGAGACTATCAGTGATAGATCCTCCTCTTGATGCTAGTACCGTCATAACCAACTGATGACGAGGAGACGAGCCTTTGATTTTTTTCGCCAAATTAGTCAGAAATATTGGGACGAGGTATTATCAATCCATGTTGGTCGGCTAATTCGATGGGTAGTGCCTTGGTGGCCCATCTGCGTTTGGACCGGCTTGGACCCGAGGGACAGAGCTCGTTACCAAGTAATCTTGTCTTTTAGGCAGACGGTTCATCTCTACCCGGATCGCATACTAAGGCAGTACGGACGGGCTCAACGGATACCATAAATTGAAGCAGTTGTGAGTGACCCTACCCAACTGACTGATGTAATGTGCGATACTTGGGCGCAAAGATGGTATACCCGGCATACTTGACCCGTTTCCAAATCTCGTCATTCGATTTGGGTTTCAGACTCCTATGTAAAGTGGACCAAAGCCGGTGATGCCAAGGCCCGAGCTGCTTTGAAGGTTGACGAAGCCTTTGACCTGCTGAGAAGGGAGCAAGCTAAAGACAACAGGGGATTCTTTGATGAAGGAGACACTCCGGCTACCCTAGTTCGTCTCATGTCCGGTCATAAAAAGAAGACTAAAACTCAACCTGAAGGGTCTAGTGCTAAAGGTGCTTGGGGGAAAGTGAGCCCCCAGACGGACTTGGAAAGGAGACTGGGCCCAAGATTAGCCGTGCAGGACCGACTTGGCCCACGGGACAGACTACCTGAGCATGTGCGGGCCCGACTTGGGCCAAAGACGATAGAAGACCCATCGCCGAAGAAACGGGCTCGAGCTAAGGAGGTTCCCCTTGTAATTCGGGAACGCTCTTCCCCGCCCTGGCGACCTCGGGCTCCTCGTGACCCAAAGGACAAGGAGAAGGGCAAGATGCCCGGATATTAGTCTCCTTATTTTATTATTTGAGTATTACTACTATTTTTTGGTGTGATTTTTTTTTGTGTTGTTTTTTTTTGTCTGCCGTGTTTGGCATTTTTTTTTGTAATTCTCGAGTTTATCGAGATATTAATAAAAGACGTATTATTGAATACCGTTCCCGTTTTTTCGTTATTGCAGTGGTTGTACCCCTTTTAAGGGGTTGCCTACGTATCCACAATTAGCGGAATCAAACCAAACGTAGTTCAAAATTTGATTTGATTGATTTTTTGCAATTTTCGAAATACATCAAGATTATAAATTCGAGATGTGCGACGGTAGAATAATTAATTCTAACTCATTGACTTGTCTATAATTTTGAAAATGTATAAAAAGATAGATTCTTATAAATTTTTGCAAATGACATTGAGATAGGGGTTTATGGGTGGGTAGTAGCGCTTCAGCTGGTCTAAGTTGGTCGGGTTGACGAACTCATTCCCGTCCAGGTCTGTCAGCATCACCGCTCCTCCTGATAGGACCTTCTTGACCAAGTATGGCCCAGCCCAATTGAGTTTAAATTTTCCTCTTGGGTCAACCGGTAGTAAGGCACGAACCGATTTCAGGACCAAATCCCCTTCTTTGATGTTCCTGGGCCTAACACTTTTGTTGAAAGCCCGTTGGATTCTTTTTTGATATATTTGAATGTTGTTGAGGGCCCGGGATCGTCGTTCGTCTAAAAGGACTAGCGAATCGTATCGGGCTTGGACCCAATCTGCTTCAGGTACTTGGCTTTCAAGTAGAATCCTGAGGGATGGCACCTCTAGCTCGACTGGTTGGACTGCTTCCATTCCATATGTCAGATAATTCGGAGTTGCTCCGGTCGCGGTGCGGATTGATGTTCGATACCCCCATAAGGCAAAGGGTATTTTGTCGGGCCAGTCCCGATAATTCTCAGCCATCTTTTTAAGTATGGTGACAATTGTTTTATTGGCCGCTTCTACTGCTCCGTTTGTTTGGGGTCGGTAGGGTGAAGATGTATGCCTCTGAATCTTGCATTTTGCTAGCAATGTAGCGGTTTCAGCTTGAAAGTGGGTCCCGTGATCGCTGATAAATTCGTGAGCGATCCCATATCGGCAGATGATCTTATTCTGGATGAATTTGGCCACGTGCTTGGCGTTCAAGACACGGTATGACTCGACTTCGACCCATTTGGTGAAATAGTCGATGGCCACTAAAATGAAGGAATGACCTCCCGTCCCGGAAGGATGCACCTTCCCAATTATGTCAATACCCCATGTCGAAAATGGCCATGGTGACGTCATGGTATATAATAGGGAAGAGGGAATATGTTGTACATTGCCAAAGATCTGACAGTTATGGCAGTGTTTGACGTATAACTGGCAGTCTGTTTCCATGGTGTTCCAGTAATACCCGAGCCTCATGACTTTACGGGATAGCATATGAGCGTTCATATGCGGACCGTTTTCACCGTCGTGTACCTCGGCCATAACCTTCTCTGCTTGTGCTTTGTCAATACACAGGAGGAGAGCCCCCTGTGCCGTCTTTTTGTACAACTGCCCATCGTCTGTACAGACAAATTGGGTTGCCAACATTCGCAAAGCCTTCTTGGCCCGGTTTTCAGTTTCCGGGGGATATTCTCCCGTTGTAAGGTAGGTTAGGACGGCTTGATACCAAAGTTCTGGGTCAGCTATCTCGATATCTTGAATGGCATGGATATAAGCCGGCTCGGACCGTCTCTCAACACAAATTGGCATGCTAGTAAGATGGTCCGGTATATTTAGCAGGGATGCTAATTTGGAAAATGCATCTGCAAATTGATTTTCTTCCCAGGGCAGGTAGATATATTCTACCTTCTAGAATTGTTTCTCTAGAACCCGTACTCGTGCTTGGTAAGCCACGAGATTGGCGTTCCGAGTTTTCCATTTTTGGAGTGCCTGATTGATGACCAATGAGGAATCACCGTGGACCCAGAGGTTTGTTACCCCTAAATCAGCGGCGGCTTGCAACCCGTGAATGCATGCTTCGTATTCGGCTGCGTTGTTGGTCACGTCGAAGTCCAACTTGATGGATAATGGGATGTGTTCCCCTTGGGGTGAGATTAACAGAATTCCGACCCCAAATCCCCGGAAGTTGGATGACCATCGAAATACAAATCCCATGTCTCGGTATCGGTATAGAATATGTCTTCGTAAGGGAAGGCCCAAGTATCGGTGTGGCCTTCTTTGGATATCGGGCTATCAGCGAGGAATTCGGCTACTACCCGGCCTTTGATGGCTTTCAATGGTACAAACTTGAGGTCGAACTCAGATAACATTAAAGTTCATCTGGATATCCTGCCATTGAGGATGGGCTTCTCGAATAGGTACTTGATAGGATCCATTTTGGATAACACATGTACCTCGTGGCTGAGCATGTAATGTCAGAGCTTTTTAGTGGCCCAAACCAATGCTAGGCACGTCTTCTCGAGCATCGTATACTTGCATTCATATTCGAGGAACTTTTTACCGATGTAGTAAATAGCCCGTTCTTCTGAATCAACTGTCTGGGCCAGCATAGCCCCCATGGCTGACTCGGTCGTTGTTAGGTATAACGACAAAGGCAAGCCGGGTTGAGGTGGCATTAGTACTGGCGGGGCAGACAGAATCTCCTTGATTTTGTCGAAAGCTGCTTGACATTTGTCGTCCCATAGCACCCGTTCCCCAATCTTCAGCTTCTTGAAAATGGGCTCACATACCATGGTTAGCTTTGAAATGAACCGGCTGATGTATTGGACTTTCCCGAGAAACCCCCTTATTTCTTTTTCGATCTTGGGTGGTTGTGTCTCGATGATGGCTTTGATTTTAGATGGGTCGACCTCAATGCCGCGTTGGCTAACGATATGGCCCAGTAATTTGCCCGACATTACCCCAAAACTGCATTTTTGTTGGTTCAGTCTCATATTGTATTTGCGTAATCTGGTGAAGAACTTTCTTAGGGCCGAAATATGCCCGTTTCGGTCCTTAGACTTGACAATCATGTCGTCCACGTAGACCTCCACTTCTTTATGCATCATGTCTTGTAGCAAAGTAGTGGCGGTCCGTTGATAAGTGGCCCCGGCATTGATGAGCCCAAATGGCATAACAGTGTAGCATTAAGGGCCCCAAGGTGTAATGAAGGTGGTCTTACTCATATCCTCTTTTGCCATTTTAATTTGATTGTATCCGGCATACCCGTCCATGAATGATAGAAGGGCATGATCGGCCGTATTATCCACCAATATGTCGATATGTGGTAACGGAAAATCGTCTTTTGGAATGGCCTTGTTTAGGTCCCGAAAGTCCACGCATACTCGCACCTTGCCGTCCTTCTTGGGTACCGGCACGATGTTTGCAACCAGTCTGGATATTCAGACACTTGTATAAAGCCCGCTTTGAATTGTTTGTCTACTTCCTCTTTGACTTTGAGGGACCATTCAGGCTTCATTCTTCATTCTTCGGAACTTCTGCTTTACCGGCCTGCACCCATCTTTGATGGGTATTCGGTGTTCAGCTATTTCCCGGTCTATACCCGGCATGTCCTTGTAGGACCATGCGAAGACGTCTTTAAATTCTTGGAGGAGGTCTGTGAATTTTTTTCTCTCCTCAGGATCTAAAGATAGGCCCAACTTAAGCATCTGGGGCTCTAAAGTGGTTCCCACGTTGATGGACTCGGTTTCTTCGATTACCAGATCTCGGGACTCCCTTTGTTCGAGCTGCTCGATCAGATGCGGAGACAGAGGCACCTGTTCGTCGGGTTTCTCAATGTCATTGCACATAAAATTTTTGAAATTGAGAAAGTTTTGGAAATAAGACAAGTCGTAAGCAGAATAGTTTTCGATATTATTATTAACTAGTGCAAAACCCGTGCCTACGCATGGTTTTTTAATTGATTTGTTTATATAAATAGATTAGTGTCTTACAAAATTAATTATATTCCCTTTGTTTGAGTCAATAACTTACCCTTTTTTTTAATGTTAAATCGACCGTTCGCGTTTCTATTTTTAAAAGAAATTTACCTTTACTTTTTGTTTTTCAGCATAACAAAAACAATTATTTTTTCATTATTTTTTTTTATGTATAGAGTAAAATTTTATTATGATGAAATGAATATTAAATTAGTCACTACCTTGTCTTTCTGTATAGTGTAAATAATATATTTGGATGAAATAACTAATAAGTATAAAATTAGTAACAGTGTCACTCATATAAAAAATACGATATAATGTTCACGCTTTTTTTAAATATGAAAATATATTTTTAATTTTACATCACATTCAACCTTATCGTTTTCGTTATGTTTATTAATTATCGTACCTATATTAGAAAAGACTAAACAAAACTTTGTAAATTTAGCGTTTAGTAGAATATTTTAAGGAAAACAATTTGTTTCTAAATTTTAGGGATTATGATTAAAAGTGGATTTTTAAATTTATAGATCTGTCAAAATTTGACTCGACTCGTAAACTTGGCCTATTATTTTAGATTCAAGAGTAAGACCCTAAATTTTGACCCGTGATCCGTTTAGCTTGAACCCAAAATGTTTCGTCAAAACCCGACCTGGATTATCTATGATGTGTAATTAAAATTATCATATATTATATTTTAAATAATAATAAAAAAAATATCAAGTTTAATATTATAAATTACAAAAGTAATAAAAAAATAATAATTTAGATAAATTTTATAGCATTTAATGATAAACTATTTATCGAATAATATAGCGTTTTACGATTTTTTACTTATAAAATTCGATAATTATTTAATTTAATAACTTTAGTGATATTAAATACGATTAATACTAAAAAAAACTACTTGTATTTTTAATTGATAAAATGTAGGGCATCGAAAATTATATATGCGCAGTATTCTGACCTTAACCCGACCAATGACATTTATTTGACCCGATACGTAATTTTCTCATCCCGTATGATGTAACCGATTCAACCCATTTGACATCTATATTAAAAAATATGAAATAGATTTTTATTTATTATGTTACAATTATTTTTTCTCCAATATATGTGATAAGTAGAATTGATAGAGATAATAAAGATTTTGGTTATTGTATGGATAAATATTTAACAATTGGGCTTCTAAGAATTTGGACAAAAACTTATTTGTCAAGCCCAATTTAGATAATGAAGGAGTAGATTTTGGCGGGAAAGTTGAAAAGACTATATTGCCCCTTGGTTTTTGTTTTAGTGAATAGGGGATGGTAAATTTGGAAAATAGCTCAAATAGAGCTGCCATCTGATCATTGGTCAGTGGCGGGATAGGGAGAGGTCTTGGGACAGGCCCCGAGACCTCAGTGGAAGTGGCTAAGGGAAAGGGAACTACAGACTCGTCTTTAGCACCAGACCCCCTAGACTCAGACTCAGACTCCGACTCTAACTCTGACTCAGACTCGGACTCAGTATCCGGCATGTCTCCCTCGCCGGTGGTCAGCTTGTAGATCCGTCCTTGGCTATCCGTCCATTTGACGGTCTTCCTCCAGGCCCTCGTCTCGGTGTTGGCACCGACCTCGGTGATTAGCTTGGTTGGGTCGAACCGATTGCTGCGGAGGATCATGTTGACCAAATCGTCCTTCGGGGCGGGGACGGCCCTGTCTTCTCCGAATAAGAGCCCCAACACGGGCTCGGAGTTGCTTTCACCTTTCTCGGACTCGGCCTGGGTAATGCTGAATATATCATCAGGGATGTAGTTGCATTCCCGAGCCGTTTTGGTCTCGGGATATGTGATGGTGGGTTGGTTGAGGCCCACTTGGATCGCCCCAAACACGGGAGTGACGAACTTGATTGCATTGGCCCGGCCCACATTTTCCGAGCTCATAGTATATCCCAATCCGAGCCGAGACTCTCTGTTGTCTAGGACCTCGATGATCTTCTCTGTCGGAAGGTACGGCCTTGAGGTGGCTCCGGGTAGGTAACCCATATTTTGTAGCATCGTGTCGATGCTAGTGGTGAAGTAAGGCTTGAAGAGTTATTCCTCCTCGATCATACCCACGAAGTCGAATCCTCGTGGTTCGGCCCGGCTTGTGGCATTACAGCTAGCCACGGTCATCGGGGTAGCTTCTAGCGTGATGATGCCATCTTGAAGTGGCATCTTGACTTTCCTATGTAGGGTAGAGGATGCGGCCATGACTGCATGGATCCAAGGCCTTCCTAGTAGGAGGTTGAAGGAGGAGGTGACGTCGATCACCTGAAATTCCAACTCTTTTTCAATTGGGCCCGTTATAATAGTCAGTTTATGATAAGTGTAGTTTGTAGTGCCTAATTTGTTGTGTTTTGGTCCCATTTTCCTTGTGGAATCGCTCCTTGGGAGCGGTTTATGGGCTTCTTATGCTTCCTCTAGCTCGTTTCAAGTTCCCGAGACCATTCATGAAGAGTTGGAGCGATTCCGACTCAATACATACACTTTTTGGAGCCAACGAAGTGAAGGAACGATCACTCGATGCCTTGGATTCGACCCCGAGACCTCGGGACCCAATCCTGAGCCTCTTAGACCCGATCCTGAGTCCCGAGAATCGATGAGAAACCCATGAGAAGCAAGGAGGGACCAAAAAGAGATTATTTGAGGCCTACAAGACCCATCCCGGTCGGGATGGCCTCAACCCGTCCGGGATGAGGTGTGCATTTAGCGAAGCTACTGACCTGGGTCCGTCCCGGTCGGGACCAGCCCGTCCCGGTCGGGATCAAGCATAACACCGCGTTGTGTTATCAATAACACCAGGCTGTGTTATTGCCCGTCCCGGTCGGGATCGATCCGTCCCGGTCGGGACCGTGGTGCTGCTGCGCGAGACATATTCTTTTCTCCTCCTTCATTCTTGTAACCTTATAAATACTTTCCTCTTGTAATCTTATGAGAGGCTAGACACTTCCCACAAAACCCTAGACTATTTTAGGTTAGATTAGCTTAGATTAGTGTAGATTAGTCCTTAATTACTCCTTAATCTAGTTAGTTACTCTTGTATTATTGGGATTCTTGAAGAATCTACCCATCTTGACAACATTGGTGGATGTTTGGGTATTCTTTTATGCAAGTGTTCATCTTTTCCATTCCTTTCTAGTTGGTATAATCTTTCTTCTCCTTTTACTCTTAATCTTTCATAGTTAATCAAGTTTTCATCTTTGTTATTGTTTGTTCTTGTTCTTGTTAGTTTCATAATGTATGTTTAGATGCTTGTGTTGATTCCTATTGTTTATGTTGATGTTTGTTTAGATATGTTTGAGTAGTACTCTTGCTAGGGTTAGTAGGGTGATTTGGGTGTTTAATGGGTGATTAAGGGTTTGTTGGACATGTTGGTGGAAGTTTTGGGTTTCCTCTTGGTTAGATGCATGGTACATGTTTGATGAAATGCTTGAATGACATGTAGATGCATATGCTTGTTTTTTTCTTGCCTTTTCTCTTGTGGGTGATGGTTTGCTCGTGGGTTTGGTTCCCTCACTACGTAGCGAGAGCCCGGTAAGGACGACCCCTAGGTCGGTCTACGTAGCGAGAGCCCGGACGTGACCTAGGCTACGATAGCACGCTAGGAACCCCGTTTGTCATATATGTCGCTAAGGTGGGTTCTATCAAGAACCTCTAGGTCGGTCTACGTAGCGAGAGCCCGGACTACACCTAGATTACCCGACTACCCCTTCACCTTAGCTCTTCCTCGATCATTCCATTACCCCTTGAACCCGACCTAATCCTAGCCCTTTTCCTTATTTGTTTTCTTCGTTACCTTAGTCGTAGTCTTAGCCTTCTCCCCTCCTTATCATTCTAGTTTAGCTTAGTTCGTTGACCTAGTCTAGTATTTAGGTGACCTTAGTCTAGACGCCTCTTACCGTCCCCGTGGATTCGACCCGACTTGCCCTATCTACCCAGTTAGGATTAGCCGGTTATTATTTGATGGTGGGGATCCACGGCAAATCCCTACCATCAATTTGGCGCCGTTGCCGGGGACGGTGCTAGTTTAGACTTTGTTTTCCTAGTTACTTGACTTTGTCTTTTGTTTTGTGTTTTTTCTTTTTGTTTCTTTGCTTCTTTTGTGTGTGAAGTTTATTTCTCTCTTGTCTAGTGCCCAAAAAGCACTAGACTTCTCACATTTGCTCCTAGTCTACAGTTTTTGCCTAGAGGTGGTGACCATCCTCTTCTTTACAACTCAAAGCCGCATAAACGGACGGTTGCTAGATTGAGAGGTTTCCAACCGGGTACAAGCCTAGTTTTCGAGCAAAGTGTGAGGTTTGATCTAAACTCCCCACACATTGAAGCCGTTATGAGCTACTTCTCCTCCTCTATGGACCAAGGGTATGACATGACGTCTCCCTACTACTATCAGGCTTCTTGGGGTAATCAAGACACTAGTGGGTATGAACTTCAAGGATATGGAAACGGCTACCAACAAGTGAACGCTTACCAATCCTACGATCATGGTGGCTATTACTCAAGCAATCATTGTGAACCCACCATGTTTCATCAAGATTCACCATATGGAAGCCATTATCCCCAAAACCCACCACATTACCCTTCACCTCAACCACAATATGAACCCCATAACCCACAATACTACCAATCACCTCAACCTCACTACCAACAATATGATGCCCCACTCCTCGGGCATCATCAAGATTTTCAAGGAGCATTACAAGACCCCAATGACCACCAATCGCCAAACTTGGAGTTGTATCAATCGATTCTTCAATTGCAAAGGAGCCAACAAGAGATGGCCATCCAAATGCAAAAGAACCAAGATGAATTCATGGCCCAATATCAAAGGGAAAACAAGGCGATGGATGCTCGATTAAATACGTTAACGGTTAAAACCTTAATGTTTTTATCCCGAACGTCGCAACTAGATGAAGGGTGCCCACTTGAGAAAGGGGAGCAACCTAATCACGAAGCCGCCGATGTAGTTCCTTTTGGAAGCGAAACTTGGTTTGAAAAACCTCAATCGTCTACCCAAAAAGAGACGAATGAGGATATGACTCTTGGTGATGGCATCGTTGGTGAAGAATTGGAGGAGGATAGTGAGTTGAATGATTTGGTGGAGTTTGTGAAGTTGTTGGGTGAAATTGATGAGCCCAAGTTGCCCATGTCCGAGAATGTGGATAAGCATCAAGAGCCCCTTGCTAGTGCACCAAGCAATGGTTTGGAAGAGATTGAAACCGCCGGTAGAAGTTTCAATTCTCTCCTCCAAGATGATGTGGGGACAAGTGATGAAGATGGGGAACCACAACTTGAGGAAGGTGTGGGTATGTGCAACAAGGAAATGAGGCCAAAGCCGTTTTTTGTGCCTCATGATGAAGACTTAAAGCTTGCTAGTGATTGGAGACGATGCTTAGGAAGGAAGAGGTCGGTGAAGCTCGTAGGATGGATAGACCCCGGAGACAACATGAATGATGACGTTGGGTCTTGGGATTTCTACTTCTTGCCTCCACCTAGGGGGCCGTGGAGGTTAGCTTGACTCGTTTGCTTGAGCCCTCATTATGATGTGGCTCGTGTGTTTGACTTGCTCCTCCGAGCCCTTGAAGGCTATAGTTCGGAATGAAGAGTCCACCATCCTAGGTTTGACGGAGTTCCTTAAGAACCGTCATGTTGTACATTCCCCTACCTCTCTTCTCTTTAGTTTTGTGTTTGTAATTGTGTTTATTGTGATTTTGTTTCTAGGACTCTTTGTTTTGTGATATTCTTGTTATTTGGATTGTTGATGATCGATGTGAGGGAGGGAATTTGATGTTGTATTTGAGTTTATTGTGATAGGTGTGAAGTGAAGATGATTCCTAGAGAAGAATGGCTATTGATAGAGCTTGGAATTTGAGCTAGGGAGTCATTTTTTGAAGCTTTGGATAAGCTTTTGGGGTCTTGGAAGGCTAGAAGACTCTTCCCGGCCGGGAGGAGAGCATCTCGACCGGGAAGGATGAGGCATCCCGACCGGGAAGGATCCATCCCGATCGGGATGAAGGTGCATAATTTCGAGTTTCCTGGAGTGCCATCCCGACCGGGAAAGGAGCTTCCCGACCGGGACGGGTGAGGCATCCCGACCGGGATGATCCCTTTCTCCTCTTTTGGCCTCTTCTTCATCATGTAAGCCCACCCAACCACTTTATACCCCCTCCCTACCTCCCTAACTTTCCTTGCTCATATCATATGACCCGTACACCTCATTTACATACCATCACCTCATTTTCTCCTCACTTTACACCAAGATTCACATCAAATCCCACCCCCCTCACACCATTACTACCTCTAACATGCGTTATTATCAAGTTTGAAGCGGATTAACAATGATGAAGACAAGCAAAGTGCCTATAGTGATCATTGAGACGATGGAGCGAGTGAGTTGCTTGAACATCGTTGACTTCACCCCTTTGACCGCCATGAAGTCCTTGAAAGCCCGGATGTGGTGAACCGGGTCTTCAGTGCCCTCAAACATAGGAATTCCCGTCAAGTTGAGGTTGGCCGGTAGCTCGTCATTCAAAGGCGAATAAGTACGAGCATTTTCAGTGTGGATCAAGTTGTTCGTTGATAGGTGAACTTGTTCCTCGAGCCTGCGAACAACACTGATCAGTTCGGCTATGGGCCCAGTGGGCTCAGATCCTTCGACAGGGACCGTCTTCTCTACGGTGCTCAGGCAGGTGGATAAAGTCGCTTGATTAGCCTGGATGGCAGTCACTTGAGTCTCGATCTTGGTCAGAGCATTTTTCAATTCGTCCATCTTGCGTTGGTATCTAGTCTCGGGTGGCCTGTCTGTAAGAACACCACGTAATCAGAAACTAGCCCGAAATCCCGGAATAGAAAGTACATTCCGAACAAGACTAAAAACGAAAATCACTCGGAAAAAGACACCTAGACGGGTGACTTGTGAAAAGTGGGCCTTCTATAGGATTCGGCGGGTGGGCCTAGTCCTGTTCGAAGGAAGGTTCACGTGAGACATCCCCAGACTTTGGACTTGATTGTGTTGACGGGCCCTCCTTTGTAGGGGTTTGTCCTACGTAGGTGGCCTTGCCTTAGTCTAATAATGCGGACTGGGATAGGGGAGAAACTCGTGATGTAAGATCGACAGAGTTTCGACGCTAAGACCTTGACAACTTAAGACACGACCCGACACTGCTAAATACGGGAAGTCCTAAGGAGATGAAGGTTTTGAAAATTGATTGTTTTGAAAATTCCGAGATAACTCGGTGGAGAGGCCCGATTTTTCGAGAAAGTCGGAAAGTATATCAGGCCTTGATTTTGAAAGTTCGAAAGTATTTTCGAGTTTTGAATTGGGCAGCATACCGGCTAAAAAAATAGGCTATTTTGAGTAAAATCATAAGTCCTAAATTCGGTATGGTCCCGGGTTTTGAGATTGGATGGTTTGAAAAAAGATGCAATCTTTGAAAAAAAGACGGTTTTTGAAAACGACTCAGAAACCAAGTAGCATGTAGTCAGGCAAGCATTATAACGACGCCATGTATGCTTTACACTAAGTCTCGGTCGGTCTATAGAGGGTCTATACCAGTGTACATAGTCTAGACGTTGATCGGGACGGACTTCCTAAGTCGAGTTGATCTTAGAACATGCCGCGAAACCCACTCGAATCGACTATGGACACCTTTTGACATATCCATATTGGAGTATATCAACGGTATAGTGGGACGTCGGTCGCGAGTACCGGCCCGGGAAAATATGGGTTATGCATGAACCGTAAAACTAAAACGCGTATTGTATTCGTCAAACGATTTCTATTCGAGTCTAACCCTGAGGATGCCGATGGTAAGTCACGCATCAGTTAATCCCCAGCGGAGTCGCCAAATTGTGGACATGACATAGGTCCACCCCGACGCGGTCACGCGCGGGTTGGGGTAGGCGAATGAATCTCCATATGAGAATGGATCGAATTGAAATTTAGGTCGAAGTGGAGTCGCCACTGAATTTTGTGGTTATTCGGAACCATTCGAGCCCACTCTATGTTGTAGTGGGCCGTATACAAAATACGGCCCATTTCCGATGTCAGAGTTTATTGGGCTCATCCCTTTGCATTTGATACTGATACCAACGTTATCGGATATCGTGTATTGAATGACTCTCGTGCGCCAACGGTTTCGGGCATCCGGAAACCGAGGTTCTAAGTAAGGGGTGAGGGTACGTGTTGGGAAGCCCACAAAGGACACCCAACCCCGTTCGCACTTAGCGGCCTCTACTAAGATCTCGAGTGACTTTCTAATACGCGCGTTAGTTGAACGGGATAAAGATATGCAAAGATTATTTTCCCTAAGCATGTGATGAATTAAAAAGAGTTTCTACGTCGATTTAATGCAATTAATTCTACGTCGAAGTTGAATTTTAGCATGCGGGTTCATTTTAGTAAAATAAAATAAACAAGCAAAATTGACAAAAGAAACAACAAACGGTTAGTAACGGTATAACGAATAATAACGGTTTGTGCAAATATTGAATTGTATACAATGATGCAAATGAGTTAATGCGTGGTTTTGAAAAGATGTTTCACGTGATTAATTAGGCACGTGGTGACCTAAGTCACAAGAAAGCGGTTAATGAGACTCGAATGCTATTGTAGGACTCACGTTTTAATGTGATAAAGGGTCACTCGACCGAGTCATTGAGGGACTCGACCGAGTGGATTCTTAAAAAGTATTCTGTCCCGGATTTTGTGACCCTACTCGACCGAGTTATTGACCAACTCGGCCGAGTACGTCGCCACTCGGTCGAGTCACTATGAGACTCGACCGAGTAGAGGTCGAAAGAGCATTTTGCTCGCTAAGTTGTGATGTCACTCGATCGAGTGGCCGAAGCACTCGGTCGAGTGGCACCTGTACGAACCAGGTTCGCTTGCAATTTTATTATTGATTTTGAAATTGCTTTTGATTTTTGATAATTCGACGGTTTTACCGAATTGAGCATAAATATTGTATGACTTATGCTCGATTCGGATTTTTATGAATCATTGATTTAGTTGAACCGAATATAAATATTGTGGGATTTATACTCGATTCCGAATTTGAATACTCGTTATATCCCATATTCGATTATTGAATCGATATGGAATACTAGAGTGAGAATAACAAATTGATTTTAGTCGTCTTAAATTAACTATCGTGATATGAGTAAATCGCGTTAATTAATTTATGTGACTAGATCGATAGATTCGACATCCAATTATGGAATTGGTATCGAATCTAATGGATCGACACCTTGCTTTAAATTAGAAGACTTGATTCCCTCGGCTTCTCCGACATCGAAATAAATCCCTAGAGATTGTGATGTCGGATCCGCGTCAACGGGTTTCGACCCTTACTAAATAGAATGCTTGTTTTTGAAAATTGATGTAAATATGAACCTCGAATAATGATGGAAACGAAATAGAACGGATTATTGTTTAAGTTAACTTGTTTCAATAATCAAATGATCGGGGTGATGGGATAAGCAACCGGCAACGCTGTGTGCAGTACACTTGTATATTCGGTTTTCCTTATCCCACCATCACTCACACTCGACACAAATCGACAAGTATTTTAATGTTTTAATGCTAACGGTATTATTGATATTATGATACGATAAACAAAATAAATAAAAAACAAAAAAACGCGGAAAAGGAGGAAGATGACGAGAGGGAAAGAAGAAGGAAAGAAAGGGGTTTTGGCACCCTCAACCTACATGTTCTTGTCTCGGATCGGACTCGTAGTCGTGGCTTCAACACGGGAGTTTCGAGGTTTCATGGAGGTTGAGTTATGGTGGTTAGGGTTTCGATTCCTAAAGCTAGGTTTAGGGTTTGCTAGTGTTGTGCTTAGGGTTTGAATTAGGGTTGTAAAGTTGTGTAAAAGATGTGAAATTGAGTGTGCATGGGGTTGCTTATAGAGGCAAAGGCAAGGGCACCCGGTTAGGGTTACTCGACCGAGTAACCAGCTGACTCGAGTGGCCCGTTGTGCCTGCAGTCGGGCTTGAATATGGGCCCACTCGATCGAGTGGGTGGGGCACTCGATCCAGTGGCCCAGCTGGGTCACGCGGGTCCATTGCTTTGGACCGTGACTTGGGTTTTTTGATGGGTTTGTGTTTGACTTGGACTTTTGATGTTGTGAGGGGCTGTTTTGTATGTCTCGGAAACGACTTTGACCGGGGTTGACCCAATCGCTAAAAGTCGGTTTTATTTCCGTTGTCGGTTTCGGCCTAAATTAGCCTTATTTGATTGGAAACGGCCCACTGGACCGGGATTTGAGGTTGATTTTGTGAGATTTGTACTCCGTAAGTGCGTTAGCCAGCAACTAATGGATTTGAGCCCGTATCCGAGGGCGTAAAAACACGTTAGCGTCCGATCATCATCGGGTGTTTTTTGGAAACTACCATAGACACATGGCAGTCAAAATGCGGGTGTCTACACATTCTAACCCACCAAACATCATTTACACATAGTACGTTCATCATAAAACAAATATTTTATCTCACATAAACACACAAGAGCTTAACAATGGTCTCCGGTACGTGCGCAACAATACATTGTCCAATTACGTGGTCGGTCATTGTATCTTCCACGACCTTCTTCTTCCCACCGCCCCTTTTTCCAACATTCCTCTTTCCACCAACTATTTCGCTGCAACAAAACACACAATCAATCTAAATCACACAACACAACTGAATATGTGACTACAATGACTCTACAACTGCATGATTGTACAGCATAATGAGTGTGCCTATACAACTTTAACTGTGTGACTATACAACATAAACTGTGTGATCCTACAACATAATGACTGTGATCCTACAACATAACGAGTATGACTATACAACTTCAACTGTGTGACTATACAACATAATCTCTGTGACTATACAACTAAATTATACTCGTACTTATTTATACTTCAATCATCATTAGCAAAGATGATTACATACACTAATCACTGCAAGAATTTGTGTGATTCTACAATACAATGAGTGTGACTATACAACCTAAAGTGTGTGACTTCAAAACTGAAACCGTAAAATGGAAAATAAAAGCCATACAGTCAATTATTCTTCAATCATCATTATCAAAGTCACATTCATAATTAGAAAGATGATTATACATACGAATCAGAGCAAAATTATTTAAACATTCATTAAATATTCAACTTTCTTTCATCCATATTCAACCTTCATTTTTTTTGTGAATAATGAAGATAAATAATATTATAAATACCAAAAAAAAAGAAATGAAAAATAAAACAAGCATGAGAATGAAGATAATTAATTATTTTAAAGATGCTCTAAAAAGATAAAAATAAATACCTAAAAATCATCGAGGTTCGGAAGTAGGGATTTGACGAACGTGGAAACTTGAACGTAGATAAAAAAAATACCTGAAAAAAGTCACACACTTTAAGTTGTATAGTCACACACTTTAAGTTGTACAGTCACACTCAGTATGTTGCATAGTCACACTCATTATATTGTAGAATCACGCAGCTGTAGAATACCTTGGGATTAGGGTATCATTCGTTTAACCATCTTCATTTTCATGCTTGTTTTATTTTTCATACCTTTTTTTTGTATTTATAAAATTATTCATCTTCACTATCCACAAAAGAAATGAAAGTTGAATATATATGGATGAATGAACGACTATGACTTTAAAAAAATGAAAATATCTAAACATTCATTAAATATTCAACATCCATTCATCCATATTCAACCTTCATTTTTTTTTGGGTAATGAAGATGAATAATTTTATAAATACAAAAAAAAAAGTATGAAAAATAAAACAAGCATGAAGATGAAGATGATTCAACGAATGATACCTTAATCCCAAGGTATTCTACAGCTGCGTGATTCTACAACATAGCGAGTGTGACTATACAGCATAATGAGTATGACTATACAACTGAATATGTGACTACAATGAGTATACAGCTGCGTGATTCTACAACATAATGAGTGTGACTATACAGCATAATGAGTGTGACTTTGCAATTCTGCAAAAACATTACGCACTAAATGACTTTTTCATCTTCATCTTCAAGCTCCATTCATCCCACAAAAAAAGAACAACTTCATCTTCAAACTTCATCTTAAAGATGAAGTTGTTCTTTTTTTTTAGATAATGAAGATGAATAATTTTATAAATACCAAAAAAAAGAAGATATGAAAAATAAAAAGAAGTTTGAAGAAGATGAAGATGATCGAAGATGATCGAAGATGATCGAAGATGAAGATGAAGAAGAAGCTAAAAAAAATGAAGATGATCAAAGTTTATGCATAAACATACCTTGGTATAATTATCTGTCATGTTGTGTTAAAAACGGAGTATGATCGGAGTTGTTGACGGAGTATGGTCGGAGTTATTAATGGAGCTTATTTGATGGAGTTTTGTTAGGGAGAGATGAATTGAATTAGGGAAATGAATTGAAAAGGAGAGGAGGGAAGTAATGAAGAAGGGAGAGTTTGATTGAGGAGAGGATGCTCCCCTCTCTCCACTGTTGCGAAGTGTGATTGAGGGGAGGGTTTGCTCGTTTTTTCTTCATGGATTTCAATAGTCATATGCACGGTACATGAAGCAAGTCCGTCGTTGCGGGTGCAAGGCAAGAATTAGGTTGTTCAATAAAGGCGACATTCTCAGTATTGATAGGTTCCACATCGGCCACAACCACGAACTGATCTCACCAAAAGACAGAGAATTCCAAAAGCTGTCGAGGAACCTGACAAAGTACCACAAGCAACTGATCTTGAACAATTCGCGGGTATGGAGTAACACAATTTTTTGCTAGAGTAACACAGCTGGATTAATCCAGTGTGTACATAATCTAATTACTTTTGCTAAAATAACACCAGTGACCCTATAGAGTAACAGTACTTAAAAATAAGAGTAACACAACTGGTGTATTAATGTTAAATTGTCACAACGCGTGACTCTTATTTTCAGCTGAATATCGGAGCAACGCTGACGTACAACATGTGCAAGGAGCAGGTAGAGGGTTTCGCAAACGTGGGTGCGAGCTTGGTTGACTTCAAAAACTGGGGGAGGGATATAAAGTGCTTCCTACATGAGAGGGACGGTCAGCTATTCATCGATCGTTTCAAAGACATGGCTAAGAATAGGAAGGGTTTCTATTTTGACTACGACCTGGATGAAGATGGGAGTCTGAGCAGGGTTTTCTGGGCTGACGGTGAGGCGCGGCGAAACTACCAGTTATTTGGGGATGCAGTTTCGTTCGACCCGACGTACGGGACGAACAAATATAAGATGATATTCACGCCGTTCACCGGCGTTGATCATCACAAACGATCGGTAACCTTTGTTGGCGCTCTGATAGCGCACGAGGATTATGAGTCGTTCGTGTGGGTGTTTGAGAGATTTCTGACTGCAATGGGCGGGAAAGAGCCGGGGTATATTATTACCGACCAGGATCCTGGTATTATACCAGCCGTGAAGAAGATGTTTAAGACGGCGCTACACCATTTCTGTATGTGGCATATCTTGAACAAGGTCCCCACCAAATACGGTGCAACACGGAGCGACTACCAGGATTTTCTGAAAAGATTGAATGCTATAATATGGGATGTGGAGATTGATGGAGATGAGTTCGACGCGGAATGGCGTGACATAATGGAGGAGTACCATGGGGGTGATGTCGAGTGGTTTTCAACTACATTCTCCATCAGGAAGCAGTGGGTGATGGCACATTGCAGGGATTTAAAGATGGGTGGCTTAATGCGAACAACTCAAAGGTCGGAGAGTGAGAACAGTTTCTTCAAAAGATTCGAACAAAAATCGGGGACGTTGGTCGAATTCTGGATGCGATTCGAGAGCGCCATGGACCAGCAACGGTATACACAGAAAAAACTCGACAACGACAATGTACAAGCTTCTCCAAAAACAGTAACCCACCTGCAATTGAACATCACGCTGCGAAAATTTACACCCATGCCGCATTTGAAGAATTTCAGGAGGAGGTGAAATTTTCTGTGGGTACTTGCAGCGTGAGGGGCTTCCTTGAGAATAACGGGATTGAGGAGACATTGGCTAGGGATGCTACACGAGATAAAGAGTTTACGGTCCAGTATATATCAGGTACTCCTTAAAACTTGACCTCGTTCATGTGATAGAAGAGTATTTAATAACGTAACACCAGTCGATCCTTACAGTAACATGTATAATGCGTTAGAGTAACTGAGGACAGCACTTGGATATCTCTGTTGTAAATGCTTAAAAGTAACACCGACCATGGATTACAGTAACACCTCATATTCTTACAATTATCTCATTCTGCACTCCATAACATTTTGCACACCATTATATCCATTTGTAATTGTTGTCTCTGTTGACTGAAAAAATGGATAATATATCCATCATCCATTAATATGTCATCATCTGTCCAGGAACATCTGGATCAAGCTGCACATGTCAGTTGTTTAATTTATGAGGGGTATTGTGTAGACACGTAATCTGGATATATTCGTCGAAAGGGCTGACCACTATACCCGAAAACATGGTAACCAAAAGGTGGACAAAAGATGTTGTTCGCACTGCTCGTATCATTGATGAAGGATTAGACGGCGAAAACACTGACATCATCGACAGAAAACAGATAGAGATGTCGAAATTATGGTCGGAAATCCATGAGACAATGGGACTTCTAAGGGCAGGGGACAAGGAAGATGTGGAAAGCTTGTGCGGATTAATACGGGAGTTCAGGTTGCAGAGGCAGTCAGTTTCTGTTGGGGGGAATATTCGCAAGACACAAGAACTGGAAAATATGCTTGGGTGTACGACCTCTGAAAATATCACGATACTCCCTCCGAAGATTTCTAAGCCAAAGGGTAGCGGAAAGCGGATGTTGTCGAGCAAGGAAAAGAAGGTCGCACTTTCTAGAAAGCCGAAACGCATGTGCAATAACTGCAAACAGATGGCACACCATGACAAGCGAAACTGTCCAAATCCGTACGTAGCACGACCCCCTAAACAGCCTACTAAGCCAGCCAATGATGAGGATGAGGAGGATGAGGAGGATGAAGTAGATGAAGACATCGAAGGAGAGGAAACTGAAGAAGACACCGAGGAAGACGAGTAGGATGAACAAGTGTTTTTGAGCATACTCGTGTTTTTTGTCATTATAAGAATTTTCGCTCTTTTGCTGGTTTACACGAATAACTTTTTTTGCAAATTTTCTTTTACAGGTAGCACTGTGCTACGTTGTGATCTAAACAATATTTATTTAATACATGTGTTTGTGGTTAGAGTAACATCTCATGTGTGTCGGAGTAACATCTCATGTGTGACGGAGTAACACTTATTGTCTGTTACAGTAACAGAAACAATGCATTCAGGTAACTGTGGATAACTTGGGATTGGTTCAATTCATTAACAAAGTACCAACTTGGATTGGTTCCATCATTGCCAAAGTAACTGGGGATATATTGTTCTTCAAAAAATAATATATCATTGTTCCAACATCATTAATCAATAATGCGTCAGATGAATTGATTGCAACATCATTGTAATAACACCATTAACCAATTAAAGTAACATAATGCATTCATTAGAGTAACATTTACTGGACTTCAGTTATCACCATAGTAACAGCAGCAGTAATTTAGAGTGACATGTTCAGCTAGTCAGTCTAAACAGAGATTGACAGCTTCAATGCATTGGTGACAGTCAAAATACCAATGCAATTAGAAAAGTAGCTAAACAATACAAACCACTAAATCATTTTTAGAAAAGATATGACAGGATTCAGTAACAACATTATTTTTTTCGGCCCTTTGTTGGCTTGCTCTTGGGACGGTCGATGATCTTTTGTCTATCGCCCGCATACTTGTCCACTTTTTCCAACAATTTCGATCGCACCTTGTTCTTGTCTGCCAATAGAAGTATGGCTGCAATTTGGACCACCAGATACCGTCTGTTGACCTTCCTCTCGAGATCTATGTGGTGGAATGTACGTCCCTCGTACATCAACATGTGCATCATCGTGAAAATTCCCGACTCGTCCCAGGTACAGTCTTGTTTCTGCCACTTAAACTTGGCCTCTTTAAACTCGAAAGTACCGATATCAGCTGCATCAGGGACTTCGAGCTTCTCGAAGTAATCGCTAGTTGCTGACACCTGTGTGTATCACAACGACGTTATTAGGTGAGAAACAAATAGCGGTATGCAATAATAACTACTAGCATATATATACTAACCATTATCATTGCGGCCTTGTACAATTTTGTATCTTTCACGTTCGTGTAACGTTTGTGGTCAAGGAGATCTACTGTCCTCGTTTTACGGTTAATGCACACGCATGAGTAGTAATCATCGATGTGGATGGGGACAAAGGTGAGATCAGCTTTCAAGTTAAGATGACGACCGCACTTCTTTTTAAAAATAGCGAGATGGTTCATCAAGGTGTCAACTGCCTGCGTGGATGGGCCGTCTTCATACTCGTCAATCATCCCATAAAGGCAGTCCTACAAACATATTCAATGTGTCTCAGATTGGGTTCAACTGTATACAAGTCTTACAAGACGAGAATGTTGAAGTAACACATTGACTACGTATAAGAGCATGTTGAATAACAAATACGCAGATTAAAGTAACACATTTTCTAAATTACAGTAACACCAAAAATGCGCCAAAGTAACACCATATTTATTTAACACAAGTATGTCAGATCAACACCATAAAGTTAAATTGTAGCTGATAAGGGTTAATGTAACCACGGTGATAATTATATATGTGTACACAAATGCAACAGTAATGCGTACCGCCTGTCGTATACCGAAGTATGCCGTCGTAGGTGTCTCGGCCGAATCAGTGGCGGGAGATGGAAGCTTGTTCAACAGCATCGACCAGCATTCGATGATGCACGACCTCATTTTCTGACCCGGTAACATTGAACGTATGTCATCCCGCTCAATTGAAGCCAGGAGTGAATAGTTTGCAACCTCGTCGCTGAAGGAAAACTAAAAATACCTCGTCAAAAAGTATGTTTTAATATTCACCCATTAATGTTTCAGTAAATGCATACCTATTTTTTATGGACGGAACCTCAGCAAGGCAGTAGTCAACGACGTCTTTGCGACGGACGGCGATCTTACTTAACAATGTCCTGTTGTTCAATAGAAACGGTGACAACATGGGAGAGTTCGCATCTTCGCCGCCACAGTTAATTGAGCAGCCAAGACCGTCACCCTCACCACGGTTTCGGCTCTTCAGGACGGATCTTGTCCGCGTTGACAACTTAGAGTCAAGCACCGTATCTGCGACCGGGGTTGTAAGGTCAGGTGTCGACAGTCGGCTCTTCTTCGACGGTCGTTTCTCTTGTTCTGCCTCGCCTGCCCTCTTGACAGTCCCCCCGGTTGATGAACCCGCCACACCGGATATTGTTCTCTCAATGACAATATTCGCTTTATCGTTTAGGAACTGCCTCACCCTTGCTAAAACCTCATCTCTGTCCTTATTGATGTCACACAGGACAAGAGTCGCTGCAATCTCCGCTCTATAGAGGTTGTTCGCCTCCATTGTTCCTAGGCAACAGTCGAACACTTCCCCCACGTACAACATCATGTGTATCATGAGGTACACACCGCAGTCGTTTGCTGAGAAACCTCCACCCTGCCATGCGAATGGGACGTTGACAACAGGGAAACCCGCAACAGCCGAACCCCTCGCGATACCTTTTTTGACCATGTATTTTCCCATTTCCACGGCCTTGATCAAAAAAAATAAAAAAAATAAGACGGAGGGTAAAATGATGACCGATTATATAAAAC
Organism: Agrostemma githago; assembly: GCA_958450325.1. Classification (NCBI taxonomy): domain Eukaryota; kingdom Viridiplantae; phylum Streptophyta; class Magnoliopsida; order Caryophyllales; family Caryophyllaceae; genus Agrostemma; species Agrostemma githago. The sequence goes on from OY288258.1 coordinate 41,977,259, forward strand.
ATAAATACACTTACTGCGATCTTTGCCATCCCGACATATGGCAGGCTTTCGAATTCCTGATCTTCGTAACTCCTGTTGTCGAGGTAGTCAATCTGATTTGACAGAAAATTGATACATGCACAGCTGTAGTGGTCGTTGTCGTCGGAAAGCACCGGGACGAAGACCTGTTATTTGGTAACAAAGTGATTGGCTATTATTGTTAAAGAGCTGTAATAAAGGGTCACCCGTGTGAGTGTTTCATATAGACGTACCAAGTCAGAGTCTAGGTGTACGATGTCTTTATTCACATCGGTCCAAATGTCTCAGAAGCTGAACAAGTCATCGCCAATGTCGACTTTTGAACCGCTCTTTACGCCATTCCACAGCTTCTTTACTGTCTTCTGCAGGACACATGTTGAAGTAAAATTTCATGATCAGTAACACAGTTACTAATTAAAGTAACAGTATGAAAGTTTAACAGTAACGCCTGTTATTGTGTTAGAGTAACAGTATTAATGTCTAGGAGTAACACTAGTTATGGATATCATCATTAGTGACATACTTATTAAAATAATAGTATACACACCATACAGTAACACCAGTTGGTGTATTAAAATAACATTGACAGTAATGAACATGTGGAAGGGCATGTAGAATGGTACAGAACAGGAAATTCCAGATATGTTAGTGGCACTAGTTGTTGATTGTGCTGGTATGATAAATATAATAGAGACAAGCTTACGCTGTGGCTAACGCCAAAGAAGCACCGTGATGTAGGACGTGGCGCAGTCTGACTCGCGTCAAGACTGTTAAGGAGTATACACCAGCTATCAATAACAGCGTTCGACAGCTGCTGTCCCGGTTGGAGTGTCCACAACTCATCACGAGGGACGTTGAAGAAGTCGTCAACCCTCACAAGCATCTCACTAACAGATTTTGAATAAATTATAAGAATTATAAGACAATTGATAAAAAATAACATAGATAGATAGAATCGGGTAAAGAACATTGAGCAATATTGAAAACTTACTCCGCGCTGTACTTGTCATTTTTATAAAAGACGTAATCCATTACGTCTTTCCGAACACTCAAAACCGACCTGAACAACCGACTGTTTCTGACCAAAAAATCAGATACTATTAGCTGGTCTGGTTCAGGGGTTCCACAGTCACAAGAGCATCCAAGTTTCTCGTCAACAACTTGCATGCAATCCAAAAAATTTTCAGAGTGGAGAAAGTAGGGATGGAAGACCTTCCGTCCATCAACTTCCACAAACAAATTCTCAATAACGTTCGCTTCATCAATTCGGTGATCTCTGTCCTCCGAACCACCGTTAACAGCCTCAACCATCTCCGCCGTCGTGTACAGTTCGAAGTCGGGACAGCCTCGACTCTCATCTCCAGTGACAACATCCTCATCCCCCGCCACATTTGTACGCATGCTCGCACCTGCTGTTTGTGTGGGCTGGCCTGTGAATGCAGGGCCTTGGGTCGCCGCGTTCTTTGCACGTGCGTAGGCCTCGCAAACTTCATCAACCGTCCGGTGGAGCTCTTCTCCACCCCAGAAGTCCTGCGAGGCCTGTGAAGGTACGGGGTCATCATTCAGTGGTTTGCCGGATGTAATTCTCCTGAGTTTGGAGGCGGCTGAGATCCACCAATCATGGAATGCAACTGCATTCCTTGCCATCATGAGGTACAATTCATGTACCTCCTGCATCAAGAGTAAACAAAAAGTGTTACTTTGGAGGTGACATTATGATTCGTATTAAAGTAACACATCTGTGTCATTAGAGTACCATGTTATCAACATCAAAGTAACACATATCCATGCTCAGATTAACACATCTTCACGCTTAAAAAAGTAACTGAATACCTTAAAGTAACACATAATGCGCATTAGAGTAACAGGATATGATAGTTAAAGTTACATATTTAGGTAACTACAGCAACAACAAATTTGTTTTCTGAGTTCCATTAGATCAGGTGAACAAATAGACACATACCACCATTCTTGCGAACAACGCGTATTCAATGAACACAGGGACATAAACACATGCAATTTATTGATGTAAATTTTTATTACTTACGTCAACCGCCTTCGCTCTTAGCTCAGCGTCATCCTCGACGCCATCTGCTAGCTCAATGTTTATGGACTTGGCAGCTTTGTGCGCGGAGGATGTTGGGGCATTCAATATCCTCAGCGGCACCCCGTCATCCACCACCTCCTCGTCCACCACCTCCTCAAGTAGACAACGGGGGTATTTCATCTTTGACTTGGTAAGACGACCAAGCCCACCACCAACAAATTCACCATATAACCTATCTACCATCCGCTCGCGATCCCAATGCTTAATAAGCGGCAGGTCGTGCAGAGAACGATGATCACGGTATTGGAAACGCTGAAAGTATGTGATCATCAAAAATGGCACACAACCGAGCAGGTATGTCGGTTTTCGAAGAACAGAGTCTTGACAGGCTGCAGCAAGCCCATCCAATACAAGCGTGCACCAATCATAGTTCCTAATCTGCTCTACGTTCTCAACGCACCTCAGCAAACTAAGATCAAGAGTGTAATTCGACGTTGGATTAAGAAAAATAGACATGTTGTACAGAACAAACAATCTACAAAAGTCGTCCCCACCGTCAACGTCCTTCTGTAGTTCTTCCAGCAACAGAGTCAGAGAAATCAAGTCGCTTCCAGTAGGAACATGGAACCGGTCCCTCCATGCTTGTTTCAGACTGACAACATCCTCCGCCAGTGCTTCCTTCGACCGGCCCATTGGGAGCAGGTCAGCTGGGTTCGGACCGTATGGTAGAAGGAAGCAGTCGTGGACATCATGCTTCGTTACCAAGAATTGAACGCTCTTCCTTGGTAGTCTGAAAATGAGAGTGTCATCCGCAAAAAGCGCCATGAAGTCGATTGCATACTTACCGGGGAAACTTTTGAGTCGCATCTGTAGTAGGCCCCCAAAACCGATTCTGATGACAGCCTCCCGCTGCCTATCATTTAATTTGGACATTAACTCGACGAGGTTCTGTGGTCTACACCTGAATTGGATCTTCTTAGCAACAACTTCTTGTTCCCCCACTTCTTCCACCTGAAAAGGGACAAGTATAAAAATAATTAGTATGTTCAACTGTTGTTAGAGCTAAATGTGAGCCAGGTAAGAGATGAACATCAACAATGCTAAGGCTTGCAACTGACCTGCTCCTCGCTGACCTGCTCCTTGCTTTGCCTCCTGCTTTTGCCATCTGTGGCACGAGTTTTTCTGGACTTGACTCCTCCTTTTGCCATCTGAAAAAGTACAATGATCATGTACAACTGTTCTAACAAGTAGCTGGTTATAAGTAAGCATTAAAGTAACACGAAGACAGTGTTAGAGTAATATAAGAAGCGAATTAGAGTAACAAATGTACATAATTGAGTGTACCAGTTTACAAGGATTTAGTGTTTCACAAAGATGATAGTTAGAGTAACACCTCTTCTGCATTACAGTAACACATTGTTGTCTTTGAAATAACACCATGAATGTGACACAGAAAAACGAGCGACCTCTTACAGTAACACATAAAGATTCAGGGTTTCACAAAGATGATAGTTAGAGTAACACCTCTTCTGCATTAAAGTAACACATTGTTGTCTTTGAAATAACACCACGCATGTGACACAGAAAAACGAGCGACCTCTTACAGTAACACATATAGATTCAGAGTTTCATAAAGATGATAGTTAGAGTAACACCTCTTCTGCATTAAAGTAACACATTGTTGTCTTTGAAATAACACGACGCATGTGACACAGAAAAACGAGCGACCTCTTACAGTAACACATATAGATTCAGAGTTTCATAAAGATGATAGTTAGAGTAACACCTCTTCTGCATTAAAGTAACACATTGTTGTCTTTGAAATAACACGACGCATGTGACACAGAAAAACGAGCGACCTCTTACAGTAACACATATAGATTATTATCTGTAACAGCGTAAGGGCATTAAAGTAACATTCGAAATATGTTCGCCTGTAGATGAATTCAATTACACGAAACAGATGAAAACCCAGATACCACGACAGTCTTTAGTGAAAAAAAAATTAGGGCACAAACACAGCAAGGTTAATCAATCAATAATTAGCGAAAAAATGGATGAAATCAGACAATGATGATAATGTTTGCTGAAATTAGAAAGCGGCTTGAATGTAACCTTGCTCGAGTTGAAAGTGAGCGATTTAATTGAGTTGAACGATTGGGTTCAGTTGGATGATTGAGTGCTCGGGTATGCTTGAGTTGAGCGAGTGATTGAGTTGAGTTGTGAGATGTAGTGCACGGAAATGATTGGGTTGAGGGAAAATTTTGGTTGAGATGAGCGAAGAATAGAAGATGAAGGGTTTTTCTTGGACGGGGTTTGAATAAACGTAATGAATGGGATGAGAGAGAAGCTGCTGTTTGGCGGTAATGTAGGGAGTAAGAGGATATCTTTATTTTTTTTTCCAAAATTTGGTAGTTACTACCATAATTACAATATGCAATCTCAACCATCCATCTTGTTTAGATCAATGGCTAACAAAGGGACTCATGGACTCAAAAAAGAAAAAGGGACTCACTTGATCCTCTCTCTCTCTCTCTCTCTCTCTCTCTCTCTCTCTCTCTCTCTCTCTCTCTCTCTCTCTCTCTCTCTCTCTCTCTCTCTCTCTCTCTCTCTCTCTCTCTCTCTCTCTATATATATATATATATATATATATATATATATATATAGATGATTTTAAAATATCAAGTCACAAATCAATATTAGAGATCTTGACTCTTGACCTACGAAAAAACATGTTGGACAGGTCGAGTTGGGTCAAGTTTTATCTGATCTAATAGTAGCATTACTAGAACTCACAACTTTAGTCTCTCTATGTACAACTATACAAAACTGGCTTTTAGACTAAGGCTTTGTAGTCTTTTCTTTCCAACGAGTTGAACATGTCGAGCAAGGTCATGACCCTAAATTAAGGGTCATTTAGGATTTGGGTCAAAAAAATGGGTTCTTGACCCTAAAAACGACATATCGGGTGGGACGACTTTGCGAGTCGAGTCAAATTTTGAGCAAAATGGTTAGATACATACAAACATATTCGATGCGGAAAGTCAAATGATTAGTGAGTAAAGACATAGATAAACTCAGAAATATTAATATTGTTCATAGACACAAGACCTTAGATTTTGATGAACATCATTTGTTTCACCCAGTTAACTAATTAAGCACAAGACCTGTCTGGCGGGTCGGGTCAAATACAGGTCATGTATCGGGTTATTGTCAGAATATGGGACATAAATAATTTCAAACGCCTAATTTTTTTTAACTGTTTTTTAATTAAGTAAAAAAAATTAATATTAAATTTTTATTTATTTGAATAGTATTAGTAATGGAGTACTCTTTGATTATAATGATTATATTTTAAAAAAATCATAATCTTCTTAACCCGTCTCACTTCTTGATTTCGTTCAAGACCGTCCCTAAGATAAACATAGATAATAAAGGGGAGTATTATGGTCGATTTAGTAACGTTATTGATGCACCCATGTAATATTTCAAATAGTTAATTTAATTAACACAATATTATTTAGGTACACAACCAAATTAATAACTTACATTAAAATTTACACATTTATCAATAAATTTTTAATAACCGAGCAACGCACGAGCATCCATCTAGTCTATTATGTTGATGTGATGTTATAATTTACATCTAAAAATATTTAAACTTCGTTTAACAAAAAAATATATCATAAAAGATATTATAAAAATGAAATAATTAGAATTGTGCTAAAAATTAAAAAAATGTTATGGTAATCTTGGAACACTACTATAGAATAATAAAAAGTTTAATAAAATTATAAACGCTTAAATAAATTACAATAATTAATTAAATAATTAATGAAATTTCAAATAGTTAATTTAATTAACACAATATTATTTTCATATACAATCAAATATTAAATTTACTGTCACTTGTCATCGTGGAGACATAGGAATTGAAAGTCATTTGGGTTTGATTTTTTTTGTTCATACTGCTCAGAAACCATACAAGATTTGATATTCAGGAAGTTAATTGCGTATGTTCCATTAAATCGAGTCGTTTATATATACGCTAGGCATCGTATCGAGACAAGGAAACTACATCCTATACAATTATATACACCTCCCTAAATAGTACTCCGTAAATACAAGCTCTTGTGCTGAGAACAATAGTTGCCACAATTGGTAACAATTTACTTACTTCAAACTTGAGAATTGAGATTGGTGGGGTTCGATTCTCATCACTGTGTAAGTTTCTTCGAACCCATAAAAATATGAAAGCTCGTACCATAATACACAATATTCAACATCACAGGACTTTGTCTCGGAATACTTCCTAGTAGGAAAAAAATAAATCAGAAAAAACATCACCCATAAATAGGAATTTTGGATATCAAGAATAAAAATCTCAATGAACTCTTCTTCCCGTCAAAATTAGTGCCATTCATTTTCCTGTGTATGATTGAATTGTCACAAAAGAATACTACTTTTACATCTTGAGATTCAAAAAATGAATAAATACAGGGAATACAAACACTATGCCGCCCGTTACCGTAACTATGCTTGGGATAGCAAAGGACAATGATTTTGGCCAAAGAAAAAAAAAAAAAAAACTATATGACAGCTTTTTACAAAGAAAGAAAAAAAGGCTAAAAGTTGAAGGTTATTTCACATCATCTATGGGGAGGATCATGTAACTGGTTCATTTCAATTTGCCCATTATCCCAATCCGAAAATGTTCCAAATTTTTCTGCTTCTTTTGCAATCTGGACATCGTTGGGGCAAAACCGTTGTTCAAAAGCTTTTGCTACGAACCGAGGAATCATGCCAGCAACTGGGACAATAATCAGGCAGAACCAGAATGACCATCTGCCCATCACATGGAAGATTGCCCTGCAAAATGCATCTATGTTCAGACACCAGCTGTGATAACCAACACAATGTTTTTTTTAGGAAATATCTATCTGGAATACCAGCCCATTTGGCATTTGTTCTGTTCTATCATATTTTATTGACAGTTCCCAAACCCATTACATGGGCATCGCTCTTAATGACGAAACAAGCTAGCTTAGCTGACATCTGCATTAGGTTCTATTGTATGCTTTACTATTAATCTAAGATCATAATATAAAATTCAACAAATTAAGTGACCCATTGAGAATGGACTTATCTATGGGCTTCAATTTTTCATGCACATTACGAAATCTAAAATGTAAGTAAATATATTGCTTACAATCACAAGTAGAAAAGAGAAATTACCAGAAACCAGGCAAGAAAGGGATGGCATCAATGAGAATGACGCAAACAAAAGTCGCAAATATAGATCCCCAGATGGTAGCATGCATGACCCAATTCCATCTTACTACATCCATTGCCAAATGCAAATTGACCAAAATGACGACTAAAAGTGTCCAAAGATCACCAAGGCCAGAAGCATCAATGTCACTCTTCCAATAAGTGAAGAGAGGGATAAAATAGATAGCAGCACTTTGCCACAAAGTGTCTGTCATTGTCAACCAAAAGAGCTTTGAATTGTACGACTCTTCTTTCTGCCCACTTTCATAAAGCCGAGGATAGTCTAGCAGAGTTCTTCTACTCAAGTCTTTGTCGAGAATGGCAACAACTACTGTTGGCACAGAACTATATAATACAGAATACATGACACTGCTCCATTCCGTGATTGCAGTGGTCATAGTAAATGCAGTAAAGAGCGTGTACCTGTACAAAAAATATAGAAAAGGGCTTCAGATTTAAAAGTCGGCTTTTTGAATGAGGCTTCACTTACGGCATATTTATTCGCACCAAGGCCTAATGTGTTGAATAAGATGCCAAGACAATCGACAAATATATGGGAGATGGTTTTTTATTTTTTGGTGACACCATACAAAATTAACCCGGATTAATAGAACCTAAACACACTCAAATCTCAACCATCACACCCAGAAACGATTCGAGTAACTCAGCCTTGGTAACCATTGACCCAAAAGCAACTCAACAATATTGCACTTAAACAGACCCGATCCAAAATAACCCCAAACTAAACCCTGCCTAAGTGATCCACTTGTTAGGTCAAGATTAGTTCACGACTGTAAATCAGTCTACTTCTAATTGAAACTCTAGTCAGGTCAATCACTACCACTGCTGAAAATATATCATAGATCTGCTATAGTTACACCAACCTTCGTAGCAAAACCAGATCTGATAACCAACCGAAAGCGAGGACAGACAGTAGTTTATGTATTCCGCATTTTCCAGTGCCCAACACCCAAATGTCATATACACATTAATAAAGTAAAACTCTGCACAAATTATAGTGGACAACCGTTGTACTGTACGCCATAGCCAAAAATTAGCAATTTTTGGTGAAAAGTGACCACTTTAACTTAGTTAGTGGCCACTTTAGGTTAAATAGTGACCACTTTATAGTACTAAAAAGCGAACACTATTTATTTAAAAGTGGTCACTAACTAACCTAAATGTTTACTTTTTTACCATAAATAACAAATTTTTATCATTGTCACACGGTACAACGGTTATGCACGATAATCACTGAAAACTCTGAGGTTGTGTTTTCAAGAATCTTGATATGTCGACTTACCAGAACATCATGACAACAAAAATTGCGTTTCTGTAGAAGTTGTATAATATCATATAAGCCATCCTCTGGTAATTCCAGTGTCCATGAACCAACAACAATGTTACTAGAAATCGGAATTGTCCCATTGAAAAATCTGAAGCCATGACAGCCTGTCGACCTTCCTGCCCACTAATACCCACTCCAACATCGGCCATTTGAATCATAGACACATCGTTGGCACCTGAAGTAAAATTAATTTGATTAAAAATTAGGACACAGGACGAAAGAGAACATTTCCCCTCGATCCAAGAAATTTTAAGTGTATGTCAGCAGAACTCCACTGTGCAGACAATGATCCAAACAGGAGACTCTGTAATAGTGTACAAAAGACTAAATGAGGAGATAAAGAAGTAAAAAGCACTGCATACCATCTCCAACAGCTAAGCTCATGTCATCAGTTCTGTTCTTTATGAGAGCAACAATTCCTGCCTTCTGTAATGGCGCTACCCGACAACACAAGACAACAGCACATTCACTGGCTAACAAGAAAAGCTGCAACAAGTAAAATCAATGAATAATAGGTAGATTAGAAATTCATTCTTTTGACAGGTAAAATGGTATACAGTGTACTGACAAATTAACAGACTCCCACTTTCCTGGTCACTTATTTACATTCTCAATGGCTGATGAGACATGGAGTGTTTGATGAAATATTAAAATTGGAAAAACAAGTTGCTAGTGCAAGAAACCCACCCGCCAATCGCTTAAGTTGATGTCAAGGAAAAACAAAGGGTAGATGAGTCATTTCTCACTCTACAAAAACTTCCCAAAAAACAGAAACGCAAAAATTAATACACACCTACAGCAGGAATACATACACAATTGGCCAGGATAGCGGGATTACGTTGACAAAGTTGGATCATACAAAAAAGACATGAAGTCCTGAAATAATTCAGTTACCTGTTCCTCAAGTTCGGAGTCAAGAATGTAAACAAGACTGCTTCCATCAATAATTAAAGCAAGTTGAGTGGAAACCGAAGTCCCACTAATAGAAACTCTTGATGTATCATTTAACAAAGCTAGAGCCTCAGTTAGACTTCTTCTGCATGATTCTTTTGAGTTCTTATTTATAATAATTTGTCTCATTTGGCCTGTGAGGAGCTTTGAAGAATAGCCAATTGATATAGCTGTTTCTTGCTTATCACCTGTCAGAACCCATACTTTAATCCCTGCATTTCTCAAAGATTCAATTGCTTCTGGCACCCCGGGCTGCAATCTATCCTCAATAGCAGTTGCACCTAACACAGTTAAATTTTTTTCTATGTTGCTAGCAACCTTGTTGAGCTGGGCTGCTCTTCCCATTAAAGCAGTGCTAGCAGCCTCATAAGATGATTGCCATTGACCAAATTCTAACTGATCAAGCACCCTCATCCCAATCACGAGTGTTCTCAACCCAACGGTGGAGTAAGATTTTAGATGAGCTTCTGTTGCATGCAAAACACTTGGATTTGTAGATTTGTCGATCACATTAAACATAGTAGTATCAGCACCCTTCACAAAGACTTTAACAGTCTTGTCTGGACAACCCAGTATCACAGACATCCTCTTTCGGTCACTATCAAATTCATGAAGTCCTAAAACATCATACCTGCATAGATACAGTTGAATAAGAGGGCGAGTTTACAAGCTAGTATTTACAAGCTGTTATTGTTATTATTTATCTTTTTGAGATAGGATATGATTTTCCCATGAGTCTTATACAGTGATAATAGACAATCAGACACGTGAAGGCAACCCGAATTCCAATGTACCCTCATTCAACTATAGAGTTAATGCATGCACTTCACATGCAACTACCGTCTCATACAAGACCAATGTTGCATGTTCAGTGTCTGATTCGGTTTCAGAAACGGTTTTGAATTTGCACTATGCTATTGAGTTTAAGTATAAAGCACCATGTCAACCTAGTTCAGTGGCAAAACCAGTTCCAGCAAGCAGGACTCAGTTAGAGGAGCGGCTAACTGAACTCCATGCCATGCAAACAAGACTAACTGGAACATCACATCATGTCAACTACTAAGTCAGAAACCGATACAGAACTAATTCTAACACCCTAGAAAAGCTACAGCTATCATGGAATGCCAATAAACTTCATCACACAAATATTCTGAGTTAAGCCTACCAGCTTTAAAAGGGGTAGAAAGAATAATAAATGGAAAGAGTCCAAATCACCTTTGTCTCTCCCCCATAATATCAATTAGTATGTGGCCAGATGTTCTTTCTACAAGCATGAAGCCATAGGCAGCAGCTGCATAAACCAGTGCTTGCTCATCAGGAGATTCGCCTTGGTAATCTATCGCCCTAATAGAAGAGTTGTCCGTATTTGTACCAATAGGCACGATAGTATTACAGGCTGCTAATCCAAGGAAAAAATCATAAATGCGAGCCCCTACATCAGTGTTCTTTCCATCTTTCACCAATCTTTGAAGTGTAGGATCAACCTTCACCTTCACCTTTGGCGTCCAGACCTGCCCATCAGCTAAATCCAAAAGAAGAAAGATAAACTACAAATTCAGTAAAATTTACATGACAAAAAAGTTGATTAATGTACGCATGTGCAGGTGAAAACATTCATTCTCCCGTTTAGAAAACATGCTTAAAGTGGAAAATAAACCATTGGCACGAACTGGCTTAAATGGAGTAAGTAACTATTGCGGAAAAAAAGGAGAAATATAAAGGTGACAACATAAAAAGTACCTTCAACAACATATTGCTCCTGCTCAACCTGCACATCCCCTATCTCATTGCCGTAATCTGTTCCCCATATACTAGCACATTTAAATTCCATCTTATTTTCAGTCAGTGTTCCCGTCTTGTCAGAAAACACATACTTGATTTGCCCAAGGTCCTCATTAATATTCAGGGCCCTGCACTGAAATCTAGTATTTGATGCCTCATCATACATGGCAGCATCCCGGTTCATGAAGTAAGACTGACCGACCCGCACAAGTTCCATGGATATGTAAAGTGAGATAGGAATCATAATTTGAAAGACGATAATGGCCATAAGGAATGTGAAGAATACTTCCAGGCCTATCCCATAATAATTAAAATCCTTTGGGAGGCCCTTATTATAGTCCTTCTTTCGGTAAAATGGCATTTCGTTTAATTCATCCATGTGACGCCTTACCCAGATACCAGAAAGGGCCGACACTATCGTGCATAGAGCAATCAAGAATAGGGAGAGTAGAATTATTTCATGATTCATTTGAGTCTCCAGTCTACTTCTCTTAGAGGGGGCTCCAGCATTATTAAGCATAGCTTTAGTTTCACGACCAGCATACACTACCACCCCAATCGCCCAATCTGTGTTCTTGAGCTCACACCCTCTCAAAATTATATTTGAAGGCCCTAATGACATCCTCTTGCCATCAACCTCCATAATTCCCTGAAAACCATATATGTTTCTATTGGGTTTATCACACTTTAGTATCCCACCAACCTTTTCTTTTTCAGGGTTCTTTGAAAGAGTCTCTTGTTTGGCATACCGAGTTTTCAAATTCGACTCGCCATCAAGATTAATGGTCTGAACATAAGCAACCCCGGTAGGATCACTTGTAGAGAGTAACACTATGTCGCAAGGAAGAGTCTGATTTGATGAAAGCTTTATGACTTCACCAACTTGAATATGCTTCCATTTCTTTAGTTGAAACCGACCATCTACTAACACGGAAGCAATCCGATTGTTCTCTTCTTTGTCATTTCGATGCCGCCTATAATCCTCAAATGCATCCTTTATAGCCGAAACAATCAACACAAAAGCTAATGGCAAGATAGACGCACCGCGACCAAAAACTGCAAGCTGGGGCAACTGATTGAGGACGGCTATTATAAGGAAGTATACATACGCTACCCTATGAAACTGCTCAAAAAGATTACGGGGCAAGAAAGTAAGGACTGAATACTTTGATGTCCGAATAGAATTTGCAGCAAATTCAAAGTTCTCATTTGTCAAAACTGGGTCATTTATATGGATCAACCTTGCGTCCTCGTCACTGATTTCCTTCTGGGAACGGCCGAAACCTTCGGAATCAGCCGTTCGTGACCCATATCTCACAGGTTTTTCATCCAAATCACCAAAATTCACCTCCCTCACGGAATTTCCAGCTGATCTCCAATGGAAGGAGGAAACACTTCCCTGAGATGCTGAATGCGTGATGGCATCACCCTTTGCCAAATTATATTCAGGCGGATAACTTGAGTCGAACGGGGAAGCTGAGGTGGCAGGTGGGTGTTGAACAGACTGGTAAGACGTAGCACTTCCACGAGAGGTGGAATACAAGAGGGAGTCACTCTTTGCAGAGGTCTCAACAGCTTGGTTGGTATCCCTTGCACTCTTGGAGGTGTTGTCAACGAGCCTTCCAGAAGAAGAGGGTTTAGACTGAAATGAGGAAACACTCCTTGTCGACGATGAACGCAAATTTAGGTCAATCTTGGGTGGACTCTCAGAATCCATCCCAGAAACAAAGTGAAAACTCTCTGAAATGGGGTTGGATAGATCTGGGAAGGACTGTGGGGAAGTCGGGGTTTTAGGTGAAGGAATCAACAATGGCCGATCTGAGGCCATGATCCCAATTCCAAAAGCACTCAATCATCAATCAGTCAACTCCACCCAGTATTATCAACTACCCACCTAGATCCTCCTAATTTTCTGACTGAGTTACCTACCAGCTCACAAAGTTGCCAATTTTCAATACATCATCAAACTACCTTCCAGTTCACAATAAAATGGGATTGATAAGAATCGACTTACTTGTTGAGGAAGGTAAGAGTAGAACAAAATGAAGGAACTGAAACTCTGCCTTTGCACAAATAAATTGTACGAGTAGTTAGTATATTAATAATATTAGTAATCAGCTCCAAGTCGTAAATAATGGGAGAAACAAATAATTCAAAGGTCAATGACATTTTAGAGAGGGTTTTCTAGAGGAAACCAATTTCAGTCGTAATGGGTGGCGACAACAAACTAACCCAAACAACACATTTCTGACAAGTCAAACTATTTGAATCATTATTATTATTATTAGGATTATTTCATGACAATACATAATCTCAACTATACATAATCTCGTTTTAATATGAATTATCTCGTTTTAATATGAATTATGCCTTCATTAATCTCATTTTGCTATGGACAAAATTATGACCTGCTATAACCGGTAATAGTGACCGGTTGTGACTTTCTAGGGTCCTTGAGTGTTCCGTCGTCGTTCGTGAAATTCAAAACAACAAGAAAATTAAAACATTTTTTTTTTCATGGCTTCTATAATACTAATCAGGAAAAAAAATGCAAGACGAATTTTGGGAAGGTTCAAAAAATTTTAACCAACAACCGAAACTGAAGAGGAAGGTTCAACCGGTTTTCCAGGTAACCGGTCGCCTATATCAATGAGAGATTAATAAAGGCATAGTTCATATTAAAACGAGATTACGTATAGTTGGGATTAATCTAAGAAGCCCCTTATAGTTGGTATTATTGTCATGAAATAACCCTTATTATTATTATTCATCAATTCTTAAAATGAAACTAATAATAATGAATAATGAATACTTATGAGTTCTAGAAGGAATTCGGGGAAGAATTAGAAGAAAAAAAAAAAAGGATGCCAGGATTTGACCGGGGATCCAAAGAGGAAGATGCGTATGTGGGGTTTAATTGATTAAGTTTGGAAATTAATTCGGTGATGTAACTATGAAATTGCATGCAGGTGTTGGTTGAAAAGTAGCGCAATTGTGTGTATTAATGGAAGAGGAGGCTGCTTCTATTGAATACGTACTCGTTATTGATGGTTCCATCAACCTTTCCACTAAGGAAATAACACAACTCATATATTTTCCCGTTCAAATAAGCTAAGAGTGAATCGAACCCTTGACCTCATGTGCATGACCCTTCTCCTCTCCAACTACACTCTAACATTAAGAAAATCTGATTGATTACATTGATTACGAAAATCACATGTTTTAAATGGAATATATCACATACAATATTTAATATGGAATCTATGATGATTTTTTTTTAAAAAGTATAAACATATTGTATTCCGTTTTAACAAAATAGTTGCATTATTTTTGTTAATAGGAGATTGCACTATCCCGTACAATATTTTACATAAATATAAAATAGTTATGATTATTATATTATATCTTTCTGATCATATTCGAGAAGAAATATTTGTAGAAAATATAATTGATTGATTGATTAGAATATAATTGATTGATTGATTGATTAGAATATGCAAATTTTTATACAATTTGTGGACATGACGTAGGTCCACCCCGACGCGGCCACGCGCGGGTTTGGGTAGGCGAATGAACCTCCATATGAGAAGGATCGAATTGAAATTTAAGTCGAAATGGAGTCGCCACCGAATTTTATGGTTATTCGGAACCGTTCGAGCCCACTCTACATCGCCATGGCCCATACACAAAGTATGGCCCATTTTGGTTTGAGAGTTGATTGGGCTCGTCCCTTTGCATATCGATATAGATGCCGACTTGAGCGGTTAATCGTATATTGAATGACTCTCGTTGCCAATGGATTCGGACATCCGGAAACCATGGTTCTGAGTAAGGGGTGAGGGTACGTGTTGGGAAGCCCACTAAGGACACCCAACCCCGCCCGCACTTAGCGGCCTCTACTAGGACATCGTTTGACTTTTTAATATGCGCGTTAGTGATTCGGTGAAATGTTATGCAAACAGCGTTTTAGCTAAGCATGCGAATTAAATGTGAGCTACGTCAATTTAATGCATCTAATTTATTGTCGAAGTGATTTAGCATGCGAGGGTTCATTTAAAAGCGGTAAAACGCAAATAAATAAAGCAAAGCAAAAATAAATCGATTACAAGTTACACGGGCGGAATACAACCCGGAATTCACAATACGGCATACAATAAAATAGAATGATCGAAATATACAATTGAAATGACGAGCAATAATTATAAACGGACCCGTGTATAAGCTAGACCGTGAATTTGTGTAGGTGGACGAACTTTAAAAAAAGACGAGGCTCGAATGTTGCATTAAAGCTCTCGGATTTCTGGGCTACAGGACCCACTCGGCCGAGTCATGGCCTGACTCGGTCGAGTGTGTCTTTAAATTAGCTACTGCCCGTTTTTTAAGGTGCTACTCGATCGAGTAGCTTGCGTACTCGGTCGAGTGACATCTGTACGAGGTATGACTCGTGTGGTTTTATGTGTTTTAAATCGATGGTTGGCCGAGTCAAATAAAAATATTGACGCATTTAGATTTAACTCGGTTTGTCGGTATTATAATCATGTCTTATATGATTATAATACCGTTATCGGATTTTTGTAAAAAGGTTGACGTTAGATTTAAAAATTTGATTAATGACGGAATTGCGTCCCTCTACGTCACGACATCGATATTAATCCTTACGGATTATGCGACGTCGGTTTTCGTGTCAACGGGTTCCGTACTAATCTTTGAAATGGATTCATACGCGTTCAACTACGAATGATCGGGATCGTGTTAATAAACGAACCTTAAAAAAATGATCATCGTAATCAAACGAATTAGGATCCGAGTTTTGATATTATTATATATACACGGTACATACGATATTATAGTAAAATATAATAACGATGATTAAATGCGAAAGGTAAAATGTTAGCGTTAGTAATCATGTCGTTACTATCGACTAAATATAATACTATAGCATAAATGAATGTACATAAAAAGGAACGAGAAGAAAGGAAGAAGAAGGAGAAATCGGTGTTGAATTGTTACACCCTCAACCTACATGCTCTTGCTTCTCGGGATACAGTTCGTCTAATGGCGGCAATGGCGCGGGAACGTCGAGATGTGTAGGAGGAGTTGATGGTGTGTATATGGTGACTTGGTTTGTATGGATTTTTACGAGTTTGTGCTCTCGAAATGCGTGCAAGGATGACGGTGTTTATGGATGAAAAATGTGTGCTAAAGGGTTGTGGAAGAGTTGTAAGAGTTGTCCCTTGTGTCAAAGGTTGACGGGTATTTATAGGGGCCTCGACACATGGGTCACTCGACCGAGTGGCGCGGGTGCACTCGGTCGAGTGCCCTCGCGGATGCACCTGAACCGTTTTTGTGAGGCTCCACTCGATCGAGTGGGCAATCCACTCGACCGAGTGGATCAATTAGGCCGTGCTAAATCGGGAAGGATTGGCCTTAATTTGCTCTTGATTGATTATGATTGATTTTGGATAATTTTGAATGATCTTGGCTGATTTTTGAACCTGGTGCATGTTTTGAGAATGCATCCGGTCGCTTTTGGTGTTGGGTTTGTCTTGACCGGGTTTTGACCCGGTCGCTAAAAGACGGGAATTATTTTTGGTGTCGGTTTTGGCCCAAATTAGTCTTGTTTGACTCGGAATGACCCACTGTGCCTGGTTTTGAGGTTGGTTTTGTGAGATTTGTATCCCGTTAATAGCCCATGCCGAACATTATTAATTTCGAGCCCGTACCCGAGCGCGTTAGAGCACGTTAGCGTCCGATCATCATCGGGTGTTTTTTGAAAACTGCTATAGACACCTGGCGGTCAAATTTTGGGTGTCTACAGAGCCCCCACTCTGACTGAGGCTTGGACAAGGCGAAAGTCAGAGTAGCTACCAAGTCAATTAAGACCTGGTAGGCTTTCGTTCGGGTCGTTTATAGTCCATTAGACTCGCGTGAAGGGCTCGCCAGCCATAAGTTAGAAATCATACCTGAGCTGATGATGATAACTCCGTGGGGAACCGGACTTGTCGCATAAGTCCTGGGTGTGCCTATATGTGGGCTCATCCCGTACCATTCCGGGGAAAATGCCGCCTTGGGCTTCCGCTGGGGAGATTTAGAGGGTTGCATGTCCCTGTCTGAGTCGTACCTGTATAAGTCACATAAAATGTATGCAATACGTAGGTAGCAAAAATGACTCGTGCTGGGAAATAATGTTTTTTGAATTTTTGAAAGTTTTGATATTTTTGAACCTTGAAATCGAAATCCTGAAAGCAGCTCACATGCTAGGTTTTCAAATTGAAAGGGGTAGAAATGAAATTTGCAATTTAAATAGACCGAAATTTGACCTTGTCGAAAAGGATTTTCTCAAATGGCTAAGTTTTGCAAATTTTAAAATGGGAATTTGAAGAGAGAGGTATACTGACAGACTCGACTCTGGACGTGACCGGACGAGTTGACAGACACGACTGAACTCTCAAGGGATTGGGCCGTGACTCGGTAGGGGGGTGGGCCACCTAACAAGACTCTTAAGTTGCGCTATTCCACAGCCTAGGCGAGTGGTAACATGGTCGAATCCTCGGAATGGGAAGGATGCGTTATCGGGGAATTGCAGTAGTCTGTAATGAGACTGCAACTGAACAACAGGGCTTAGCAATGTTGTTGTCTAGCGCTCTTGAATTCTTGGGTTCGAGGTATAGGCCCGAAGTGGGCGTTGTCTCGAGTCCTGACAGATCCTTGTCTTCGACTGAGCCGAGTACTAGGACACACTATAGACAGGAGGCTAGTTTGAAATCTTTTGGATTATGTGAGTGGATGGAGAACTTCTGTCTAAGAGAAGCCCCCAGGACAACAAAGCTAGCTGTTGAGAACATGACAGTGTCGTGACCGGAATGATGGCGCTTTTTTAATGTGTGTCAATGTGGGGTGGTTGTGCCTGTATTGAAAGGCTGCCTACGTATTCACGTGTAGTGAAATCAAACCAAGCCGTAGTTCAGTGGATTGGAAGATATATTATGGTGCCTAGTTTATTAATGCTTTGTGTGTGACTAGCCATAACGATGGTGTAGGCTAGGTGTGTTCCCAATGATGTCTTGATCATGGGGATAGAATAGTTAGGATGTTGATCCTGTGGCTGTGAGCGTTCTCCGGGGTAGCCCCCAGAGGTGGTGTGAACTATTTGGGCATGTTCTATGCCGACTGCAAGTTGAGTTCCCGTGTTCTTGGTTTGGATGAGAAGAGTTGGGATGGGATTTTAACGAGTTCTGCTCTCGGGGATTTGACGAGTTCTGCTCTCGGGGATTTTTAACGAGTTCTGCTCTCGGGATTTTTAACGAGTTTTGTTCTCGGGATTTTTAATGAGTTCTGTTCTCGGGATTTTTGATGAATTTTGATCTCGGGTCTTTGGCGAGTTTTGATCTCGGGTCTGTGTATGGTGATTGTGAATTCTGTTATGTAAAGGGGAAGTCGAGTAAAATGGCTCGAACTTTGATTGGGATAGGTTTTGATAATGCGGGATCTGGTTTTTGATGTCTGGGCCTAATGGTTAGGGGTATCCTATGGAGCTTGAATCCTCAAAATTCCGGGCTGTCTCTGGCCTGGGTCTCGGGAAGGTCTTGAAGGTTGTAATGTGGGAAGGCTGAGTGTGGTGTTAGCTGACCAGCTTGATTGAGTATTGATAACTTTGAATTTGACCGTTTTCACTACGGTCATGGGTTCTTGAATATTTTTTGGCTGACCTCTTAGCCCCGGTCATGGGTTTTTTGAATTTTGGTTGACCCCTTAGCCCCGGTCATGGGATTCTTTATTTGGATTGACCGCTTTAACCTCGGTGATGGGTGCCTCTTTTTTTTTTTTTGACAATGGCCCTTTTTTTTTGGCCTTTTGCTTCTTTCCTGGACTTTTGATTTTTTTTGTCCAGTTTTTTTTTTTTTTTTTTTTTTTTTTTCGATTACCCCCCGATGGTGTTGTGGACGGATATGGGGGTGGGCCCATCGGTTGGATTAGGCTTGTGGAGCTAAACCTTTGTAAGGTGTAAGCCTAGTTGATATTTGTGTGAGTGCAACTCATGGTGGAGTACTCTACGGTAAACATGGTGGTTTGGATCTCGGTATTGTCATCATAATTCCGAGCAGGCTTGGTGGGAGTATCGTCCCGAGTTGGGTATTTTTGGTCAGACTAACACCTAAGGTAGGGATTTGTCGGTCTTATTTAAGGGGTGTTTATTGTGGGGAGATGGGCTTGCCTCCCGTCTTGAACCCAAACTAGGAGACTACCCGGATTTGTCATAGGATTTGATATGCTCCTGCTAAGGGTAGTTTTGTGGTTTTCTATACCAGACATGGAACAGGTAAAAGGAAAACACGGGTCTCAGTTCCTGCAGTCATTATAGATGTGCCTATAATAGTCACGTGCATGTGCTCACAGTGTATGATGGTGTTCATCATGTTCTCGGAAACACATAAGGGAAGTATATATGAGAAATTGAAAAAGCTGATTTTATTGGATTGAAAAAGAGGACAGAATACAGTTGACTCTGACTCTGACTTTGAAATTGCAAGAGATAGAACATCCTAGACTCGGACTCAAATCAAATCTGGGCTCTTGGATGAGGTTGTCAGTAGTCTTTGGCTTCTAAGGACTCAAGTGGATATCCAGTATAGCCTTCGGTAGAAGCTTCACCCAGATCTTCATTATGTCGAAGATCGTCTTCAATCCTGATGCCCATTTCGGTAAGCACTGCAAAGTTTGAAATGCCGGCATACCTAAGATGGATGCGGTAGGAGGGTAGGAGGTTGTTGATGAACGCCTCCACTAGTGTCTTCTCGCTGGGCTTGTCTACCAGCTTAACACTCTTGGCCCGCCAACGTTGAAGGTATTTGGTGAAACCTTCTGTTGGATCTTGGGCCATGACTTCTAAAGTCCGCATGGTTGTCTGAAGTTCAGTGTTATCAGAATAGTTTTTAGCGAACTCGGTAGCCACATCTTCCCAAGTGGGGAATCTTTTTGCATTAAGCCTATAGAACCAGGCTTTTGGATATTTTCCGAGAGATGTGCCGAACAGATTGATGAACATGTCGGCTTTGACCCCCTTGATTGCCATAAATGCCTTGAAGGCTCGGAGGTGTAGTAATGGATCCTCCGTCCCTTCGAATATGGGTAACCCCTCTAAGTTGAGATCTGTTGGTAGTTTCTTACTGATGGGTGTATAGTCTCGGGAGTTCTCAATATAAATGTTATTCCCTTGAAGAGCGTGGAACTGTTGTTCTAGCCCACGCACCGTGCTGATCAGTTTGGCAAATGGTCCAGTATTTACCGACCCAGAATCGAGGTCTTGCCGTTCAATGGCAGTTAGACGAGCATTTATGGCCTCTTGGTTGGTTTTCAGGAACCCTATATGGGTTTCGGTTATGGCCTGCCTACTAACCATTGTTTCCAGCGAAGCCTTTATTTCATTGATGGTGTTTTCCATGTCCCTATTTCCGGTTGTGGGTGCCATATTCTGCGAGAATACCCACGCAATCAGAAATGTTGCTTCGGAACTTGACTACACCAAGGCATAGGAAATAGCGCGGGAGGAGAGACAACTCTGGTTTGACTCGGGTTAGACTCTCCTAAGACAAATACGTGGGGTGCGATTCTCGGAGTGACTGTGATTAATCTCCCCGTCGGAGACTAGCCCCCAAGTGAGACCAAAGACTCCGATAGGACTCAGATGGTGTGACATCTAAGTGACTCGAAAATGGGGTACGGGAGACAACACGTGTAAGACGTGACCCTTAGAGCAACCGTGATTGATCGCTCTGCTAGAGGGTAGCCCCCGAGTGGGGTTGAAGATTTTGTTAAAACTCGAGTGTCGGACGAGTGACCCTTAGACGTAAGGACCGTGAACCTTTTTTATAGGGCTATGCCTTGTAAAAGGTTGACTCGGAAAAGACATCTAGACGGGTGACTCGTGAAAGATGGGCCTTTCTTAGGATTCGGCGAGTGGGCCGAGTCCCGTTTGAAGAAAGGTCAACGTGAGACATCCCCAGACTTTGGACTCAATTGTGTAGACGGGCCCTCCTTTGTAGGAGTGTGTCCTACGTAGGTGGGTCATGCCTTAGTCAAATAAGGCGGACTGGGGTAGGGAGGAAACCCGTGATGTAAGATCAACGGAGTTTCGACGCTAAAGACCTTCGACGACTTATGACATGACCCGACACTGCTGAATACGGGAAGTCCTAAGAAGGGGAAGGTTTTGAAATTTGATAGTTTTGGAAACCCCGAGAAAATCTCGGGGAAAGGCCCGATTTTTCGAGAAAATCGGAAAGGGTATCGGGCCTTGGTTTTGATGGTTCGAAAATATTTTCGAGTTTTGAATTGGGCAGCATACCGGCTAGAAATAGGCTATTTTGAGTAAAATCATAAGTCCTAAATTCGGTATGTGTCCCGGGTTTTGAAAATTGGATATCTTGAAATTTGAAAATTTGAATGTTGGAAAAAAGAATTTCCGACGATTTGAAAATTTGAAGATGAGATCCCGAAGATTTGAAAATCGAAAACGGCATCTCGAAGATTTGAAAGTTGAAAATGGCATCGCGAGGATTTGAAAATTGAATTTTGAAAATTCGAAAATCGAATGGTGGATCGGAAATTCGAATTTTGAAATGGGCAGCATGCCGGCTAAAAAAATAGGCTTGTTTTGAGTCAAATCTTAAGTCTAAATTTCGGCAGCTTTCCGAGTTTTTGAAAATTTGAATATTTTTGGAAAGATGCATTTTTGAAATGACGATTTTTGAAAATGACACGGAAACCAAGTAGCACATAGTCACGTAAGCATTACAACGACGCCATGTATGCTTTACACTAAGTCTCGGTCGGTCTGAATAGGGTCTATACCAGTGTTCATAGTCTAGTCGAGAAACGGGACGGACTTCCTAACTCGAGTGGAATTTAGAACATGCCGCAAGGTCCATACGAGTCGACCATGAACACCTTTAACGCATCCAAAGCTGAATACGTCGTGGTATAGTGGGACGTCGGTCACCAGTACCGGCCCGGGTAAATATGGGGTTATGCATGAACCGTAAAACTAAAACGCATATTGTACTCGTCAAACGATTTCTATTCGAGTCTCATCCTGAGAACTCCGATGGTAAGGCACACATCGGTTGATCCCCAGCGGAGTCGCCAAATTGTGGACATGACGTAGGTCCACCCCGACGCGGCCACGCGCGGGTTTGGGTAGGCGAATGAACCTCCATATGAGAAGGATCGAATTGAAATTTAAGTCGAAATGGAGTCGCCACCGAATTTTATGGTTATTCGGAACCGTTCGAGCCCACTCTACATCGCCATGGCCCATACACAAAGTATGGCCCATTTTGGTTTGAGAGTTGATTGGGCTCGTCCCTTTGCATATCGATATAGATGCCGACTTGAGCGGTTAATCGTATATTGAATGACTCTCGTTGCCAATGGATTCGGACATCCGGAAACCATGGTTCTAAGTAAGGGGTGAGGGTACGTGTTGGGAAGCCCACTAAGGACACCCAACCCCGCCCGCACTTAGCGGCCTCTACTAGGACATCGTTTGACTTTTTAATATGCGCGTTAGTGATTCGGTGAAATGTTATGCAAACAGCGTTTTAGCTAAGCATGCGAATTAAATGTGAGCTACGTCAATTTAATGCATCTAATTTATTGTCGAAGTGATTTAGCATGCGAGGGTTCATTTAAAAGCGGTAAAACGCAAATAAATAAAGCAAAGCAAAAATAAATCGATTACAAGTTACACGGGCGGAATACAACCCGGAATTCACAATACGGCATACAATAAAATAGAATGATCGAAATATACAATTGAAATGACGAGCAATAATTATAAACGGACCCGTGTATAAGCTAGACCGTGAATTTGTGTAGGTGGACGAACTTTAATTAGTTACACATTATATTGCGTATTAATCAAAGGACGGAGGTTCGAGACCTAGACGTGGTGCTAGCCCGATCTCGAACCTCGATGTCTTGTCCCGACTTATCACCTCGAGAAATTGAGTCTAAATTAATTTTACATCGGATACGACTAAAGAGTCGTCGACATAAAATTAATAATGTGAGACCGTCGATCAAAATCGTTTAAGTGAGGTGATATATATGAGTTTTGAAAAGGAGATCACGTGATTGACTTTACACGTGTCGACTAAGTCGTAAAAAAAGACGAGGCTCGAATGTTGCATTAAAGCTCTCGGATTTCTGGGCTACAGGACCCACTCGGCCGAGTCATGGCCTGACTCGGTCGAGTGTGTCTTTAAATTAGCTACTGCCCGTTTTTTAAGGTGCTACTCGATCGAGTAGCTTGCGTACTCGGTCGAGTGACATCTGTACGAGGTATGACTCGTGTGGTTTTATGTGTTTTAAATCAATGGTTGGCCGAGTCAAATAAAAATATTGACGCATTTAGATTTAACTCGGTTTGTCGGTATTATAATCATGTCTTATATGATTATAATACCGTTATCGGATTTTTGTAAAAAGGTTGACGTTAGATTTAAAAATTTGATTAATGACGGAATTGCGTCCCTCTACGTCACGACATCGATATTAATCCTTACGGATTATGCGACGTCGGTTTTCGTGTCAACGGGTTCCGTACTAATCTTTGAAATGGATTCATACGCGTTCAACTACGAATGATCGGGATCGTGTTAATAAACGAACCTTAAAAAAATGATCATCGTAATCAAACGAATTAGGATCCGAGTTTTGATATTATTATATATACACGGTACATACGATATTATAGTAAAATATAATAACGATGATTAAATGCGAAAGGTAAAATGTTAGCGTTAGTAATCATGTCGTTACTATCGACTAAATATAATACTATAGCATAAATGAATGTACATAAAAAGGAACGAGAAGAAAGGAAGAAGAAGGAGAAATCGGTGTTGAATTGTTACACCCTCAACCTACATGCTCTTGCTTCTCGGGATACAGTTCGTCTAATGGCGGCAATGGCGCGGGAACGTCGAGATGTGTAGGAGGAGTTGATGGTGTGTATATGGTGACTTGGTTTGTATGGATTTTTACGAGTTTGTGCTCTCGAAATGCGTGCAAGGATGACGGTGTTTATGGTTGAAAAATGTGTGCTAAAGGGTTGTGGAAGAGTTGTAAGAGTTGTCCCTTGTGTCAAAGGTTGACGGGTATTTATAGGGGCCTCGACACATGGGTCACTCGACCGAGTGGTGCGGGTGCACTCGGTCGAGTGCCCTCGCGGATGCACCTGGACCGTTTTTGTGAGGCTCCACTCGATCGAGTGGGCAATCCACTCGACCAAGTGGATCAATTAGGCCGTGCTAAATCGGGAAGGATTGGCCTTAATTTGCTCTTGATTGATTATGATTGATTTTGGATAATTTTGAATGATCTTGGCTGATTTTTGAACCTGGTGCATGTTTTGAGAATGCATCCGGTCGCTTTTGGTGTTGGGTTTGTCTTGACCGGGTTTTGACCCGGTCGCTAAAAGACGGGAATTATTTTTGGTGTCGGTTTTGGCCCAAATTAGTCTTGTTTGACTCGGAATGACCCACTGGGCCTGGTTTTGAGGTTGGTTTTGTGAGATTTGTATCCGTTAATAGCCCATGCCGAACATTATTAATTTCGAGCCCGTACCCGAGCGCGTTAGAGCACGTTAGCGTCCGATCATCATCGGGTGTTTTTTTGAAACTGCTATAGACACCTGGCGGTCAAATTTTGAGTGTCTACACAATTATACCGTTGATTAGTAGATTTCTATGATTGGTTGATTGATTAAAATATGCAAATATTTATTCTCCGAAATATATGTACCGTGCCATAAATTCTCTTACCACTAAAAGATTAACTCTTACTAACATTTTTTCTGCCTAAAGATATTCACTAACAAAAATTAAAAAATAGATCAAATACGCAATGTGCAAATCGAACTCTTAACCTTATGTGTGTCACCCACTCACCCTTCTTCTTTCCAACTACAAACATCTTAGAGCAAGTCCAGTAGTTGTTTTAAAGGACCTGCTTCCAATTACTAAAAATATTCTAGCTACATGGAAACCATTGGAGAGGAAAATTGTATTGTAGCTTGAAACCATATCCTGTTTGTTCAAGCTACACATGCTTGAGAATTTTTCACCTCTCTTTTGTGAAAATTTCATGCTACAAAGCTACAACCCTTGTAGCTTACTATTGGAGTAGGTTGTAGTTGAAAAATAATGTAGCCCAAAAAGATGAGTTGGCAAAACTAGCTACAATAACTATTGGACTTGTTCTTACTGATTAAATTATCACTAAATCACACATAAAACTATACACCACAAAAATTATGTAATTAAGAAAATTTGATTGATTACATTGATTAGGAAAATCACGTGTTTTACATATGACATGCAACATTTAATAAGGAATGCATGATCAATTTTTTTTAAAAAGTATAAACATAATGTATATTCCGTTTTTAACCAAATAGTTGCACTATTTTTTGTTAATAGGAGATTGCACTATCCCATACAAAATTTTACGTGGAATATAAAATAGTTATGATTGTTATTGTATATCTTTCTTATCATATTCGAAGATCATATTCTTAACATCGATATAAATTTAGTAACTATATAAAAACGAAATATATACCGATTGTTCATACAAAGCCTAATATATAGTAAAACAGTTTTTCTAACGTGTGCCCAGTGGGCACACGTTAAGATGCTAATTAAAGCCAAATACTCTATATACTACTCTAAGACAATAACAGTTACTAACATTTTCCTATAAAAATACACTAATTTAAATCGGGAAGTAAAAGAACATTTCACTAATGAATTCACAAACTATTCATTTTCATTAATGTTAAAGAAATTGACAAAAAAAATTATGAAAATAATTAGAGAAATTTTAAGATATGATGTCATTAACCATAGAAAAAAAGCATGTATCTATGAAAATTTTATTTTTGAAATGAGCTATTTACTTTTACTTT
This sequence comes from Agrostemma githago, assembly GCA_958450325.1. NCBI lineage: Eukaryota > Viridiplantae > Streptophyta > Magnoliopsida > Caryophyllales > Caryophyllaceae > Agrostemma > Agrostemma githago. The sequence goes on from OY288258.1 coordinate 42,003,647, forward strand.
TACAAAACTATATACTCATTCCAATACCACTAAGATCTTATAATTTACTATTCAAATATGAGGATTATAATTATCATATAGAAAGATCATTTTGGTACAGGGAGTACAAAATATGGAATATACTATTAAAATCCGTATAAAAAAAGTTTCAGAAATTACATAATATATAAGTCTTATGTCTGAGACAGGCCATTTAAAAAAAACTAATGAAAAATTGAATTTTTTTTTATATAAAGAGAATGTATCGCGGTGTGGTAACCATTAAAAAAGTTCATTATTATACAATTTTTGATAAATATTTATGTGTTTTAAGCTATGCTAAAGAGAGAAGTGGGTATCTCGAAACGTGAGATGACATATATAAAAAATATAAAAAATATTTTCATTAATTACACATTACTTAATACATTTCAAGACATTACTCAAGTATTTTGGTTAGTTTTGCGATTTAAAAAATATTTTCCTATATCTAAAGTACGCAGTCGATAAATAGTAAAAATAAAATAATTAATTTTTTTTTTTAAAATCTTAAATGTAATATTCTATAAGATATTTATATTATAAATACCGTGCATTGCACGGGGTCTACACTAGTTACAATTAAGTTGGTAACTATTCTTTTGGATTGAAATAAATTGCACTGAAGTACTGACACAAATTAAGATCCATGGGGCTAAACTGAAGTGATCTGAGGTGAAAATAAGTTGAAAATAATATGGTTTAACTCAATTAGACCATTCTCAAGCTAGAGCTGGCAATTCGAATCGTGCCACCGCGGTCGGCCCGGCCCGACACGGCTGGAAGCCAAGCATGGGCCCAGCCCGACGTGCCTAAAGTCAAGTCGCGACAAAGTTTTTGGGCGAAGACCGTCTTAGGCACGGGCACGGATTGTCCGGCCCGCTGACAGGCATGGTTTGGGCCCAATTTCAAGCCAGCACAGGCACAACATAAAGCCCAGAAATTGCAGGAAGAAGATACTGAGAGACGTTGGAGTATAGCAGTTTATGGTGTTGGAGGAGGGAGTAACGGCTAATTTTTTTTTTATTTTTTTTTCGTCTAATTTTCTAAATCTATATATACTCATTTCATTCAACTCAATTTCACACAATTACACAAATAATTCTAATCTACTTCTAATATTCTATTCTTATAATCTTCTTATAATCTTATCAATATTCTACTAGTATACTTTTTTTTTGCAGTTAAGATCAATTTCATTAATAACTAACCATCCAACATCTACAAACGATGTCAAATTGAACTGAATACATATTTGTAAAAAAATAAATAATGAACACCTTTGAGACAAAGATCGTTATTAGAGTAGTGCGCTTCTGCATAACCTTCTATATATCGATGTTCATTGACACAGCCTCTCGCGAAGGAATCTATAGATCTGATTAAATAGTCTTCAAAGGGACGAACTTTCTCTATTTCGACAAATAGTAGATCGAGATCTGACCACAACTGTATCACCGAACGTAGAAATTTCATTGCTCTCATGATCTTGCACATAAATCTTGGACTTCTCCCAAAGAGAGAGCAAACCCATCAATTGATGGGGGCAAAACCTCACAAGGGGGAGGCAAGAGTTATTCATAATTATCTAAAAAAAACTAAATAAGATTAATAATAATACTGTAATAGAGATTCAAATTTGGGGCTTACCACTACCGAAATTGGTAGATGGCAGTCCCGAACGAAGAATTTATTTTCTTTTTCTTTTTTATGGTTTTGGGGGAGGAAGAGGAGATAGGTAAGGAGTAATTTATTCTACTACTATACTAATTATCAATATTCTACTAATCTTATGCTAATCTTCTACTAATCTTATAATATAAGTTATACTTCTTTTGAGTAAGTCTGAATGATGTTCCCTTAGGTTTTGGGGACAAAAATAAAGACGTATTAATGTGTGGCTAAAAAAGGAGAAATAGTGAGAAATGTAAGAGTGAATATGAGTCACATATTGATGACTTAAGAAAGAAAGTGGAAAGAAAAGATAACTCAGCCCAAAAGGAAAAGAGAGAAGATCATTCAGACTCGGAGAAAGTAACAATTATTACTAATCTTATAAAAATTATTTATACAAAATATAATAATTTTAATATAGTAGTTAGTTGTTTCATGTTGAAGTTTGAAGGTTTTCGTTGTGTTTTTCGGGGCTTCTTTTACGAGAATGAAGTATAGACCGCATCGGTTTTTGGGCATTTTATTATATTCTATTGAATCTTGATATTCGATCGCTTCTCCGGAATTCTACACCCTTTGTTTGCATTTTCTAACTTAATATCATTTACTTTAGTTTTGTTAATTATTGTTGATTTTTAGTACTTAATTATTGTCTTCACTAGTTCACTTATTAAGTTAACTTATAAGTAATTTGTTACCTATTAATTTGTTAATTAAATTGTTAATTGAATTGGTAATTAGCTTCACTCAAATTGTTAATTAAATTGTTAAACCCGTTAAAAAATAAAAATCATGTCAGAATCACGTCACACCGAGTCGGGATAAAAAAGTAGTCGATCACGTCAAGGTAGCGTAGAACCCTCAGGTTCACAAACACCACAATCGGAGGCACACGGTCAATAATATACGACCCCACAATTTAACCCCAACCAAAATCAATGGTCCTGTTTCACACCTTCATACCTTCAAGGAATGCAATCTGGCATCCTGACCCCTTACGATTTCGATCAAACCGGCCTAGGCTCTCAACAACCTTTTAACAATCCGACCAACCTATTTAATTTTGATAACCCAGCAATGTCGGGCAGGCCACCGCTACCGCCGCCTTTAACACAAATGACGTATACACTATTTATACAATCTTCGAGTCAATACACGTCTACACCCGACTCATCTACACATACCACGTCACAATTCACAACACAAGATCCACAATCCGAAGAAGTCTAACAAACAATTGAACAACCCAATAATGAGATAATATGGATGACAGAAGAAGAAATGGCTAAACTGAATGCAAGGGCGTCGACAAGTAATGCATGGCTTCACTTTATTAAAAGTAAAGATAAAAAATGGGCTCGTTGTAGTGTATGTAGGATTTTAAGTGACTTAAGCGCATCCGATACCAATCACCTTACACGATATACGCTAAAAAAATTTTTTCCCAAAGAAGACGGTCAAACATGATCACTTAACCAATTTGTGACCCGACGCACTCATCAACGTAACAAGACCATAACTATTGTTTTGGTAAAATTTACCGGATTTACGATTTCGGTTGCGGGTTAAAGCGATCGTCCTATAACTACGGGTTGACGAAATTGAGACGGATCTAGTAAACAAAGAACAATGAAAGAAAATGAATGACACACAAAGTTTTGGTGACGTGGAAACCCGATGTGGAAAAAACCGCGGGGGGAGTCGGAATCCCGCCAAGATTTCATTATGAACGGAAAAGAATGAAGATAAGAATAAAAATATGGGTATATAATCTATGGATGACGATGAGTATTTTGCTATATTGTAGGCTTGGAGTTGGTGTGCAGTGATGATGCCTTTCTTTCCTCCCCTCTTTCCTTTTTATATTGCTGCTGCTGCTGACCGTTATCCTCATTTATTGCTTGGAATCTGGCATTCAATCCCCCCCTTTATTGCCTGAGATCTTGGCCTTTAATCCCTCCCCCAGCCGTTACATCCACCTCCTCATTTCTCTCCTGTTCTGCAAGAAGGTTCCCCATTTGTAGGGGTTGCCTCTTTAATCTTCTTTCTTTTGTTTGTATGGGCCGAATTTGTTGTAGTTAGGTTACGTTTTGGGCTTTCTCATTTGCTTGGCCCATTACCTTGTTTATTATTCAGGGTTTGTTTGACTTGACGACTTTTGATTATTTTGACTTTCGTCTTTTAGTCTTCGACTTTGACTTCCGTCCTTGACCTTCCGACCTTTGACCTTTGACCTTTTGACCTTTGACCTTTGACCTTTTGACCTTTGACCTTCCACTCGTAATGTGCCACGTCGCATTCTGAGGATGCAGAATTTATCCCGAACAACTATGATTGTAACTCATGCGCCGACGAATTATCTAGAATGATAATTCAAACGAAAAAACCTTTTGCTCTAGCAAAACATCCAACGTTTAACAGATACGTAAAAACCAACCAATCTGCTCAAAAGAAACGAGTCGTCGTAGTGTTAAACCTAAAGCAATGAAACAATATATGGAGTGTAAAATGAAGTTTATTTCTATCATTTTAGAAACATGACATCTAGATTATCATTAACGGCTGATGGATGTGATTCCTGTTACAATTATTCATATATATGCTTAATAGCTCACTGGCTAGATCATGATTGGGTTTTTAATTACAAAAAAGAATTATAGAGTTTGGTAAATTAGAATTTCCGCATACCGTTAATAATATCCTCAACATTATTATGAAAGGGGTACACGAATATGTAATTAGATCTAAAATTTTAACTATTACTTTTGATAATGCCACGTCTATGTTGCTTGCATGCGCTAACTTGTTAAAGAGTAATTTAGAAAATGTATTTTTAGATGGTAAATTGTTACATGTTCGATGTGCTTGTCATGTGTTAAACTTATGTGTTCATGATGGTCTCACGGGTCTAAGAGAATATCATGCTAAATTTAAAAGGATCTTTGTGCACTTGAACACGTGTAACTGGAGGTGTCAAGAGTGGCGTAATTTTTGTAAAGAACAGATTATACGGTATAGAAAATTTCCCTCAGAAAATAACAGGAGGTGTAATCCCCTAAAAATTCTAACGCAATACAGTGACGGAAACAGTGTAGAGTTGAGAATAAAAAACACTGACAAACTATATCTTATTAAAACAAATGGTAAGTCAATACAAATGCCTCTTTTTCAAAAGGACTAAAAAGGAAATTCTCCAAACGGGTTATACAAATCCATAAATTACATGGATAAAGAAAGAGTAGGATCCACACTACTCGCTAGCTTACACCAAAACCCAGCAGCAAATACCTGTCATGTTATAAACATAACAGCCACGTCACTAGGGAGTAACTTGGACGTTCTCCTAGCAATATTATATCATATGGAAAATAATAGTATTATTATATCAAAATAATTAAAATGGAAAACATTAAATGATATAATAAAAATAAGCTTTCGGAGAAAAACTTAAAATATTGGAACAATAAAATCAGAACAAGTTTTCAGAACAAAACTTCAAATATTTGCCAACCTGCAAACCAAAATGTATCGATAATAATAAAAATATGCAAAATGACGTTATGGATAGGATTAGTGTCGACGACAAGACTTTCACTAGGAGAATACTAAAACTAGCTTCGAGAACTTAGTTCAAACAAATCAAACTTCGGTCTCTAACTAGGCTACTCAACCATAATAGGACGACGACTTATAAATGTGTGACCCTAGTTTAAGATAATATGCACACCCCTCCCGAGCACCATAAATACTCAGTTCAACCCGACGGTGTCTTGCACTGCGAGACACGAGTTTAAGGTCAAAATGTACACACACTCCCGAACACCATATATGCTCGGTTCAAAAACCAGTGTGTCCCATAAAGACACACCAGCCTTATAGTTGATGGCAAAAACGTAAACCCCAGAATTTATTGCTCTAACCCCACACTTGTTCTTCTTCCATAACTGCAAAACAGTCATTATCGATATATACAAAAGATATAATCACTATAAATAATATGAGGATAAAAGGAACAAACATTTTATATTAAAAGAGAAATTTTCTATAAATAGAAATTCACTGACTATAGAAACATACTTAAAATAGAAATAGCTTATAGCCTTCTAACGAAATTATATTGATAGCTTTATAATTTTATAAAGCTTTCAAATTAGTTTTAGCAAATAGATTTTATCAATAAATAATATTGATTTTACTAATAATAATCAATCGTAGACAAATGAGAAATTATTAGGGAAAATAGTCTCGACTAAAAATGTATTTAAAAAAAATCGACTATTTTCTCATTTATTAGTATAAATCGTAAAATAAAAATTAATTTATTAGATTAACAAGTATACAAATCTCGATTATAATATAAAAATACGATTTTGAGTTAAAATTATAAATTAAAGAAATATGAAGAAAATATGAAATCGTTATTATTTAGTTACTAGTGTCACGATAACCAACAAAATATTATAACGATCACGTTTTCGTGTCGTTTTCAAAAATCGTCATTTAAAAAAATGCGCCTTTTCAAAAATCTAATTTTCAAAAACACGGGACGCTGCCAAAATTTAGACTTACGATTTGACTCAAAATAGCCTTTTTATTTTTTAGCCGGCATGCTGTCCATTTCAATATTCGAATTTCCGATCCCTATTCGATTTTCGAATTTTCAAAATTCCATTTCGATTTTCAAATCTTCGGGATTCCATTTTGATTTTTTTCAAATCTTCAAGATGCCATTTTCGATTTTCAAATTTTCAGTTCATTTCCGATATTCAAATTTTCAAAATTTCAAATATTCAACTTTTCAAATACTCGGTCCTGTCGGCATGCTGCCAATTTCAAAAGTCAGGATCGTCTCTCAATTTTTCAAAATGCGAATTTATTCGCAACTATTCTTACATTTTAAATGCTCGGTCTTGTTGGCATGCTGCCAATTCCAAAAGTCAGGACCGTCCTCCGAATTTTTCAGAATTCAACCTCTTTTCAAAAACCTCCTTATTTAGGAAGTCAACTTTTCAAAAACCTTCCTTATTTTAGGAAGTCAACATTTTCAAAACCTTTCTTATTATAAGACTACCGTAATCTGTGTGTCGGGTCTTTCCATAATTTGTCGAAGGTCTATAGCGTCGAAACTCCGTCGGTCCTACATCACGGGTTTCTTCCCCATCCTAGTCCGCCTTATCCTAAAGACATAACCAACCAACACGAGTCATACACTCGCAAATGGAAGGTTCGTCTATACACTTGAGTCCTAACTAGAAAGCCCCACGCGATCTTTCCCTCTGACAGGACGGTCCCCATGACCTTTCCTGAGAGAATTTAGTCCGTCTTTTAATCCATTAGTCGAGTCATCCCTATTCAAAAATCCTTTAACGTAAGGGTCTACCCTAATCACAAGGCCATCCTTATTCAAGTCAAGTCAAGAGTCTCTAGCGTCGAAACTCTGCCGATCTCACTCCGCAAGTTTTTCTTTCCTTACCCGTCTGCCTTTCCTCGAGGCCTAGTCAACCTTTTACATGGCATAGCCCTATAATAAAAGGTTCGTGATCCTTACATCTAAGGGTCACTCGTCCAAGACTCGAGTCTTAGCAAAACCTTCGATCCTACTCAGGGGCTACCCTTCAGTAGAGCGATCAATCACGGTTGCTCTAAGGGTCATGTCTTACACGTGTTATCTCACGTGTGCCACTCTTGAATCACTTAGATGCCACACCATCTAAGTCATGTCAGATTTTTTATTCTCACTCGGGGGCTATCCTCTATCCGAGCAGTCAACCACGGTTACCTTAAGGGGTACCTTATGTTCATCCTACACCGGCGTCCTTATGATTCTTTCTTCGATTCGTACACATTCTAAGAACACTCGAGTCTCCTAAAGGTGTAGGTCGCCATGGTTGGTCCGTGCATGGGACACGGTCAAACACGGTCGCCCCATTTTCTGACTCACCCTCATGCAGCTCAAGTCTCATGGTCAAGTCCAAGACAGGGTCGTTACCTTGTCTAGGTCAATGTTCGAGTATCCCGGTCCAAGAATCTTAGTCATTCCTGTCACCCCGGGCCATGTCTAGTTTTACTCCCTCTCTTGCATTTGCGCAAAACCAAGCTTAGGCGAGTTCTAACACCTGTCGCTTCTTCCGATCAGGAACTCAATGAACGAGACATTACCAAACCACAACAAATCCCGCTCCATCGAGAAAGGGGATATCCAGGGAAGTATGTTTATGCTATCTTGCTCCGTTAACAATATCTTCTCGAAAATCAATACCGCCCTAGACAACCTGAGTTCCAGGGTAGCCATCATCGAAGAAGATCTTGTAAGAACCCGATCCCGTCTAACATAACTAGAGCGGGAAAGGCAGCCAGTCACCCAGCCAAGCCATTCAAAGGGTGAAGACTCTTACGAAACTGTCCGGTACCACTAAGATGGGAAGACCGAGAGAGGTAACCCTCAAGTCACCTCCGAAAATCAAGAACCAGTCAAGAGAAAGGACATTTACCCACTTGGATATGTCCTACACTGTCGCTTTCCAAAGGTAGGCTTCAAAGGGCCTAATACTACCTATAGGCCCAACAGCCAACCCACCTTCAGAAAGACGTTCCAAAGCATGGAACGTTGAACATTACTGTTAGTTCCACATGGGGAGGGGGGCATGATACAGAAAAGTGCTGGAAACTGATAACACCTCATCCAAGATTTCCTCGATGTCGGGAGGACACCCGTCATGGAAGTATTATCACTCATCAGCAATTCAAAGCCCCTCATGCACTATACAGGGCCCGACGACCAAAGTGTCCAATCTATCTCCCAGGCATCCAAGAGTCCGAATTTGATTTAAGTCCAAGTCTGAGTCCAAGTCTAGGATTTTTTGTCTTTTAATTTTCTAGTCAGAGTCAGAGTCGTTTGTACGTTGTTGTCCTCTCTTTCATTTCAATAAAATTAGCTTTTCAGTATTCAATCTCTCATATATGATTTCCTTATGTGTTTCCGAGAACATGATGAACACCATCATACACTGTGAGCACATGCACGTGACTATTATAGGTACATCTATAATGACTGCAGGGAACTGGGACCCATGTTTTCCTTTACCTGTCACTACAGGAAATACTTCATATAGCTACCATACACACGCGACTGAAAAATTCAGTCGCTTATTTAGCGACTGAAAGTAAAACGCGCGACCGATATCAGTCGCTGGACGAAGAGACGGATTGGGGAAAAAGTAATTACCAGTAGCGACCGAAATCAGTTGCTAAAATCAAACACGCGCGACCGATATCGGTCGCTAATACAGTGACCTAGCGACCGAATTCAGTCGCTAAAAAAAAGAACGCGTGACCGACATCGGTTGCTAAGTAGCGACTGAAATTTAAAACGTGCGACCGATGTCGGTCGCTAAGGGGTCTGATTTTTTTTAAATCAGCGAACACCCCCCCCCTCCCCCGATCACACTTCCTATTTCGCTCTCTCTCTCTCTCTCTAAAAATCGTCTCCCCTCTCTCTAAACTCGCCCCCTCCTCCTTTCCTCTTCATTCATTCCTTCTTCTCTCATTTTTCTTTAGTAAGATATGTTTATCTATCTATATTTAGTTTTAATTATTTGTTAATTTTTGTTTTTATCGATTTAAATAAATTAGTTATTGGTTTGGATAGTTTTTTAGTGTAGTCTTATTGTCGTCGGAATATTTAGTGTAGTAAGCATGTTAATTGCTCATAGGTTCCCCAATTTGAAATAGGTAGATTGTTAGTATAAATTTAGGGTTTATGATTGAATATTTGAATGAATTGAGTTGTTTTGATGTGTTAGGAAATTGGAAGTGAAAATACAATTATGCCGATTTAGTGATGTAATTATGGACGGATTAGGTGCAAATAGTACTATGTTTAGGTGAATTGAGAATTTTACAAAATATGTGAGCAGTGTATATATATATATATATATATATATATTAGTAAATTACTTTAGAGGAAATAATTTGTTTGTGGTTATTGTCTCAATTTTTTTAGATAAAAAAATGAAGAGACATGAGCGAAAATGGATGTATGAGGAAGGATGGGATAAGAGACGACGTCCCACAACGAAATTTTAAGAGGGTGTTAGTAGTTTTCTTGAGTTCGCTAAAACCCACCCCGAATACGCGTTAGAGGGTAAATTTAGGTGTCCTTGTGTGAAATGTAAGAACCTCAGATTCTTGGATACTATTTTTATTAAGGAACATATTATCTCAAATGAGTTTTGCCCAAATTATTATTGTTGAATTTGTCATGGTGAGACGTCTGCTGTTGCGGAATCTGAGGTTGAACAGAATGAGGGCGGGTTGAGAGGAATGATTGTTGATGTGGTTGAGTGCAATGTGTTTAATGGTGAGAGCATGTACACTAACGACGATGACCAACCAACCCCACAAGAGCCAAACCCACGAGCGAAAACATTTTTTGATATGTTAGAGGCTGCGGAGAAGCCATTATATGGAGGGTGTGATGTGACATTGTTAGAAGTCGCATCTATGGTAGTGACCCTTAAATGTGAGTATAACCTACCGTTTGGGTGTGTAGACGGTGTCGCTGCGTTGATTGAAAAACTCATCCCAAAAGACAACATTATGACCAAAACATTCTACAATACCAGAAAAATAGTTAAAGGTCTTGAACTTCCGCATCAAAAGATCGATGCTTGTCCCGATGGATGTATGCTTTTTGGAAGGACGATGTCCTACTTGAGGAATGTAAGATATGTGGTAAGGGCAGATATAAAAGTGTAGATGGGAATATTGTTTTGAGGGGTAGGAAGGGAAAGAGTGTTGCGAGGCATAAAAAACCTATACCACTTAGTCGACTTACCTACTTGCCCATCTCTCCTAGACTCCAAAAATTATATGCAACCAGAACCATTGCCGAACAAATGAGGTGTCATAAAGAAGACCCCTTCGGTGACGGTGGTAGTGGTGCGTCAGTTAGTTTCACTGTTAGGTGAGTAGATTGAAAATAGTTTGTAGTTTGTGAATGTTTGTTAAAAACAATTTGTAACAACACTTTTAATTTAGTGTACTCACGACGTTTGCTTACTTGGTTGTCAATTCTGGAGTGTGAAGCTGGCGTAATGTTTGGAACAACGTTTGGAATGTTTGGAATGATGTTTGGGACGTATTGTGGTTGTTGGTTTGTTTTATTGTGCAGATTTTGGCTAGAAAAGAAACAAATAAAATCGGCCTATTTCAGGTAAGGGAGCGACTGATATCAGTCGCTAAATTATTCATTTAGCGACCGACATCAGTCGCTGTAAGACGCTCAGAGAACGCCACATCACACCTCTTAGTGACCGATGTCGGTCACTAATTTTATTCTCTCAGCGACTGACGTCGGTCGCTAAAGGGATGCCATAGCGACTGATTTCGGTCGCTAAATTTAGCGACTGAAATCGGTCGCGCGTATAATTTAGCGATCGATTTCAGTCGCTAGATGCGACTATCTGGTGCGACTGCTTCTTAGTGACTGTCATCTGTCACGTGTCTCTTTTTAGCGACAGATGACGGTGGCTAAGATCAGTCGCCCCAGACTTAAATTCTTGTAGTGTGTTCCATGTCTGGCATAGAAAGCCACATAACTACCCCTAGCAGGACCGATATTGAATCCTATGACAAATCTAGGTAGTCTTCTAGTTTGGGTTCAAGACGGGAGGCAATCTCATTTCTCACAATAAACATCCCTCCAATAAGACCAACCAATCCCTACCCTAGGCGTTAGTATGACCAAAAAATAAAAAATACCCAACTTGGGACGATGTTTCCACCAAGTTTGCTCGGATTTATGACAATACCGAGATCCAAATCACCATGCTTACTGTAGAGTACTCTACCACGAGTTGCACTCACACAAACACCAACAATGCTTAGACCTTACAAAGGCTTAGCTCCAAAAGTCTAATTAAACTGATAGGCCCAACCCCAGATCCACCCACAAATGGACGCCACAGATCCGGGAACACCCGTGCTTATTGTTAACATCATAGAAGGGATAACTGCAAAAAAAAAAGTCCAAGGAAAAAGCAAGAGGCCATAATAAAAGAGTTGGCCACGATAAAAAAGAGCTCTCAACGTCCCCCACCAGACACGGTCAATCCCTTGACCAGGGTACGGTCAACTCAAAATGAAGATCCCATGACCGGGGCTAAGAGGTCAACCAAAAAATTCAAAAACCCATGACCGCAGTTAGCGGTCAACTCAAGTGAAAGTTCCTTGACCGGGGTATGGTTAATTCAAAATTATCAATACCCATACCATCAAATAGAAGGGTGGCAATCGGGTTGGTAAGCTAACAACACTTCTACCCTCCGTACACAACCATCAAGACCTTCCCGAGACCTAGGCTAAGAGACAGCCCGAAATTTTG